>NESQ01000581.1:0-37698 GCA_003070745.1 Tuber borchii | reverse complement strand
CGTATTTACAATGTATCCAAGAATTCTACCGTCTTGACATGAAACACAGATTTTTTCAGAGAGATTACAAGATCATGTTGTTCTAATCTTGCGAGTACTTTCTTGACCAAATCTTCGTGTTCCTTAAGACTTTTGAATAAATTAGTATATCGTCTAGATAAACTACTACTCTATGGTCTAGGAATTCTCTCAGGATTTCATTCATCATAGCTTGAAAGGTGGCCGATGTGTTGACTAGACCAAACAGCATGACTTTGTATTCGTAATGGCCATATCTTGTCTGAAAAGCGGTTTTCCATTCGTCGCCCTTTCGAATTCCTATGAGGTGATAGCCATCTTTGAGGTCTAGCTTAGTGAAGATCTGGGCTCCGGCGACTCGTTCTCTTAGTTCTGTCATGAGCAGTAAGGGATATTTATTTAGGATGGTAAGCTTATTGAGCTGTCGGTAGTGGACACATAATCGTAACCTTCCGTTGGGTTTTGGGACAAACAGGATTGGCGCCCCAGCGGGAGACTTGCTGTGGACTATTTTTCCTTGTGCCAGCATTTTCTTTAGGTATTCATCTAATTCCTTTAATTGGTATGCTGACATCGGATATACCGGTCCCCACGGCAGTGTGGCTCCTTCTTTTAAGTCGATAGGATGATCGTAGGTTCGTCTGGGTGCCAACATCTCCGCTTTTTCCTCTTCAAATAACTCCTTGTATTGCCAAAATGGTTTTGGCAGACTTTTGAGCTGTACTTCATCCTTGAAGGTTGTCCCAATTCTTTCAACTACTCATGCTTCTTCGCCAAATACCCCCGTCTCGTCCCATTCTAACATATCTAGTATTCCTTTATCTTCGACATGGGCGAGGCATTTGGGGCTATCAAAACTCCATTGGCTTGGAGCTTGAATATTCGAGATGGGGTGTTCCTGATGCCACCATCCGAATGGCATAATCATGTCATAGTTTCCTGCATCGGCTATTTCGCAGGAAACCTCAGTCGTGTGTCCGTTTTTTCCAATTTCTAATTTTATTGGATGAGAGAAATATGTTCCTGCTATAGAGGAGATTTCGCCATTGAAGGCCGTGATTTGTAAAGGGTTATCCCTTACTTCGTAGGGTATTTTGAGCGTTTGTGCGGTATTCTTGTTCAGTAAGAAGATGTTTGATCCTGAGTCTGGCAGAACTTGGATCTTATGGCGTTGTTCGTTTAGTTGTATAAAGGCATTTCCTTCAGGGCAATCGTAATGCTTTGGGTTTGGCTTAACTCGCTTCGGGGCTGGGCCCCTATCTTCGATAAATCTTTTCATGATAAGTAGAGAGACTTTTATTGGTAACTAGAGTTGTTTGTTACCGTGCCCGCAAAGTTTCGGCTCTTGAAGCCTCCTCAGACAAACTTGTGTAAGAGTAACTATGCTAAACTATCCTATGTACATGCTTGTCGCCTCATCAAATATTTTTGAAAATCTAAATAATTTTACTAATATTGAGATTTGAACGCAAGACCTTCGGTTAACCGCCAAGTTAAAACCGATTAGGATATCCTCTCAGCAAGTATTTTGCAATATAAACAAACTTGTTTTTTGGATCGGGCAGCCCACTACTAGCGGTCTTTACCTCCTGCCGAGGAGTTCCCATCCAAAGGGGTGGTTCGCTTCATTCTGGTACTTCTCTAGGATCTGTTGCCACTAGGGTGCGCTTCCCTGTATGGTGGTCTTATGTCCTGTGTGTTTCCATACCAGCTTCGGCGAGGAATCCACCATACCTCCTCCTCTCCTCCAGCCAGAACCCATTTGTCCTCATGTGACAGGAAGTGGTCCTGACGGACGTACACGCCAACTCTGAGGGTCCATTTGGCGTGGCCCGCCTTGGCCGACAAGACCACTCGATATGGTGTCTTGTTATGGAGCAACCCTTTGCACTTGTGGGTTTGTTTCCTCGTGGGGGGCCCTATTTGCTTTGTCTTTTTATCCTGTCTCCGGGAACTATTACTCAGGTGACATATGCCGGTGCCTATTTACTCACTCGTCGACCGTATCCTGTAAGCGAAAGCCGTACTTTTCCTTTCCAACCGTCTTTGTCCCTTAAGGATTGATACTATCTTAGATAGTCCCTAGGGTCCCCCCGGCTGATACTCGAATTCTCGCGGTTCGCTTGCTGGATATCAAGTAACTTCGTCTTTCTCAATTTTCTCTGATTTTGACTAAGTACCTTGACCTTCTTCTCGTAGTTTCTATTAACCCACCGGGCTCTAAGTTGGCACTCATACCCTTACGGAGGCTCGCTTTTTAGAGTGTCCCCTTCGAGTTCCATCTCAAGGACTTCTTCAGAGGTTTCGGTTCCGGAATTGATGGTCTGACTACCCACTTGCCGTCGCCAGTGCTGCCTGAGAGCTCTCATAGCTAATTGTCGTCATCATTAAAGGTCCATGTCAGGGGCCTTTGACTCGCCTGTCGCGAGCTTTCTCCTCGGCTATCATCAGCCACGGCGGCTACCCGAGGTCTATTTGGACGCGGTGGGTGATTGAATCATTGGGTCCATTTCATTTTAGGTTGGGATTCCGAAAGTCTGATCCTTACTGCGTTGACCTTGATTTCCTTCTGACAGTATTTCCATCCGTGGTTTGTCAGTGTACATCTTGTGCACTGGCCCGCAGCTTTCTGTTCGTCGATGGTAGACTGTTTGATCCCCTTGTGAGCATCTGCCCATACCCTATGCATTATCTTTGGCCTAGGCGCCGCCTTCTGCTTCTTCTCTTTCCTCTTCGCCGCCTGCCCCTTCTGATACTCTGCTTTTTCTTTAGCTGAGTATTGTTTCTTTGGTTTTTTCGTCGTCGACTTCGAGGCATCTTCATCTCATTTTCGTTTCCCACTTGAGGCCGATCCCGGGCTGCTACCTTTTAGACCTTGTCTTTCTTTGAAATCCTCCTCAGCTCGTATCGCTGTTCGAATAGCTTCTAACCATTCTGAGTGGAGGATATATTCTTGCATTTACAATCGTCGGAGTGCTTCGGCCGGGAGGTGATCTTCAATAATTTTCCTCAACGCGACCCTGCACATCTTGACATGGATGTTGAGGTTTTCCATCTCTAAAAGGTACTGGTTTATGTCGCCCTTGTATTTGACGTTTTCCATTGGTCGGAGGGAATTTTCGGCCTTATGTGTGGGACCAAAGCGTCGCTTGAGTCGTTCGGCGAAAACTTCCCATAGGTCATAACCTTCTTGCTTGGTAGCCCCAAGCTCTCCAGTCATTACCTTTCGGTAGGGGATGGTGAAAGGTGCAACTTGTTTTCCTTCCATTTTGCTAAGAGCGTAGGTGATTCGATCCGACTCTTTTTTCCACTGCCACTTGTTTCGTTTGAAGTAGTCTCGACAGGCGATTAACCAAAGTTCCACGTTCTGGCTGTCCTCATGTTTGTAAACAAAAGGGGCTTGAGCTGGTCG
The DNA here is from genome assembly GCA_003070745.1 of Tuber borchii. Classification (NCBI taxonomy): domain Eukaryota; kingdom Fungi; phylum Ascomycota; class Pezizomycetes; order Pezizales; family Tuberaceae; genus Tuber; species Tuber borchii. Next base: position 34,268 of record NESQ01000581.1, on the reverse strand, counting down.
ACTTGATGTTGTTTCTAATGCCCTACCCATTATTTTGGCGAGCTCTCGGATAGCATTCTGGTCGACATCATCTGAGTCTTCATCGTCTTCCGACTCATCACTATCATCTGAGGAGGGATCTCTATTTCCACCACCTCCAGTGGCAGGTCCTCCCTCTCATCCTTCTCTGCCGTTTCCACCATGTTGATCTCCTCCTTCTCTTCCTGCCGGGCTTCCAAATACCCCTTGATCTCTCGGGGGTTGCCGTACTCCGTTTCCACCACCTCCGGCTGCCGCCGTCGTGTCAGGTGTAGAGTCTGACTCTTTCTGTTTCTCTTTGGCCTATCTCAGGAAGCTCTCAAGCGTTTCTTGCATTTCGGCCAATTGGGGAGCTTGTCGGCTTCGCTCTCGTCTTTCTTCTTTTAGCTGTCGATCGAGGTTTCCGAGCTCTTGTCGGTGCTGTGCTTTTGCCTCTTCCAGAGCTCTGTCTAGCATCTGGTCTCGAGTAAACGAAGCTGAGCCTTCTCTTGCAATAGCACTTGCTAACTGGGAGCTGACATTTTCGTGGCGGGTTTGTCTTTCGTCCGGTGCTGTCAACCTTTCGTTTAAGGCTTGTTGGGCACTGATAGCCTGTCCTTCAACTAGTCCTATGAGACCGTCGATTTTGGCGAATTCGGCCTCCACAAATTCTTTCCCCTGAGCCCGTAGTTGTCGGACCTTCCAAAGCTCCTGGGCCACGTGTTGGGCTTCTGGGGTGAGGACATTGAAGGCTAGATCCTGGGCATCTATGCTGTGGGCTAAATTCGGCACGAAGACATTCAGGAGTTCGCTTACTTGAATTAAGCGCAGTTCTCCTTCTGCGGTGGGGAGAGGATTTTCAGTCGATCCGAGAAGGCCTGGCTTGGACCTTTGTCTAGCCATGAACCCAGAACCACTTCCTGGATTCTCGGAGGGCTGTCTGGAATGGTGTGGTTTATCGCTGGTATCTGTAACCGATGTGGGGTCGTAGAGGCTAACTCATCATCCCCTATGTCCATAGGTTCGTCTCCACCTTGTCTTGGGTTAAGACCGGACATGATGTAGGATGAAGAAGGGGTTTGCTTATCTTTCCAGATTGTACCACCGTCTTCTGATCTTAGCGGTCAGAGTCTCGTCCCACTCAACTTTGTAATCTTCTTTTATGGGTTCCTCCCACACAAAGTGGTATCCTTCTAAGTATTGATAGAGGGATTTTAGGTATTCGATGGTGACTATGTTTCGTGGTTCGGTCCATGACTGATATGTCTTGAAGTAGGGTTCGGTGCTTGCTTCAGATTGCAAGACTTGTGTGATGGAGGGTATAGGGATTTCTGGATGAGGTTCGATAATTGAGGTGAGGGATATCTCAATTTTGTACTGTGTTTCATCTTCTGAGGCTGAAGATTTTTGGGCGGACAGAGCTGAGCAGTAGAGAGTAGTTTCACTCATTCGTCTCGGTAACGTAGAGAATAACAATATACTGTTATGGGGGTAGCGTAATGGAGGAATTTTATTACCCTAAGGCCCTAATCGCTTATAGCTGTTTGGAGATAATCGTCTAGTGAGACGAATGATTTTTTAAGATAAAATAATCGTGCGATAAAAGTTTGAAGTAATAACGTGTATATATTGTTAAGGTCTCTTCTCCGTTGCTTGTTGTTTGTATAAGCTGCGAAGACACCTCGATATTTATATTCCGCGTCTGGGTGTTCGCGGGCTACATAATCTTTCTATATAACTAAGTATCTCTTACTCTTCTTTCCGACTTCAACAGAAGTGCGAACCCTTTCTGACCCTGAAAACCTCTGCACCCATACGCGACTTGTAGACACATAAGAACTTTTATTCTACAATAGTCTGGACACCTCTCGTAGTGTTTGTACGATCTTTTATCCGAAGGGAATCAAGGTACGAATAATCACCCACATTTGCTAACGCAGAGAGACTACCTGCTGAACTGAAGATGGCCAGTCTTCTTTTGTCAGCTCCGTCGGAAACCAGACTGCATGTGAATCTTGTAGTTTCGTCTACTGGCATTATACGACTCTTGACTATGAATCGAACCAATGGTTACGAACATAGTTATCGGTCTTATGCTAACAGGTCCTTTGGGGGTTCCCCGACCCCCTTCCTGGGTATAGACTATTCTTCTAGTACTGGGCGGCTTTCCAGACTGGAGCGCCTAACTTTCATGCAGAGCTACTATCATGTTCTATGAGTTTGTACATAACTCTTTATTGAACCGATAGTTTTTCACCGAAGAAGATTCTATTCCTAGCTAGGAATTCTAACTTCATGTTTTAGTGAAAACCCTCCGGTCGCATGACTCTAATGAAGACTTGCTTTTAGTCAAAGACCGCTCTCAACTTAAGCCAAAATAACTATGACGAGGTAGGGAGTTGAACACGTGACCTTATGAAAGAAGTCACGTGAGTATCCAACTAGACTGTAACGGTGTTACATGATGGGTTATCTTGACTGTGGGTTTTGGTGAGGGGACACAACTCCCGCGGTGACCAGTGTTGACCTAGTGGTCCAACGTCGTGGCCGGAGGGGGGTAAGTTGTATTTGTCCAAAGGAGATTTTTGTACATGGTAGGGTAACTTGTCCCTAATAATGTACCGGGGAGCCCTGTGCCCAACACACACGTGTGTAGGCAGCTCAACTCCATCCTCCCCCCTCTTCGCACTAGTTTCGCGGTCTCGCTTAACTTTTGCATGGTCAGCAACATCCTTGCACTCATGTTACATATGGCTGGGACTACAGTTCGCAGTAGGAGAAAACATTTTACCAGGCCACTGTCAATTTCTCCACTCTCTTTGATTTCATTTCACTTGAGGCTCCCTCGTCAGACACGCACACGGTTCCGATAGCTTTTCTGAATCTTGGGTCTATGCCTCCTCTCCTCCGCTCGGTATTGTCTCATGGCTCGATTATAGCTAAATTTCCTCTTATTAGTTGGCACTCTTACTGCCACTTCTCCTGAGTTCACCCCTTCCGGTGGCTCAGCCCTGATACAGTCCTCTGTTACACTAGGTCATGGTATTACACTGCCTCCTTGGACGATGTCAACGCCTTCGGTTACGGAGTAATGGACTGGGTTAGATAACAGTTTATTTTCTTCTACTAGCCCACCACTTGTTTTTTCTTAGTTTCAGCCGAGTTGCTAAGGTCAGGTTTCTGTTAGAGTACTCTGGGATATTAATGTGGTTTCTTTTGTTACTTTGTCAAGGAGGAGTTTTCGGGTCCAGTTTTCCTTTTGTTTCCTACTTGTCGCATTTGATCATTTGCCTCTGTTGACTTCTTACATCCGGAAAAGTTCACATTTGACCCCCATACCTCATAAGGGATAGGGGGTATGGGGGGCCAAATTATAAAACTCAAGTTGTTGTATCTCTCGTCCATGTCCTATAACTCTGGAATAAATCCGGAATTACAGGGCATTTTTTTTGCATCGGTAATCTTGTTGGCATACTATATTTTCTGGACGCACTTCGTCCTCTTTGAGCCGTTGCACGGTCCATTCACGCTTGACTCTTCTACTTTAGTTTATCTGACATTACCTCTGGTGCCAGAAATTGTTCCATTATGGATTTCTGCCCCACGACTCAATCATGCTTCCCAACAGCCCAAACATGCCGTTTTCTGGTCCATTCCAGCTTTGACCTTTCCCCTATAGTTTATCTGGCATTACCTCTCGCACCATGCATTATTCCCTTATTGATCCAAACATCCTTTTCTGAATTTCCTATTGACATACTCTTGGCTACTCTGAACGTCTACAATGCACTGTTCCCTGTAGTTCTTCTGCTTTCCTAATTCTCGCTTATTTCTCCCCTTCCTCCTTGCCATTGCCCCATGACCGAATCCAGCCCCAATAATTTCTCCGTGTATACAATATCTAAGCGGACGCTATTCGTCGCTTTTGCGACAAGGACTATCCATTATTTAATAATGCGTGGCCTTGCGCTGGCTGATTCCTTCACTGTTCTCGCATGCCTGCCTTCTTCATGGCTTTTTGGGACTTTCCCTTGGCCTCAAGTGACTTTCCCCTGATGTCTTTTTTCATAAACTGGGTTGAAGTCTAACTCTAAGTGGCATATTCAAAATAATAATAATAATAATAATAAGCTCTTTTATTTGTTTTTTTTATTTAAATCTACATTTGTCCCAAATAGGACGTTACACATCCCCATTCAACTCCTCTTCGGAAGCCTCAACTGCCTCCCCCGCTTCGGGATCTGAATGATCATCCTCTACCTCGCTTTCCTCCTCACCTGAAATCTGCAAATCCAAATATCCTGCGGCTTCTCTGTCCTCCAGTGGGGCATGAGACTCCTGATTCAGTATCAATCCACCCTCCCGCAGCATTTCCTTAATACGTTTTTTTGTATCTTAAACGAGTTTATCTCGCACTCCTGGCGGTAGTCTTTGCCAGGTAGCACGCTGTCGAAGATAGACATCTAAATTTTCTAGTGAGTACGATAGGTTTTACAACGGCGGATTTGAACCTTTAAATGAGTCAATACTAACTTTGTGCTGTCAGAGCGGAAAAATCTGGAGGTTGAACAAATGATCTGGAACTCCAAGCCTTCAGAGAATGATACAGACATGCCGTGGTAAGGCATATCCGGACGTTGTTAGTACGATTAAGAAATGATTTATTAGTCCTCTCTCCCATTCTCGAACCCTGGTACCACTTATGAAACCAGAGTTTTGCTATCTCTGGCGCAGAAAAGCGCCAACCACAGTCCTGTCTGGATAAGCCTTATCTCGTCTCACAGGGGACAATCTGAGTTTACTAACTTGTTATTTACTAGGATGGCATGTAAACTGATCATTTTCGAGCAAATAGGTAACTCGCGCCTTTATTTCAGCTGGTGGTTTTTGCGAGAAGTTATACAGGTTCTCAATCATGTTCTTGCTCTCTGAAACTAGATGTGACCTAGCACTAGACTGACTCGATTTCAACTAAATCTATCTAATTAGCTGTGATCAGTCTCCAATAGGATATTTTTGGTCAATTAAAGGACTTACAAAAGTTATTCCCCGCCTTTCCATTAACCTATTTCCCCAATCTAACTTTCTAGCTGCCTTTACCCAATAACCTTCCAGAAGCGTATCGTTTTCGGCAGGCTTTACAAAGGAATTAAAATACCACGTATGATACCGGATCATATTTGCAACGTTCTCAAAGATTATCCTCACCTCACACTGCAATGTATTGCTTTTGGCCGATAGTGTAATAGGGGTCCCGATATTAGACTCTGGAAAGTCTGGATCAGCTATACTACGTCGTGAATAGGACAGCATAATTTCTTTCTCTTCAGGCGTATCAGGAATATAGGGTGAGAATTGTGATGAATCGTCTCTGAGATGGCCGGAATGTAATTGTGCTACCTGCTCTTGTGATGCAAGCCACTGCGAAGGGCCATTTAGAACCGGAGTTGGGGTGTCCTCCGTACTCTTTCTTATAAGCATGTCAATTGAAAAAATTATTAGATTTACTTACATATCTTAACCAGCTCCTGACTCTCCGTGGAAGTGGCTGTGGAAGCGGTTCATCAGGATGTCGTTCGTCCCATCGGCAATGTCTAGGAGGAATGTCATCATCGTCAATATCTGTAGGTTGCTCTTCCTCAAAATGAACTCGTCGTTGTGTTGCTGGTGCTGGCGTTGAAATATCTGCGAAGGCTACTGGAGGTCTTGTCGATGATGTCTGGGCTCGGGGGGCTAGTCCTACTAGTCTGGTCAAGAATGGGATATTTAAGTCTTGGGAGAGGTCACATTAGCCTCCAGGAGGCGTGACTGACCTCTGCTCGTATTTCTATTCATGATTGGGCGTTTATATGAAAGAACTAGAGGAGAAAAAGGTATTAGATGTAGAGATAAAAGCTCCGACAGGAATCGAACTCACGGCGTCGTATTGCTGACGCACAGGGTTGTATTGCGGATAAACAAGCTTTATATTGTTACTACATGGACTCCTAGCTATCACCCAAGGTCTGTGAAAATCCTTGGCATGGGCTTAGACTATCCTACAGCCATTTGGCCTCCGAATATTTCAAAGGCTACGTGTACGGATGGCTCTGAGCCAAATAGAGATAGTCTATTCGGGATTGCTGGAATAGGATTTCATATGTGGGGCTTTGATGAACACAAATTATGATTTCAAAAGATTGGATTATATATACTAGGATCGGATAAAGAATAAAAGGGATGTTTAGCGTCCCAGAAAAGCTTTCTATTGTACTCAACTAATTCTAAAAATTAAAAGACTACTAAAAATATTAAAAGCTAAGACTACTGGGTAAAATATAGGAAAGCCGGATGACAGCGCAAACAGGATTAAGACAACGATTAATAGATAGAAGCAAAGCAGAAGCAAAGAAGCAAAGCCCGTAAAACCAAAGAACAATTACCCAAAGGCTCAAAGAAGATGTAGCCCGGTACAAAACGAATCCCAGAAAACCCAACAAATGGATAGAAACAAGAGCGAAACAAAGTAAGAATAAAACCCGTGAAATGAAAGAGAGCCTACCCAAAAGACCCAAGAAGACACTACCCGGCACAAACAAGCCCCAACCCCCCCGGCGCCGAACCCATGGAGAGAAATAAAAGCAAAACCTAAGAAAGCCAGTGAAACAAAAGAAAAAACCACCCAAAAGCCCAAAGAAGACACTGCCCGGCGTAAACAAACCCTAGGCATTGCCCCCATTGCCCCCATTGCCCCCATCACTCCTACCCCCATTGCCCTCATTACCCCCACCATGATCATCAGTGCCTTCCTTAATAGCGTCATGTACTGAGACCTCACACCCGGGAGGTGGGATCCCCGGGGGAAGAGCCACCATTGGGACATCTTGTCCTGCATATCAGCTCATATACGCCAGCCCCTGCCTCACTCGAGGGCGCGAAATCAGTTCCCGGGAGTGGGTCTGGCACCTAACAACCCTACGATCATTGCTCAGAATTCTCCTCTGCCAGCCGTTGTGGGACCTAGGAAAGGCCCTTCTGCGTCTTGAATGGTGCTCCACATCATCCTCCTCATCAGAGTCAGATTCTGGCTCAGTGTGAAACTCGGCGATGTCGAATTGGCCAGGGAAGAGATCGTTCTGGCTGTGCCCAACAAGAGGTGTATTGGGACGAACAGGGTCCCCACTATCAGGAGGGGCAACAGCTGCTTAGTGGAGGAAGCAGATGACAGTAAGTGTAGAGAACTGGGAGAGAAGAAGCCAGGCATTGACCTGATCATCATTGATCAACTTGAACTGGTCGGCGCTATCGGGAGTGACATTCAGGCCTTGAATGTCACAGAGAATTCCAATGAACTGCTGGTGGTGCTCGCCGTCCTTTACGTACCAACAGGCAGCTTCGCCGAGCTCCTCTAAAGTGTAGTGCCTGAGAACCGCGAGTCAACTCTTGTTTAGCATAGCGTTATTACCACGGTTTATCCATGGAAGCAGGCAAGCCTACCCAGGCTCGGCACTAGTGGTCGAAATGAATATTATTCATACCAGTTTCTCCTCGTGAACGGTCAGTTGGGGACGAGCAACGGCCCATTGGTCTCTCGATTCAGATCCAGATGCACCGCCAGTGCCCCTATCTCCCCCCTCTTCCTCTGCATCAGAATTAAGTCTGGCATTCCTACTAGACTCAGCTGTCTTCTTCAGTACGTCCATGATCAAGGCATTCAGAGCAACGTGGAAGGCCCGATGTTGGCCGTTCTGGGGGGAGTTGAATTTGGCTCAGAAGCCTCTGAGGACAATGTGTGCGACGGTCTCCGTTCTAACTTCGTTCCACAAAGTGTCACCGGCCTGCGTGTGAGAGGTGATATTCCTCTCATTGCACTGCTCGAGAATGTATATGCAAAAGGCGCGGTATCTCCTCCCTTTCATGGTTCGCCCCTCACCAGTGAGGTTCAGCTCAGTCCGGAAGATGGCAGTGGTGACACAACCATGACCATGAATAGGAGGCATGCTATTACCAAATTAGATTCTCTGTAAAAAAGACTAAATGGGACATGCAGAAGACTGACCTGGAATAGGGGAGGATGTTCTTGGCATTCAGAAGAAGATGAGAAATCCCAATGAAATCTAACAAATAGCGATCAGTAATCATTCCATCTTGGGAAAGGTGCAAATCAGATAAACAGAAGACTAACTATAGGGGGGGATAGCAAGGGAAAACAGGAAACCGCTAGTGTGTCTAGAGAATAGTGGTCAGCTATCGTTTCAAATTAAGGCTTTAGAAGAGCTTATACGAGCAGTGCACAAGTTTATTCAAGAACTTAAGCAGTGCTTCATTGTGCCCCAGTAGGAAGTGAGAGAGACCAGGCCTCAGGTTGGTATCTCTAGGAGGCCAAGAAAGGAAGAAAAGGGAAGAATTGTGGCACACACTTACTTTTAGGAGGTAGAAGCGATCGAAAAGCTTCACATCAATTAACAGTAAGTTACCGGTATTCTATGGATATCAATCAGTATAGCCTACGAAAGGCCTGAGAATGGCTCATTTCGGATATTAGGAACCACCGACGACACTTACCGGTATAGTTGGTATGAAATGTGAGTGAGACTGTATGATCGTGGAAAACAGTTCTCGTTATATATAACGTGTCGTTGTGAAGGGAAAAGTTGCTTTTGGAGGACTAAGAAGGACGATGAGAAGCTGTAGATTGATTAGAAGGTAATGAAGGAGTGGAGAAGGAAAATCCCGGGGTAGCGAGGAGTTTATATAAGAAAGAGCGTACTATTCAAGCTGTTTGTCGTAGTATCAAGAGTTCTAACAACTTAGACCAGTTTGAAAGAGACTGTTAAACATCTCAACTTGAACGTAGAGCGTCCTTCTGTGCCTGAACAAAAAAGTAAACATGTACAGTTGCCATGAGGCAAACATGTAGCAAGGTAAGCTTGTACACTTGAAAAGGTGGGTTGAACAAACATGAACAAGCTTTTCAAGAGTGCTTTAAGGTACAACGATGTAATAGACAGGCTTGTGACTACCCCTGCTTTCTTGATGTAGGTGCGGATAAGGAATATTAGGGTATGGTAGATGAGCACTTGCCATTAGGTTTGGCTCTCTCAAAGTCTGCAATACGCCGAATAAAGTACACCTCAGGTTTAGGGTATAATTCACGTTGCTTATCATTTTTTAAAAAATAATCGTAGATATAAGTGTGAAGTAAGGTCTTCTCGAGATTTGTAGAAGTCTGTTGTGGCCCTGGGCCGTGGTTCATGTTCATGCCCACAGGTCCTCTAATGCCCTACCTGGATTTAGTCTGAAAGCTAATGTGAACAAGGAGTTTTGAGCCACAAAACGTAATTCAAGTACGAGGACTAGTACAATTCTGCCCAGGGGAAGGTGAGACCGACCCGAACAGTTGGCCTTTGAATTACAAACAGGCCACACCATACATCTTGAAAGTTTTTCAAGTTCTTATATTTTTTCTATCCCTTGAAATATCTCGAATTTACTGAACAAACAGTGTGATGACGAATTTCGTCCTATTTGGACCTTTTTGCGTACAATAACATCTATCTATAGCACTGTTTCAGTCAAGAACAAGTTATTCAATTACCAGACGCATTCAAGCACAGTGAGATCAGTCTCGAAATGTAAGTTTGATTTTCGTGTCTCTTTTGTGCTGTGTATCAAATCTAATTTCTTGTAGAACGGTACAAGAGTCTCAATGCCCGTACTGCAGAAGAAAATACAAGTAAAGTACATGGTACTGGAAGCATATGGAAACAGTGCATTTTGACTTTGTACAGCCTATTTGGGACGAAGAATGGCATGCATGAATCCCCCAGCCTGCCGACTCTGACCTAACCATGAATCTACTCAGGGAAGAATTTAGCACGGCTGAAACGAATATTGAAGCAAATGAGTTCGTTCTCTACGTAAATGCTGCCGATTTGGATGTGGCAAGTCTTAATTATTAGGACACTGAGGAAAGCACACTATTGGTTGGACTACTGATTCCGACAACGCACCCCACTTTGGGAAGGTCACTACGGGACGTTGTACAGTCCGAAAGATCTGAAGGTGAGATGTGGTCACCATTGAGAAGTAAGAAGGACTTTGAGCTTGCTAAGTTGTTTATTGAAGCAAAGGTACCAAAGGATCACATGGATAGATATTTCAAGAAGGACTTGGGGCCTGAGGGCAGTAATATTAACTCTGGTTATCGGCTCCTTGATGCCGTTGATCAGTTGGAATCAGGTATGGGAATAAAGAGCTGGAAAGAGGGGTTTGTATCGTTTAGCGAAGCTGTAAGTAAATGGACCCTACAACGTCCTATTCTAACCGAAAGTAGGAAATTTCGGACGAGGAAGGACCAGACGAAGCTTCCGTAACACAGAAATTCTTTTTCCGCAATCCTATTGATTGTGCTAAATATTTACTTGGTCAAAGATGTTTTGCTCAAGATTTAGTTTACGCCCCTGTGAAGGAATGGAATAGTGAAGAACCACCTCAGAGAGTTTATTCGGAGATGCATACCGCTGATTGGTGGTGGGAGACACAGGTAGGTTCAAATACGACGTTCCACGGCGCTTCCATACCGTTTACTAGGACACAAAATTAACAGCCAGCCTAGGATGAATTACCGAATAGAGCAACACTCGTACCAATCATATGTTCCTCAGACGTTACTTGTTTGACTAATTTCTCAGGAGATAAGAAAGCCTGGCCAATCAGCATGACAATTGGAAATATCTGTCACAAACGGTGACTAGTGAAGGAATTGGTTTCCCACTATTCATAGTTATGAATAGTAGGTTTATGTTTCCTCTCACATGACTCGCACTTGCAAGCCATAGTTAGTAATTGTTATATGTTATGTTGTGCGCGTAACCACACTTGGTGGTCACTTGATATGTATTTTTGCACATGACTCATAGTTGTGAGTCATGGGTTTCGCACATGTGACCCCTTTGGGCACATCACTAGTTATGAGCGCGATGATTGGTTTGATATAGTACGAAGTTGACTCATAGGAGTCAGCTGATGGATTTCACACTATGACTCACTTTGAGTCATAGGGTCGCGTGACTATAGGTATGAGTCACCAAGGTTAGGTATATGAGGAGGCGCCAATATAAAGGACGAGGCTTGGGTCCTGTAGTTAGCTCCTTACGCAGTCATCTAAGTACCTTCCTATCTACTATCTTGAATGATACCCTTTATCCCTTTTCACGATCGACATAGTATGAGAGCAGCGTTGTCTGTATACAATGTAGGAATGGCCTAAGAATGTTCTCCTCTACTATATGGATTGATTGTCACCTACTGCACCATACCTCACGAACAAGGAATGTTACAATATCCTATTGAGTACATGGAATAAACCATTGAAACATGCAACTGTTCTTTTGCCTCTTTTGCCCATCCCGCAAAAGATGCTGGGCATAGCAGCAAGAGATGCCAGGCAAAGGCAGGTCAACAATGAGATTCTTTGTGATTTGATGGAAGCGATCTTTACCCCAATTATTGCACTAGGGAACTCTGGACTTGAGGTTGAAGGCGCCGATGGAAAGGTCCAATTGTGTTTCTTACGCCTCTCGGCATGGATTGCGGATCACTTGGAAAATGTAACATTGCACAGTATGCAACAAGATCAGTGCGCTATCTGTGATGTTCAACCGGAACAGCTAGGGTCCCATTTGAGACGTTCTTCAGCCAGACGAGATTATAGGAAATCCCAACATCTCTTCAACAAATACTGTGAAAATAACCAGCAGGCCAAGCAACAACTAACAGATTCTGGTTTCAAATTGCTTCCTAGCGTCTTTTGGGGGCTTCCGAATGTTCAGCACTCCGACTTGCCCAAACCAAATATTCTTCATATTGTGTACCTGAGAATATTTGAAACACATCTTATGAAATGGGTTATCGGATTTCTAAAGAAATACAAACTGCTACAAGCATTCAAGCTATCTGGAAAAGTTTAGATATTTATCCTGGCTATTCCGCGCTGAACAAACAGTACCGTCGGATTTCTGAGTGGACCGGAAAAGAGATGAAGAATCTGGTTAAAGTGATACTACCATGTTTTTCAGCCTCCCTACGTCGTCCGAGTGCCGCAGAACGTCCCATATTCATCAAAGCTCTAACCTGTGTTCCGTCGATTGTCGACTTTAGTCTAATATTACGATATACAAACCATACCTATGAGGCGATTCAATACCTCGAACAGTTCCTTAAGGCCTTTCATGATCACAAAGTCGTTTTTAAGGAGTACCGAAAGGATAAGTCCACTGCCAGGAAAGTGAGAGAGGTTACAGCCAGAATTCGAGGTGAGCATAGTAAAGTACTTAATCAACACCGACTTTTGAGGGCTACATTTGCTAAAAGACGTCGCATTGCGGATGAGCAACGTCGCGATTTACAGGGAATTATTGCAGATATATATAATGAGGATGTAGACTTTAACTTTGTTAAGATACATCTGTTGAGTCACTTTAGAGACCATATACGGTGCTTTGGGAACATTCAAATGTATTCTACTAAATCGGGAGAAACAAGTCACAAAACAATGATCAAGGAGGGCTATTAGTGGTCAAATAAAAACGATGCAAGCCAACAAATACTACAATCATATTCTGGACTTGACAGCTTCAAAATTCATGAAATGAATATCCAAGCGGATCTATCGCGTCCGATTCCAGACGAAGTATACGACAAACAGCACAAACGGCAAGTCGGTTTAGTAACTAAACAACTAATGGGTTTCACACCAACCGTGGAAACCATTTCCCAGCTCTACCAGGGTTTGAGAAATTTACTGGACCTTTTAATCGATTATTATTGACGGAAGTCATCTGTGAGCCAACATTTTGATGTGAATTCGGTTAAACAGTTTCCTGTTGAGATATGTCGGCTTTTACGTATCCCGGTAGAGAACTTTCAGGATGAGAGAGCGGTCACTTGGCACCTTCGTGGGTGTACCGGAACCCAGCGTTGGAGGTCAACAGGGCAGAGCAGGAATGATTGGGTATGGGTGGATTTGGGTAATAGAAGTATTTATGGAGTACTAAAAGGCTGTTATCCGGCCTGCTTGGTTTCGATAATGAAAGTTCTAGACCCAAGAATGGGTTTAGTAGATAGACTGGTATTAGTAGATAGCCTATATGTTGAGAACTCAGGGAAGCTCAGCCATATAACGAGACTTGTTACCATTACTTTGGGGACAGCGAAAGGCCCAAACGGAACAACCGAGATAGTCGTTAGTATCAAACGGATCATAGGCATGGTGCATTTAGTACCCGAGACTACTGGTACGGATAACAACTGCTGGTATGTAAATAGTAGGATTGATTTAGAAACATTTAATAGAATTTATTGAAAACTTTACAGTAGAAAGAAAGAAACGAAAAATGGTATGAAGGGGACCCGTAGCCGTGCATTTTAAGACACCTAAGGATATCGATGGTGAACTACCCAAGGCGACAAATAGGAGTGGTACAGAAAGGCAAGCGAATCATGAATGTCAGGAGAAGGACGAGAGGAGGCACAAAAGATATTGGCTTCAGTGAAATAAAACAGATTTGGCACGCATACTTTGGAAACAGCAGGGTGTGTGGGGCCGATACTGGGGTAGAGAGTAGATCTTATGACCTCAAGAACATCCCCGAGGGGACGAAATCCATAACGGAGAAATCAAGGGGAAGAGAGAGAGAGAAAAGTGTGATATGGGATGCTGAGAGAGACGAGGTTGTTCCCGACACGCACCAGGGGTAGAGAGTGGATGTTATAACGTGAAGAACATCTTCAGGGGGACGAAATCCATAACGGAGAAATCAAGAAGAAGGGAGAGTGCTAAGGGCGTGATGGTGCGCTGAGACAGGCAAGGTTATTCCGGACGCGTACAGGGACAAAGCGGACGCACATGAGCCAAAATGGCCTGGACGGAAATGCAATAAAAACAGGGGTCAGTTAAGCAAGACCTCCTCGCTAGTGGAGCAAGCTAGAGGCCACCTGCAAAAGAGGATGATAAATGGCACCGAAGGCATATATTGGGCTTTCAGAAGGCTGGTTGGGTCTTTAGGAAAGGCGGTAAATATATGAGGGACAGGTGGGACCGGGGAGCTAGTATTACTAGCAGATACAGGGAGATATGTAGGTAATACATGAGGGAGAATTTTTTTGCTGATGTGATTTTCTCAAACTTCAGGGAATAGCCCTTACTACTTCTACTCAATTCTCACTACTTCCTGTTTTCTAATAATCATGTATCTTTCTAGGATTTCAGCTTCGTCAAAGGAAGTGCGAACACTGTTTTACCCTGAATAATTGTCCCATTCGAACTCAAAGAACTCCTGACATCTAATTCATCTGAGGGTATCTCCTCTCTACCAGTAGATAGTCTTCGATCTCTTCGTCCTAAAAGACTAAGTTCACATATGCGGTCGCAATGCCAATATACCAATAGTCTTTTATCATGAACTATCGAGTGATCAATTCGAATAGCCAGATAATAACACATAATACATAATATGGATATGCACTCAAGAAGAAATAAAGTATTCTTACTTTGTCTTTCCAAGCAGTAATCAGCTTCATGGAACGTGAGCTCTTCCGGTATCCCGAGTAGTCAACATAGATGCCTCTAGTTGCTCCTACCACAGTAAGTTGAGGTTGGACATATACTCCTCTATTATGGTGGCGCAGCCTTTACTAATATTACTGGCGAGCTATTCTTGTATTCGTAACACTAGCCCCCTCTTCAAATGGTTTTGTCCCCAAAATCCTTCTTGATATATAATACATGAGTAGCGATAAACATTAAATATTAAATCCTTTTAGTACTCTACAAGGTAGGGTGAAAAAGCTTCCGCGTTTGTTTGGCCACGGCAGGAAAACCTTTCCGAGTAATACTACTTAGGCCAATAATCACATTTCCGGGTTTTCTCTATGAAATATATCTACCAATTCCTTTGTATTTCCCAAATTCTCTGGTGGTTCCCAGGTGTTCTCATCTTCTGAACACCCTTTCCACTTAACGAAATATCTTATTTCATGAAATGTTTGGGGTCTTCCTCTAACCTGTCTTTCGTAAGAAATTATTTTACACTTAACAATTTTCTCCACCTCCTATTCAAGATCTCCATCAATCTCTTCAAGTTGCATAGGCGGTTGCTCTCGAGCCTGTCAAATTGAAGTTCGCTAGGGTTCGAGTAATGATACATGAAATACCGGATAGATTTTCCAACGGTCCGATGGTTCAATTTTATAGGCAAGGTTTCCTCGTTGTTTTAGGATTTTAAAAGGGCCGTAGAGTTTGGGGGCTGGCTTCTTCAAAGGGCATTTTGTGCCAATATTTTTTATGTTGAGCATAACCAGAACCCCTATTGTGAAGTCTGGTTGTTGTTTAGCCTTTCTATCATCACATCGTCCCATGGCTTCCTTTGTCTTCTCGAGAGATTCTCTTACTTCATCAGCAAAAATGGATTATGCGTCAGAAGCACCTACATTGCTTCCAGAAGCGGGCAGCTGAGATTTTTGCATCCTGAGTGTCTGGAGCATCTGGAGGCTGGTTGCTACACCAAAGTGCTTCCAGAAGTAGATTGTGACACCAGGTTACCTCCTATGCTTCCAGACGCAATTCACAACACCAGCGTGCATCTGAATACACCACTTATCCAATCTTCTTCCAGAATACCCCCTAGTCAATACCCGCCTTCTGGATGGCTTTCCAGCCTTCTCTCCTACTATGAAAGGGGCTAATCTTGGTAAAGTGAGATAGGTTAGTGTGGGTGCTTGGTGAGAAAGCCACTATACTATTAATCTTAATATTGCACTAATGACATCAGGGTATTCTATTTTCAGAACTTGATCATTCAGAGAGCGAAAATGCCAGTTCACTCCACTCTGAAAGCAAGTGATATCCAGGACACTCTCTGGTGTTGTGGTTTCTCGGTACTTAGGCACTTAGTCTTCGACGCGACGCGACTCTGCACTTTGCTCACATCACCACTTTAAATATTCACAACACCAGTCCAGCCCTAAAGCCTCCCCCACCACTTCACAGATTTCAGATCTGATACCTACATCATACTGGGCTTGACGCCAGCTACACACTAGTATAGGATTCATCTCTACCTAACTATTATTGATAGAGCTACAGGCCTGGCAATTTCAGAACACGATACCTGATTCCTCCACAACCGCTGGACCGATTTTGGATATCTCACCGGGAGGTTGTTGGGCTCTTCACCATCTACACAACGGTATAAGGTTCGTCCCTATCGCATGAAAACTCAGGATATTAATAACTTCTCTGAAGTGTTGGCGAATCTTTACTCGATTGCAGATTACTCCTCAACTACTTGACGGATTCCAAATCTGTTTGCTGGAGGTTGTTGGGCTCATCGCTAGTTACACAACGGTATAAGATTCGTCCCTGTCGCATGAAAACTCAGGAAGTCATTGACTTCCGTGGAGGGTGTATTAGGTATTAAGCTGGCAGACTTTTACTCGATGGCAGATTCCTCTACCACCGCTCAACGCATTCCAATTCAGTTTGCTGGAGGTTGTTGGGATCGTCTCTAGCTACACAATGGTATAAGGTTCGTCCTTGTCGCATGAAAACTGAGGAAGTCACCACTCTTTATGAATGTACTAAGCTGCCGGATCTTTACTCGATGGCAGATTCCTCTACAACCGCTTAATGGATTTCAATTCTGTTTGCTGGAGATTGTTGGGCTCCTCGCTGGCTACGTAACGGTATAAGGTTCGTCCCTGTCGCATGAAAGCTCAGGAAGTCATTGACTTCTGTGGATGGGGTGTTAGGTATTAAGCTGGCAGACTTTTACTCAATGGCAGATTCCTCTACAACCGCTGAACAGATTCCAGTTCTGTTTGCTGGAGGTTGTTAGACTCATCTCTAGCTACGTAACGGTATAAGGTTCGTCCCTGTCGCATGAAAGCTCAGGAAGTCACCACTCTTTATAAATGTACTAAGCTGGCAGATTTTTACTCGATGGCAGATTCCTCTACAACCGCCTAATGGATTTCAATTATGTTTGCTGGAGATTGTTGGGCTCGTCGCTAGCTACATAACGGTATAAGGTTCGTCCCTGTCGCATGAAAACCCAGGAGGTCATTGACTTCTGTGGAGGGGGTGTAGGTATTAAGCTGGCGGATATTTACTCGATGGCAGATTACTCAACAACCGCTGGACGGATTCCAATTGTGTTTGCTGAAGGTTCTTGGGCTCGATGTCAGCTACACGCCGGTATAAGGTACGTCCCTACACAATCAATACTCATGGAGTCACTATCTGCTCTGAATGGGGTCCCCGGAGAAGCAATGGGGGAGGGGGGCAGGCTTGTATATAAATAAATATGTACTAGTAGTAGAATTAGATAAAGAATAGAAGACTATTGAAGAGGACTTTAGATTATCTAAGATTGTGACCTGGGTCAGAGGAGGGTAAAGGGGGGACCCTTAGTGTGATTTGAATTTCTGGAAGATTGTGTATCGCATCCAGAGTGCTTCCTGAATATTGTGTGTTGCGTTTAGCGCATCCTGAAGGTTTGGCACAACATGTGGCTACGTCCGGACGCAGGTTTTGTACTACCCTGCATTTAGAATCGCAGTTGACATTTTGAGCATCCTGTGCTTCTAAAGCACAGGACGCTCAGGACATATATAATTATTTTTGCTGATGTTGTTGATGTATTGTTTGCATCCAGTGAGCATACATATTGGCTTCTGGATTCTGGACTTCTTGTTCTTTTAACCATTCAGTCTGAGGATGATAACCGTAGTTTGCGAAGAAGGGAGTTATTTTGTGTGTGGTCGTGGTTGAGTTGTTGTAAGCAAACTCAGCGAGGGGTAAGAGGTGGTACCAATCATCCTGATCATAGTTGACAAATATTCGGTGGTAGCCTCCCAGTATTTAGTTGACCTGTTCTGTTTGTCCGTCAGTCTGAGGGTGGTACGCAGTCGACACCTTTCGTTTAATGTTGAGTTTTGTGCACAATGATTCCCAAAATTCGCCAGCAAACTTGGCATTCATATCTGAGATGATTTCTAAGGGTAGCCCATGGTGTTTTCATACTTCTTTAAGGAATGCTTCTGCCACATCTCGTGCGGATACTTTTTCTTCTAACCCAATACAATGTGCCATTTTCGTGAACCAGTCTACTACGACCATAATCTGTGTATATCCTGCCGAATTCAATAGTTGAGTAATAAAGTCTACCGAAGTCGAAGACCAAGCTGCGAAGAGTACTTGTAAGAGTTGAGGTAAACCGAATCGTGCATGTCTTGGCGACTTAGCTTGTTGGCAAGTAGTGCAAAATTGTACATAGTCATTAACCCAGTTGGCGAGTCCTTTCTAGTAGAAGCCTTAAGTAATCATTTCGAGTGTCTTATCTTGTCCGAAGTGTCCTGCTACTGGCGAGTTGTGACATCCTTTAGCCATGACTGTTTGCAGGTCTTCATTTGCTGAAATATATAGTTGGTTCTTATAGTAAAGTAGGTTATCGGATAGAATCAATTGCTTCAGCAATTCTTTTCCTTCTCTTATTATAGCTTCCAATTCTTCCTTTCTCCGCAGCCAACTTGGATCTTCCTTTGCCACATGTCGAACTTTTTCCAAAAAATCAGTTTCAAACTACTTAAGGTTTGCCTTTGTGATAATAGTGTTAGACAATAGGACTTGTCCTTTTCAAAGTGTCAAGTGGTGGTTGATATCAAAGGTATCATAAAATTCGTATGTGCCACTTGAATAGAGAAAGCATATCATTGGTTGAGTTTCTTTCAACTCCAATCCTCATCCCGAGCTGCCAAATCCTTGTCCAGCTCTTTCTGTTTCATCCATCTTATCCACCTCCATCCAGTCTTAATCATCTATTCTTTCCACTACGAGTTGTGCAAAATGATCTCACTTCTGAATCTCGAAATCTGAAGAGCCATGATTAATGAGAAGGACTTTGACTTTGCTCTTGTAATCTATATCGATAACTCCAGCATCTACTGATATAGCTTTGGTTGCGAAGTCACTTCTTGATGCAATACGACTGTAAGTACTACTTGGAACTGCAATAGATAATCCAGTTTTAACAAGATGTTGGTTCTTAGCTGGGATCGTTAAGATTTCAATACTGTAGAGGTCATGTCCTGCCGCAAGTTTGGATCCTCGAGTTGGGTTTCTAACGTTTTCTGAAAGTCTTTGAACTCATATATGGTTTTCTTTTTCTGACTGAGGAATTTCCTAATAAAAAGGTGAAGAGGTTTCACCCCAAATAATCACAATTTGGAATTTGCCGAAGTGTTTGGGTTGTTGAATTTGCGGTTCGCAATGCATAGCTCTCTCTTCAGGATGGTACTCCAGCTGCCTGCTTAAAGTATCAGGTTTTTCTCCTTTCGAGCCTGGCCGATCGATGATAATAAAATTAAAGTCACAAAATTTCTGCGCCCAACGAATTTGGCGTGCCATTCAGGCTTTTGTGGTCAGAAAGTATTGAAGATTCTAATGATCTGTGCAGACTGTAATTGGCTTTTTCTTTTCTTGGAGAAAATGTTTCCATTCTATAAAGGCAACAAGAATAGCCAACAATTCCTTATCATGGATGTCATAGTTTATTTCTCCCGAGTTGAGTTTTCAGGAGTGGAATGCGACTGAGTGTAATCGTTTCCCTTGAAACTGAGAGAGGATGTAGCTAAGGGCGTAATCGCTTGCATCAGTCTCAATGACCACATCGTGTTCTGTGTGTAAATGACATAGAATAGGGGCTGTAACGAAGCATCGCTTAAGATATTTGAAGATCTTATGCTGATCTTTTCCCCATACACAACTCTCTTTTTCTCCCTTTAGCAGATTGGTGATCGGGGTGCAAATCTTCGAGAGGTTTTTGATAAATTGTCGATAGAAGTTTGCGAATCCGATAAAAATCTGAACATCCTTTACTGATGTCGGAGGTTTCCAAGCCTTAATTGTCTCTACCTTCTTCTCATTCATCGTAACTCCTTTTATTGTCACAACATATCCAAGAAAATCAACTGATTTAACATGGAGCCTACTTTTCTCTAATGATACTACCATCTGGTAATCCCGCAACTGTTGTAAGACGTTTCGAACGAGAGAAATATGTTCTGTGAGCGATTTTGAATAAATTAGAATATCGTCTATATAAATGACAACTACCTAGTTAAGAAATTCACAGAGGATTTCGTTCATCATAGTCTGAAAGGTTGCTGGTGTATTGACAAGACCAAAAGGAATGACCTTATATTCGTAAAGGCCATATCGAGTTCGAAAAGCTGTTTTCCATTCATCGCCTTTGCAGATTGTAATCAGGTGGAATCTATCCTTCAGATTGAGTTTCATGAAGATGCTTGCATCTCAAACCTGATTCCTTAGTTCCATCATTAAAGGAATCGGATATTTGTTGTGGATGGTAACTTTATTAAGTTCTCAGTAGTCTACTACCGACTGAGGTCAACCGTCAGGTTTCAGTACAAAGAGAATAGGTGCTCCCGCTGGAGAATTGCTTGCCGTAATGTTCCCTTGTTTCGTCATATCGGCAATATAGGAACGGAGAGCTTGGAGTTGCTTTTCAGACAAGGAGTATATAGGACCCCACAGTGGTTGTGTATCAGGTTTGAGGTCAATCATATAGTCAAACGTACGACGAGGAGCTAGTTTCTCTCCTGTTGAGGGGCGAAATAGATCGAGGTAGTCGTAGTAGCATTTAGGTAGGCGATCAATGATAGTAACTTTCTTGTCGTCTTCTCTTTGGATTCTTCCTATTACTACCACGTTAGGATCATTAAGAACGTCTTCGTACCACTCAAATGAAATTCCTTCATCTTCTGGCAACAAATATAACCTACAGCAATCTGCATTAAATGACCAAGCATCCCGATCTATGATATTGCTGATTGGGTGTTCCTGATACCACCATCTGAACAGTATAATCATACCTTATTTCCCTGCTAGAGCTACAGTCTCTCGGCAAAAGTCTTCGTGAAAGAGTGTCTGAGATTAGTCATCCAGCATCGCTAAAGTGAAATGGTCAACCAACAACACGCCGGTAAACCACCACGATCGCGCTCCTTGTTGTTTTTAACCGCCATTCACGTTATTGTCTGTCCCACCTCCCTTTTCGATAACTTTTATTTAAAGTAGTACTACCTGTTACACCATGGTTAAGCGTTCGGGAAAACAAAAATACGCTACCCCTAAAACCAATCCTAAGACTGCACGCAAGGAGATGACCAATACCGAGAAAGGAATGATTATCGCATTTTTCTACTGCCTTGGAAGCATCATGCAGGTAGCCAGCCTGATCGGTCGTCCCTGGTCAACGGTAAAAAGCTTTCTTATGCGCGCAACCAAACGCCAATCCCTGGACAATTTACCCCGGTCTGGTCGCCCCCGAGTTCTCTACCCCCAACAACGCCGTGTGATTATCAGAGCTGCTAAGGCCAATCGAAAAATGACCAGAAGCGATTTCAGGGATCAATATGCACCTGGAGTGTCTTTGGATACAGATATGAATGAGTGATATCTCATGATTTCTGTTACTAAAATTTGTATAGTTGACCGGGTACTCAGAGAGGCAAATTTGAAAAAATGGATTGCAAAGTCCAGGCCAAGACTGAAGCCAGAGCACATTGCAAAGAGACTGAGATGGGCTATAGCTCATAGAGACTGGACAGAGGAGGATTTTAAGAGGGTGATTTGGAGTGATGAATGCAGTGTGGAGAAGTCTAGAGACCCTAGGCAGCAATGGGTTTTTAGAGAGCCTGGGGAAAGATGGCAAGCAGACTGTGTCCACCCTAAAGAGAAGAATAAGGGTATCGCTCTCATGGTATGGGGGTGTTTCTGGGGTAATACTAAAGGACCACTAGTTCCTGTAACCAGAACTATTACCAAGCTCAGGTATGTGAGACTTTTAAGAAGGTATCTTATTCCTGTTATTCATCAAATCATTGCTTCTGGTATTCATAATTTCCTTTTTCAACAAGATAATGCTCCTGTTCACAAGGCATATAGTGTTATGGATTGGCTGGAGGCCAACAATATTGATGTTATAGAGCACCCTCCATATTCACCTGATTTGAATCCTATTGAGCATGTATGGGTAGAACTTAAAAAGCGCCTACACCAGCAGTATCCTAGGATAGCTGATACCCAAGGAGGAAAAGAGGCTGTAAAGAAGAGATTGGGTGAGGTTCTACCTTTGGTTTGGGATACAATCCCTTCTGAATTCTTTGAGAAATTGTGGAAGTCTATGCCAAACAGGGTGGCAGCTGTTCTAGAAGCAAGAGGAGGATATACAAAGTATTAATTTATGTAAGGGATAGTATCATTTATTTTTCTAATTTTAATTTTCTATTCTCATTGCATGATAATCATTGATCGTGGTTGAACTGTCGTGAAGCTCGCCTGTTGTCGCGAAGCTCGCCCGTTGTCACATCGCCCGTTGACTGCAACCCACGGACACCGATGGCGTAATCCACTTAATAAAACATGTCTCAAATCACGAAGACTTTTGCCGAGGGACTGTATTTTGCAGGAAACGAGGAAGAGGTGATGGTTTTTTCCTATTTCCAGGTAGAGAGGATGAGTATAGTGCAATCCGCCGGAGGAGATAGTTTCGCCGGTAAAGCCCTAGATCTGTACTGCGTTGGATTGAGATTCGTAAGGTATGTGAAAGTCATGAACGATTTGTTCGTTAATAAGGAAAATATTTGATCCGGAGTCCAATGAGACTGGAATCCGGTACCAATTTCAGAGCATATAAATGTTTACATGTCCTTCCGGATCGTTATAATGCAGCCTGAGGGGTTCTTGAGCAATAGTGTTTTTCCTCTTGCCAGACGGAATAGAAAATTTCTTAGCTTACTTAGAAGCCATGTTGATTCGTTGTTGTAAGGTGTTTGTAACAATGCCCGCATCGTTTCGACCACTTAGGTCTCCTCAGACAAACTAAATTTAAATATAATAATTAAAAAATTTAAATATAATGATTAAAAAATTTAATTACCTTTATATTCCCGAGCAGTCCACTACAAGCGGTCTTTGCCCCCTGCCGAGGAGTTCCCGAAAAACATAAAAGTAATTCACAAAAGAGCGGGAAACTTAGCTCATTTCTCTTTTTTTTTTTAATGATTTTTCTTCTGGGATTGCATCGTTGCTACCCACACCTTTGCGCAACATAAAAGGGGGTGAGCCCACTCCTTTTCTACTGGTCTTCTTTTTTCCCCAGCTTCCAGAAAAGTAGTTTGCCGGAATTCCCTCTGTCTTGTCCACTTTCCGGTGGTCTACTTTTAGATCACACTGCCCGGGGGGGGGCAGGAAGGAGAGTAAGGAGAGTCTATAGTTGATATTCGCCTCAGGAAGTTCCCCATCCTTTCCCCCGGAGTGGGTACTAACTTTGCAAATATGGTGTAACTTTTGCATAAAGATGGTTACTTTTTTCAGGTAAAAAATTAAAAATAATTTTTTGGTCTGAGAGCCAGGAGGCGACAATTCTTTCAAGGATTTTAGAGACGGTTTCGAGCAGGACAATGATCCGGAAGGAGGCCAGGGAATCATAGGAGGCCTTTACAGGTTTGTCCAGGACAACACCATGGGCGCGCTTGAGGGAGGCGGGGTGGTGGCTATAAAGCAGGAGCGGGGCCAAGAGGGAGGTCAAGATGTGGGGAGAGCCCCTGTGGAGGGCTTTTCACACCACGTAGGGAATAGTGTTAGGGCCAGAAGTGGAGGACGGAGAGCATTTTGAGAGGGTGGCGGAAACTTCCTCAGCTGTGAGGGACGGGGTGTTGGGGAAGGCAGTGAGTCTGGCAGGAAGAGAGGGGACAGCGCGTACCAGGAAAAAGTGGGCCAGCAGAGAGGAGTTGATGTCCATCAAGGTGATAGCGTCAGGAAAAGACCGGAAATGAGAAACCGGATAGCCTAGAGAGAACTTCTTGACCGTCCAGATGCAGCGGGGTATGGCATCGGCCAGTAGTGACTTCCAGTGGGAGTTCTTTACTACTTTAATAGCTTTATAGTACCCATTCTTGGAGAGCCTGACCGTTGCCGTGTCTGGTGGGGAGAGGGTGGCCCTGGCTTTGCGAGTTGTGGAGTGGTATTCCCGACGTAGGAAGGACAGGAGGGGAGTCCACAATAGTTTGGACCTACCCCAGAGGTGGGAGAGCGGCATATGACTGATTAGAAGCGTGGTCACTGAACGGAGCGCAGAATCAAATCAGGTTTCAAGGGCAATTAGAGGGGGGTTCATAGAGGGAGGTAAGAAAGTCAGGTTAGCTAACAGAGGGGTGAGAGCCCTCCAATCTGTCAAGTGCCAGTTAGGGGCTGGGGGAGGGGGGTGAAGCTTCGGGTGTTAGAGGTGGATGGAAATAGAGACGTGGTCAGAGCCTGTAGAGGAGAGGGATGTATCCCAACCCTGAATAAAAGGATGCAATTGCGGAGAAGAAAACGCAAAATCAATTACAGAGGGCCTAGCGTTGCCTCCAAGAGGGAACCTCGTGAAAACGCCCGGGTTGTTCAAAAGGGAAAAACCCAGCTCAGAGGCCCTCTGAAAAAAAGGAAAAGACATAGCCAATTCCTCAGCGGAATGGCGACGGGAGGGGTCCGCCAGAGGATGGTGTAGGTTGAAATCCCCAACCACAAGGAGGGGAAGCGAAGAAACCAGAAAGTCCACCAGGGCGGGCACCAAGACCACCTCTCGCCTTTTACCGGAAAGGTTGTACAGATTCAAGATACGAAATGAAGGAAACAAACCCCACACCAAACAAATTATTCGCAAACACATCAAGTTCAAACACATCTGACCTCCCTGCCAAGAAGGAGGGAAGGACAGAAACTTCTTTCTGAAAAGCCAAAGAAACGTAAAAGGCTACTTTGGGTTTGGGGCAGGCGAGGAAGGAAAATAACTATCAAAACCTTGAAAAGTAGGGAGACGACCCCTCCAGAAGGGGGGGTCTTGAAGGGCCACTTTGGCCACGTAGTTAGGGGAGTCAGCAAAAGAATTAAAAAGTGAAAGAAACACATCCAGCTCCCTAGGCAGTTGTGTTGAACAAGATGAAGCGAACGGAGAGGGGCTGGCCCCCTCAGGTTGTCAGAATGAGTGTTAGACATCTACCGGCAGGAGGCCGATGGGTCTCTAGGAGCCGGGGAGGAGCTGGGGTCCACATCGGGGAGTGGGCGGCCAGACCTTGAGGGAGGGCGGTGGGACAAGAAGGAAGGTATTGGTTTTGGAGTCACAAGAGGTCTGGCTGGCGAGGTGATGGAGCAGGCTAGGATGGGGCGTAAGTTGCCCTCCTTGAGGCAGGTGGGGTTAGAGCACCAGTGATTGGCTTTAGAATGCAGGCCTCTGCAAGGTTGGCAGATAGTCAATTCTTTGCATAGAGATTTGAGGTGACCAAACCTCCAGCAATTGAAGCACTGGCTTTGGGCATTGGAGGAGTAGGCTCTTTGACTTCGCAGTTATCGCCAAAAAGGAGGATTCGGGGGGGATCAGTCATGCACCATGCAAGGTCTGCCGGGACATGCACGACTACCGAGAAGGCTTTTATACCGTTAGTTCTGACTTCACGGTTAGCATTGAGAAAATGGAAACGGGTAATAATCTGGTTTTTAGCATTGTGAACGCGAACCAGTAGGAGGGGGTGGAGCTCCGCATCCGTGTCCGGGTGTGCGTCTATGGGAAGGCCATGGATAGCGAATTGGACGTCAGTTGGGGCAAGGCGGAAGTGATCCCATGGGTTGTTGTTAACTGGGAAAGCTTGACTGGCCATCAGCAAAAAAAAAGAAATCAGTCTTTTGTGCTCCACGGTGAGCCATGTCGTTGAGTTTTATGTTTTAGCAAATCGCGAATGACCCGGGTTAATCATGATGCTTCCGATTGTGTCCCCTAATGATCAGATACAAATCTTAATTTTAGCAAAATATGAGCTATTTTTATTAATATCTCATAGACATTTTACATTACAAAGTTGTATATTATTAACTCAAATTTCTCAACTTCGGTATGTAAAAGGTCCGTGAGTTCTTAATAAAAATTGCTCATATTTTGCAGAAAACAGAATTAATATCATCTTCTTTTGTCAAACTAACGGGAGTTTTAATATTGCGATCATAGGACTCACGATGTGCCAAAACGTAAAACTCAACGACATGAGGCATAGGGGGCAGGCTGTTTTTTTGCTGATGGATTGAGCCTTGCAGTGAAGGCATCAAAGAAGGGTGCGTAAGAGGAGGCGGGAACTAAGGGGTCAGCAACGGTGAGTGACACAGCACCCTTTGGGCTAACCGAAACTCTGAAAGATCTTGGGAGTTCAGAGCCAGCTTCCCAAAGAACGGAGGCAGCGATATTGGGGAAACGAACACAGATTGAGGATTCCTGTGGGTGGGGACCTTGAGTTATGTGGGGGGCGAAAAACCTTCTGGCAGCACTATGCATACAGTAGAGGTACTTTTCTTTTTTTGTTTTTTTTGTTTTGTTTATTCCCATTTATATTTGTTTGCTAAGCCGGCAGCTAACTAGGTACAACATCGCTCCAGCCTAAAATCTGCGATGTAGACAAAAAACCTCCAACTATAGTCCATCCCTCATCCCCCCCGCTAAAACCATCTGACCCTGCCCGACTAACCTAAACTACTTTGAATAGAGGTAGAAAGCGAAAGCCCGGTACTACTGGTAAAAACTACTGGAGAAACAAGAGGCCTGAAAACCTCGAACCAATAAAACCTCCACAGACGTCAACCCCAAAGAAAAGCCCCAAAATGACAGTGAGAAACCTATGAGCCAAACAAAGAAACCTTCAAGCCCGTCTAGAAATCCCAACCCTATTAACAAAAAGGGCGGATGAACCAACCCACACCAGCATACACAAGAGCCGTAGTGAGCGGGGCATAAAGCCCAGCAGCAAGAGTCGAGGCGAGGACCAGAGGGAGATCCATATAACTAAGCCAGCGCGGCGGAGACTTGTGGCGTAAGGAGCAAGACCCGGTGGTCACCGGAACTCGGAACAGAAGAGGCGCATGGCCCCGCCCCCTGAGGGGCAGGGCCAGAGGCGGAAGGCTGAAATCCCCTAGGACCAAGACAAGTCAAGACTATTATTAGGGTACAGAGCAAGGAGAGAAGAGCAGTAGAGTGCCAGCCAATCATCGTAGTGTAGCTGTAACCGAGCAACGGGATAAAAACCGGGAGTCGAGGAAGGAGGAGTAGACCCAACAGCGAGAAGTACGAGGCAAAGGACCACCAAGAGATCACAGTTTTTTGACAATGCGACCATACCGACCGAAGCGCTGAGGAGATAGTGCAATACCAGAGAACAGAGCCACTGGGGCCACTACTTCACTGATAACCAGAAGCTGCGCTATGCCTAAGACGAGGCGAAGGGGTTGCCGACCATGCAAATGCTAAGCGAGGGCAACAAAACAAGTGCAGAGAAAGAGGGGGAAGAGCATGTAACCCCATAGACGAAGGCATCCAGATACCTAAGCCATCAGAAGGGAATCAGAGGGAGGAAGGAGGTGGCGGGAGCATCAACCTTCTAGGCAACAAAGGCCATCAGAAGAGGGGAGAGGGACACCAAAACCCACGATGATTTCTCGTGGTATTGAGATTTCCATCGCCAGAGATGTATTGGAGATGGTTCGTAGTGCATACGGTAGAGGTTTTTTATTTTTTATTTTTTATATCAGTTTTGCATTTTATTCGTACAACTACCAGGAAAAACCAGACATGCAGGGCTAGCTATGGCCAAGAAAAACGTACGCATCTCTCCCCTCATGGGATCAAAGCCACCCCCCCAAGACTCTATGGTACGGGCCCAACCGCATATCTCACCCACAAAAAAAGTAGCAAGTACTCCTAGCGAGCAAGCAGGAAGACGCAGAAAACCCTTCGGAAAGCTCCCCTGAACAAACGAAAGTTTAACAAAAGAAAAACTCAAACACACGGGCAAAAATGAAACTCCACTAAGCGAAAACCTAACAAAGAATGGAAACATCTGACTAGGGGCGACCTCAAGTGACCTTAGAAAAAGATCGGCGGCCGACATTACTCCAAGCCCAAGGTGTTGACATCGACCAAGGAGGCAGTGCAATACCACGATAGAGCGTAACCGAGGATGCGACCGTGGACGGCCGCCGGGGCACAAGGCCGAGCTGTAGTAGGGTACCAGCCAAAAGAGGGGAAGTGTAGCTGTAACCGAGCAACGGGACGAGACAAAGAGGAGAAGAGGAGGGGTAGACCCAAGTATCGTAGGAACTATCGGAAACGTGTGCGTGTCTGACTAGGGAGCCTCGAGCGAAACGTAATCGAAGAGAGCAGAGAAATCGACCGTAGCCTGCTGAAAAGTTTTCTCTTACTGCGAACCGTGATCCCAGCCGTCTGTAACATGAAAGCGAGGGTGTTGCCAACCGTGCAAATGTTAAGTGAGAACACAAAACAAAAGCGAAGAGGAGGATGGGACGGACCCTAAGAAACGGGTGCCCAATTCCGAATCCATCATAGGGAGTGGGGGTGCAGCTCACTCAGAGTACGGGTAGTGAAACGTGACGATGATTTCTCATGGTGTTGAGATTTCAATCGCCGGAGGTGTAGAGGAGATGGTTCGTGGTGCATACGGTAGAGGAAGACACCCTCTCATATATCCTGCGAATGGGAACCAGTCGGACGGACGGCCGCGACGTATTCGGTGTTGCAAGATGGGTCATCTTGACTGTTAGTTTTGGTGAGGGGACATAACTCCCATGGCAACTGGTGTTAACCTCACAGTCCAACGTCAGGACTGGAGTGGGGGGAGTTGTATTTTCCCAAGAAGATCTTTGCGCTTGGTAGGGCAACTTGTCCCTAGAAATGTACCGGGGAGCTCTGTGCCTAACACAATTGCGGTTTGTGATTCTTTAGCCTGCTGATTTAAGATTGCTTGTGCTTTCTTATAATTATCGTTGAATTGGGCAGCAGTAATTTCATCTTGTTATTTCAACATTTTTGCTGCTTCGATTTTTTGTTTCTCAAGTTCTTTTTTCCATCTAGCCTCCTGCTGATGAAATCAACATTTCAGAAAGAACAGCTGTTCGGCCAGTTCGAGGTCTCGGCTTTGGAAGTCCTGGTTATTGCCAGCCCTTTGCTCTTGTTGTAGTCTAAAAGCTTCTCAGACTTCTTCTCTTAACTGATCTTGTTCCACTTGCATCGCACTTTGGAGTTGTAGTAGGTATTATCAGTATTCAGCAAATTCTCCTTCGGCAACTTCCTTGTTTCTGGCTAAGCATCCATCTAATAGTTGGAGGTTAGTATATGCTTCCTGAATCTCGGCTTGCGAAGCTACTTAGGGCAAGATGTGTTTCATCTTAGCTTTGCTGGATTTCTCTTAGAATAAATTGAAAAGCCTCTGCCAATTGGGTTCTGAACTCCACATAGGAGTTGGGGCGAATTCTGCAAGGTCTTCATGAACTCGAACTTAATGTTGCAAGGAAATGTGAACCTGTCCTACTCAGGGCAAAGGACCCAGTAGTAGGAGTATTTTAGTTGTCGGTGGGTGGTACTGATCCTGTTGGTGTGGAACTATTCTCACTGGTATCCATTGGATTGGTAGGTGTTGGAACAGGGGAGTCTGGTTGTCATTGATCAAACATGATGAAAGGTATGCAATATTGAGAGGAAGTAGCACTCGATAATTGCAGAAGGTAGGCTAATGTTTTGCGACCGTAAAAGCTTTAGTATAGCTTCGATAGATTCGGAAGTTATAATTTTGTTTCTTATCGTAAATGTTCCAAATTATTCGAAGTGCTATATTTCGGAAGTTCCTTTCGTAGTCTGGATAACAGACTGGAAAGAACTTGTGTAGAATAGTTCGTTTGTACTTCTTGCAAGAAGGACACTGGAAGAAGCTAGCGCAATCGTAATATTAGCTTGGAATATGAGGGGTTAATGTATCGTGGAGGAACCTTGGTGACTTGAGGCTAACAATATAGTCTTACGGGGTAACTAACTCAAAGGAATAGAGAGAGCTAGGCCGTACAGTATTCAAGATAATCGGAGCGAAGTCAGGAAGACTCAAGTAATGATGGTTCAGTAAAGGTAAAGTAATAAAGTAGAAGTTCTCGAATTCTAAACTCAATAACTTATTATATTGTTAAGGTCTTTTCTCCGTTGCTTGATCTTCTCAAACTCCAGGGAATAGCCCTTACTACTTATACTAAATTCTCGCTACTTCCTGTTTTCTAACAATTATATATCTTTCTAAGATTTCAGCTTCGTCAAAGGAAGTGCGAATACTGTTTTACCCTGAATAATTGCCCCACTCGAACTCAGAGAACTCCTGACATCTAATTCGTCTGAGGGTGTCCCCACTCCACCAGTAGATAGTCTTCGATCTCTTCGTCCTAAAAGACTAAGTTCATATATACGGTCACAATGCGAATATACCAATAGTCTTTTATCGTAAACTATTCAGTGATCAATTTGAATAACCAGATAATAACATATAATGCATAATATGTATATGCACTGAAGAAGAAATAAAGTATTCTCACTTTGTCTTTCCAATCAGGAGTCATCTTCATGGAATGTGAGCTCTTCCGGTATCCTGAGTAGTTGTTACAATCCTCTTCCCCTCGGGCGATACTTGCAGCAGGTAACCCCTATCTCCAATAGCGATTACACTTTTATTAGTTTGTACGAACAATGACAGCTGAGTATACAGACTCCTGTCTCGTACAGTATCTCACTAAGCTCGTGAGAGACACTATATTCTTACCCCGGTAAAGTATAAAGTCAAGATAAAGTATATTGTAGGAAAATAGCTTAGATGATTGCGTGAAGAACTCTCAACCAAGAGGCCTTTTTTTTTTTTTTTTGTATCATGTGCGATTGTATTCAACTACCTAGGGGACAACGACTACATGTAGCGGTGGCTATGGTAAAGCAAAAACCCTCTGTGAAAAGAAATCCTCCTCGGACCACCAGAAAAAACCATCATCCCAAGTCCCTCTGGTGTGGAACCAACCGCATGATCCCGCCGCGAAGATAAAAAACCCCTATCGGCTAAGTAGACAACAGAAATAAATCACCGACACGACAAGCAGGAGACAACAGGAAAACCGGACCCGAAAACTCCCCCTTGACATAAAACAAAAGAAACCACATTAATATCCCAGAGTACTCTAACAGAAACCCGACCGTGAAAATTGAGCCAAAAACTACAGAACACAGAACGGGGGGACAGAAAGGGCTAAAACCAAGCAAGTCCGTCACATTAAACCGTAACCCAAGGCGTTGACATCGTCCAAGGAGGCAGTGCAATACCATGACTGAGCGTAACCGAGGGCTGTGGCCGAGCCGAGCTACGGGGAAGGGGGAGACCCAGGGGAAGTGGCAGTAAGGGTGCCAGCTAATGAGCGGATGTTTGGCTGTAACCGAGCCACGGGACGAACCGAGCGGAGGAGAGGAGGGGTAGACCCAAGTATCGTAGGAACTATCGGAGACGTGTGCGTGTCTGACAAGGCAGCCTCGAAAGAAGCGTAATCGAAGAGGGCAGAGAAATCGACCGTGGCCTGGTGAAAAGTTTTCTCTTACTGCGAACCGTAATCCCAGCCGTCTGTAACATGGACGCGAGGGTGTTGCCGACCGTGCAAATGCTAAGCGAAGACGCGAAACAAAAGCGAAAGGGTGGATGGGACAGTCCCTAAGAAACGGGTGCCCAAGTCTGAATCTATCATAGGGGGGGGGTGCAGCTCACTAAGAGTGCGTTTGGAGAAAAGGATGATGACGATGATCTCTCATGGTGTTGAGATTTCAATCGCCGGAGGTGTAGAGGAGATGGTTCGTGTCTCAACCAAGAGGCCTTTTTTCTTTTTTTTTTTTTTCCTTTTTTTTTTGTATCATGTACGATTGTATTCAACAACCTAGGGGACAACGACTACATGTAGCGGTGGCTATGGTAAAGCAAAAACCCTCTGTGAAAAAAAATCCCCCTCGGACCACCGGAAAAAACCATCATCCCAAGTCCCTCTGGTGTGGAACCAACCGCACGATCCCGCCGCGAAGACAAAAAACCCCTATCGGCTAAGTAGACAACAGAAATGAATTACCGACACGACAAGCAGGAGACAACAGGAAAACCGGACCCGAAAACTCCCCCTTGACATAAAACAAAAGAAACCACATTAATATCCCAGAGTACTCTAACAGAAACCCGACCGTGAAAATTCAGCCAAAAACTACAGAACACAGAACGGGGGGACAGGAAGCGTTAAAACCAAACAAGCCCGTCACATTAAACCGTAACCAAAGGCGTTGACATCGTCCAAGGAGGCAGTGCAATACCATGACCGAGCGTAACCGAGGGCTGTGGCCGAGCCAAGCCACGGGGAAGGGGGAGACCCAGGGGAAGTGGCAGTAAGGGTGCCAGCTAATGAGAGGATGTTTGGCTGTAACCGAGCCACGGGACGAACCGAGCGGAGGAGAGAAGGGGTAGACCCAAGCATCGTAGGAACTATCGGAGACGTGTGCGTGTCTGACAAGGCAGCCTCGAACGAAACGTAATCGAAGAGAGCAGAGAAATCGACCGTGGCCTGGTGAAAAGTTTTCTCTTACTGCGAACCGTGATCCCAGCCGTCTGTAACATGGACGCGAGGGTGTTGCCGACCGTGCAAATGCTAAGCGAAGACACGAAACAAAAGCGAAAGGGTGGATGGGACAGGCCCTAAGAAACGGGTGCCCAAGGCCGAATCAATCATAGGGGGGGGGTGCAGCTCACTCAGAGTGCGTTTGGAGAAAAGGATGTTGACGATGATTTCTCGTGGTGTTGAGATTTCAATCGCCGGAGGTGTAGAGGAGATGGTTCGTGTCTCAACCAAGAGGCTATTTTTTTCTTTTTTTTTTTTTTATCATATTTTAAATTTTGTTTTAAGGTACAAAAATAGCATACATCCGCAATGGATATGGCCGCAACAAACCTCCACTACAGTCCAGCCCTTCGTCTAGGCGGTGGAAACCGTGGGGCAAAACCCCTGCTCTAAAACCCGCACCAAGCGCCCGGGCGCTGAATACAGCAACAAAATATAATACATGAAAACCACAAAAGCCAAAAAACATCTACCGAAAAACCCAAGAAACAACCCGACAGTGAGCCAAACCAAAAATACCAAAACCCGTAGGAAATCAAACCAAGAGAAAGCCCATCCGTCACTAGAACGTTTGCCGATCCCAAGGAGAAAACCAAAGATCCATAGCCATACTCGAGGGTAATAGTACCGGGGCCATATAGGCCAGGCAGTCGGGGCTAATGGGATAGCGTGTGGCGGGGGGAGCCGAGGGAGTCCACGAGTCTAAGGCGCAAGTGGTGGAAAGTTGCTGGTGGCGCAGGCCGCCGAGCGTGAGGGGGGGAGGTGCGCCGGCCCAAAGCTAGGCCGACGGCGTGCGGGGGGGTGCTGGCTGTAACCGAGCCACGGGACAAAACCAAGCGGGGGAGAGGAGGGGTAGACCCAGGACAGTGACACAGGAGACGAGGACCACCAAGGGGTCACGATTTTTCGCGATGCGACCGTACCGACCGAAACGTTCAGGAGAGAGTGCAATACCAGAAGGCAGGGCCACCAGTGCCGCTACTTCACAGATCGCCCGAAGCTAAACGACGAAACGCAGGTATGACGAGGGGTTGCCGACCGTGTAGATGCTAAGCGAGGACGCGAGACAACTGTGAAGAAGCCAGGAGAACACGCGAAGCAAAAACTTGAGAGGATGTAGGGACAGGCCCTAAGAAACGGGTGCCCAAGTCCGAATCTATCATAGGGAGTTGCAGCTCACTAAGAGTGCGGGAGGTGGATGTTGACGATGAATTCTCGTGGTGTTGAGATTTCAATCGCCGGAGGTGTAAGGAAGATGGTTCGTGTCTCAACCAAGAGGCCTTTGTTTTTTTTGTTTTTTTTTGTATCATGTGCGATTGTATTCAACTACCTAGGGGACAACGACTACATGTAGCTGTTACAATCCTCTTCCGTTCGGGCGATACTTGCAGCAGGTAACCTCTTTTCTTGATAGTAATCGTACTATCTTGAATTCGTACGAACAACGACAGCTGAGTATACAGACTCCTGTCTCGTACAATATATCGCTAAGCTCGTGAGAGACACTATGTCTTTGGCCCGATAGTATAAAGATAAAGTAAAGTATATTGTAAGGAAATAACTTAGATGATTGCGTGAAGAACTCTAAACCAAGAGGCCGTAAGGGCTCTCTTTTATAACCGTTCTTCCCGCAACACATGACTCATCCTTCGCATCACATGCCCCT
>NESQ01000580.1:0-37768 GCA_003070745.1 Tuber borchii | reverse complement strand
ACTCTTCTACAAACCCGTTTCGCTTCCGGGACACACACAGCACACCCCGCCCCTCCGTCCCATGTCGGAAATACCTCCCATCCCCCCAGGCAACCAAGAGCTGGCAGCCGCCATCTCGCGAGCCTCCACACCACGGAACACCCAAATCCCCCCATCCCCTTCCCCAGTTCCCAGACCCTCTCCCCCTCTTGCTTTCCTCGCGGATATCTTTAGGCAGACGAGGGATGAACTACGCCTCCCCCCAACCTGGTCCCTGACCTCTCCGACTCCAGCCTGCAATCTATCACCCCCGGCGAAGGCTCCATCCTCTCCATCCTCTGCTCAACTGTCTCTGGCATTGTAGCCATCACCACTCAACTCGAGTCCATCACAAACAAGTCGACGATCTTAGAAATGAGAACGGCGAGCTCCGCACCCAAATCCACGACCTCTCCTCCCACATCACAAATGCCTCCGTAACCCCGGAAGACCTCACCCCGATCACCTCGGCCCTACGTGACCTGTCACATAGGGTCTCGGCCCCCACGCCAGCCCCACCCCCGACCCCCGGCCCCGGCTAAAAACAATCAGCCCACCCACCCACCCTACCCTGTCGCCCCACAAGGCCCCACCACCCAGCAAAAATCCCTCACACCCCCTCCGCCCCCCCCCCCCCCATTAACCCCGCAATCCACTGCCCCTACTACGACACAAGACTGGGCAAAATGTTCGGTAACCCCGACTTTATGCAAAGGCCTTCCCCCACTCCTGGGAAGCGGAACAATTCCGCCGGAGAATACGACCTGTCTGCTTTCACAGACGCCACCCTTCACCCGGATTACAAACCCAGAAACCAACCAACCTACGCCCAGGCGGCCGGCTCCGGCGGAAGAGCGGGAAAAAGAAACCCAAGCAAGCCAAAGCAACAGAGGTTGCGAGTAACGAGGACAGAGCCTTAAAGGCCTCCGCCCCCCCCTCCCCTTTGCTCAAGACGGTTCTTGCACCACGCTCTCTCCTGCCCCCACGCCCTCTCAAGACGTATCGCTCGCTCCCTCCCCGACATTGTCGCCAATACCCTCACCGACTCAAACTGCCTCCTCCCGAAAGGTTTTTCGCCAAGTCAATGACCGAGGCGCAGTCTCACTCACTTGTACCGACCCACAGACCCGCTTCTTCCTACTCCCCCTACTTCGATGTGCTCACAAGACGCCTCAACCAAGCCTTCCCAACAGGCGACAACCCCTGGCTCCCCTTCTGCCTCGCCCCGACCGCTATACAGCTGGTCATACACAGCATCCCCACCGATGAGATGCCCGAAGACGACGAGCAGCTTTACCCCCATCTCAAAGCATCTATTGGTTTCGCGAAAGCGGTCCAGATCCAGTCGGCCAGGTACCTTAACCCTGACCGAGCTACTCGAACCGCCAAAGAAGCGCTTTCGGTGGTTATCTCCGTTGACCCCGACGACGTTCCAACCCTCACCCCTTCCATCTTCCTCTACTCAGAACGCCGCAAGGTGGAAAAGCAATCTCAGCCAACCGCTACACACAATGCTCCAACTGTTGCCGCTTCGGCCACGCCGCCGCCCGTGCAAGCAAAAACACCCATCCTGCCCCATTTGTGCGCTTCACCATACCAAGGCCGCCCACAGATGCCAAAACCCCACCTGCCCCAAAGGGGCAACGAAAGACCCGTGGCCGAGTGCTGCCCCACCTCACCGCCCCACTGCGCCAACTGCGGCAACGACCACACCGCTTACGCCAAGGAATGCAAGTCCCGCCCCATCCCCCCCGCCCGCCCTGTGCAGCCACCGGAGTCTATCGGTCCTCCGCATCCTCGGACAGTCAAGAGTCCATGGATGTGGAAGAAGATGGCGTCCAGCACCCACTACTCCCCAGGCCCACCCAACCTCCGATCCTGGCCCTGCCACCCCCCGCCCCGTAACTGCCGTTCATGCGCCGCCACAGGCGCGATGGGCCCTGCTCCCTCAGGTCCCCCCGCGCCCCCCGTAACTCCAGTAAACCGTCGGGGTCGTCCCCGCCATGACTAACACCCAAACCTCCAACAACACGAAGGGGCTGGCCCCCGCGCCTAATATCACTCTCACTCAACACAACAGCCTGGGAAGCTGGGATGTGTTTCTTCTTGTTTTCGTCATTTACAATGCGCCATCCTCCGCAACTGGTCTTCTTGCAAGACCCCCGTCCTCCAAAGGCTTCTTACCTACCTTTAATGGGTACAAGTCATTCGCCCCCCCCTCGCCCCTCCCCAAGGTGGCCTGTTATGTTTCCACAGAATTTTTGAAATCCAACTCCATACTCCCAGTGTTCACGCCGGATGTGAGCGACTGCATGCATATTGATATCTATACCCCTTCAGGCTGCTTTGGCACAAAATTTCCTTACTTTCGCCTGGCGAATGTTTATTCACGCTCCAGATACCCACAACCCCACACAGTCAAACCAGACCAAATTTTTGTCCCCTTGATATTCCCTACCTCTAGTGGGGGATTTCAACATCCACAGCCCCCGCACCGACCCCCTCCGCCTCCCCTCTCTCAGGAAGCTTCCATTGCCGACCCCTACTTTGACAGAGCCGATGACCTCAGCTTTACCTGATCAACACACCGGGGAATACACCCGGTTCCCCCTTTCTGGCCCCCACAGACCTAGCGTCATAGACCTGGCCTTTGCCAACCCCGCCATGACCCTTTCGTACACAATTGGAACACCTCATCCATACCCTCCACAGGATCGGACCACGTCCCCATCTCCATCTCCCTTTCAGCCCCTCTCCGGCATCCCCTCCCCCCAAGCCAAGTGGGACCTCTTGGATTGGACTGTCCTAGAACCACCCTCAAGGCCTTCCGCGTCCCCCGCCCCCCCACACCCCTCCCCCAGCAGTTTGACTCCTGGTTCTCGGCTTCCCTGTCCTGCCTGACCTCAACTCTTAGAATGGCAGCCCCTACATCACGACCTTCCGCCAAATCTAAACCATGGTGGACCCCCCTCCTCACCGCCCTCCGAAAGGAATACAACAAAGCTACAAGAAAAGCAAAGAAACTCCAAAACACACAAGCAAGGGAAACGGCAAGACTCTCCAGGAATGGCTACTTCAAAGCCATCAAACGCGCCAAATCAGCATACTGGGCCGATTTCCTCGCTAAAACCACCCCCAACAACATCTGGACCGCCAAGAAGCTGTTACCCCCAGGCAGGCAGTACGTTTCCCCTCCCTCCCAGACGCCAACGACCCCACCTCCATCAACAACGCCCTCCTCGCCCACTTCTTCCCGCCTCGGCCGAACCCCCGCCCAGGGGGAGGCTCTCGCCCATGCCCGACGCACCCCCCTCACCGAGATGAAATCTCCTCGGCCCTCGCCAAGTCCTCACCCTCCTCCGCCCCAGGACCGGACGATATACCCTACTCCGTTTGGAAACACATCCACAACACTACCCGACATCCTTCTAGATCTCCTAAACCCCTTCTGACGTATGGTTACCACCCTCCCTCGCTGAAAATCGCCAATGGCGTCGTCTTGGACAAACCAGGCAAAGCCTCCTACGACTCCCCAGCATCCTTCCGCATCATAGTTCTACTAAAAACCGTTTCCAAGATCCTGGAAAGGATCATGGCGGCCCGGCTCTTTTCGTTGGCCACGTCATCTGGCCTGCTTCACCCCAACCAATGTGGGTCCGTGCCAGGCTAGGCACTTTCGACGCCTGCACCACCCTGGTCCACGAAGTCAAAACCCTTCAACGCACCCACCGCAAGGTATCCTCCCTCTTCCTCGACATCAAAGCCGGCTTCGATAACGTCGACGCCCTCACCCTCCGCAAGCGTCTCTTGGACAAAAACACCCCCAAATACATGGTCGACTGGGTCTCCTCCTTCCTGTCAGAACGGAAGTGCACACTAGTTTACCAAGGCTCCCCAGGACCCCCTCCCCAGTCACAGTCGGGACCCCCAAGGCTCCCCAATTTCTCCTCTATTGTTCCTCATATACGTGGCACCCCTCCATGCCGATATAAGGGAGGCCTTATGCTTTCCTACGTCGACGACTTTTCGCTCACAGTCTCCTCCCCCTCCTACCGGTCCAATGTGCGCCGGCTACAAAGTCTTTTCACATCCCTATCCCGACGCGCCGCAGCTTGGGTGTGTCCTTTTCCATCCCAAAAACAGAACTCATCCATTGGCGTACCCCAAGCCAAAGAGGCTCCCTCAAATCCAACCACCCTGTCACCCTCAATGACCAGATCTTCCGCCCCTCCGAGGAGGTAAGGTGGCTCGGTTACTGGTTCTCCCCCGCCCTCACCACCACCAATCACTTTGAGAGACGCCTGGCTCTGGCCAACGCTGTTTTTTCCTTCCTAAAAGAGTCGCCTCCCGGGAGCGGGAGTCCGCCCTTTCCTCTCACACCGACTCGCCATGGGACTCGTCCTCCCAATCCTCACATACGGCGCAGACCTCTTCGTCCCAAACGCCCGCTCTACCACCCGCATGAGCTCCTTCTGGCACAGGGTCCAAAGATGGACCACCAACTGCTTTTTCGCCACCCCCATCCCGATACTGTCCAGGGAGGCATGCCTCCCCCCCATAGGTCCTTACTGCAGGCATAAGAGACGCACCGCGGCTCTCAGGCTCTGCTGCTCACCCCCTACACTCAACCCCGCGGCAGCCCGTCTCCCGCCCACCTTTCCCTCCCTATCTAGTTTCAGGGCCCCCGACACCTGCCGGCCAATGACTGTCGGCCTCTCATCCGTTTACCTCCCCCTTAGCTGGAAAACCCCGGTCCCCTCCCCCCCATGAGGAGACATCTCCCCATCGACGAACTCGCACATTTAGCCTTCCCCCTCGGTCACGGCTTCCCTCGTTTCCCCCAGATCGGGGGAGCCACCCTCCCCCAGACAGAAGACATCCCACCCCCGACCCTCATGGCACGGACCTACGCCACTCTCAAAGAGAGGTCTCAGAAACTCTTACTCCAAGACTGGGAAGAATCCTCCCGGCCCCCCCTACTACGCGTATCCGCCTCTACGACCCCCCATCCGTTCATGGGGCTCGACAAATTCACCGCCAGCCGCATACACCAAATGCGCGCTGGCAAAAGCTACCTGCTGGCCCACCCTACCTGGCGCGACGACCCAGACCGCCCGCCCACCTGCCCCCGGTGTCAAGAAGCCCCAGAAACCTTCGAACACGCCATCCTACGCTGCCCGGCCAGAGCTGAAGCCAGACACTGCCACCTAAGTGCGGTCGAAAGCCTCTCGCCCGAGAGCCCAATTTGGAACCACCCTCCCTCCCTCTCAGCCCTCCGGCGCTTCATCCTAGACACCCGCACCGGGTTCCCCCCGGTGACCCCCCCCTCGAAGAATAACCGCTCCCACCACCCCCGCACAGCATAATCCCCCCCATCGCCCCCCACCCACGACCTGCATGTTGCGTTTGTAAAATTTCCTTTGTAAAGTTTACGAAGCGCGAAGTATGTTGGATTTTCCCTATATTTTTATGTTTTTGACAGACGAGGCCGATGGTTTATGGCTTCACTACTTAGTACTACCAAGCGTGGGAAATGGTTTCTTTTGTTATATGTTTTTGCTTTATAGGTTTTGTTTTTTCCATAGCTACCGCTACATGAAGCTTTTTGTACCTTAAAACAATGAACGCATGATATAAAAAAAAAAAAAAAAAAAAAAGGCCTCTTGGTTTAGAGTTCTTCACGCAATCATCTAAGTTATTTTCCTACAATATACTTTATCTTACTATACTTTACGGGCCAAGGACATAGTGTCTCTCACGAGCTTAGCGATATATGTACGAGACAGGAGTCTGTATACTCAGCTGTCGTTGTTCGTACAACTAGATAGTGATCACTATCGAAAGAGGTTACCTGCTGCAAGTATCGCCCGAAGGGAAGAGGATTGT
Organism: Tuber borchii; assembly: GCA_003070745.1. Lineage (NCBI taxonomy): Eukaryota > Fungi > Ascomycota > Pezizomycetes > Pezizales > Tuberaceae > Tuber > Tuber borchii. Next base: position 31,864 of record NESQ01000580.1, on the reverse strand, counting down.
AACATTTGATTGCGTCACCATAAGCAGCACTTAACCAGAAACAGACAAAACGGAATCACCACAAGAAGACGATATCGAAGTAGCGGCATTCGATACTACTGCACTAGGAGAAGCACTAGACCAGACACTAGGAGAATCAAGGGCCACTAGCCCAGACACACCAGAACCAGCATCACCAGCCGGGTCGAAGCAACTACACTACCAGGCGGAACCGAAGGAATACGATGTCGTAACAGGAGCAGCAAACACGACGGGGAAGAGACAACAGGCCAGGAATGCGGTATCCAGGTGCCGGAACTCAATGCGACCAACTTCAGCAAATCATAACAAACCTCACGGAGGCAATCGAAGACCAAAGATCAAAGAACCAGAAACGTTCACAGGAGAACGAACCAAACTACGAGGATGGCTAGCACAACTTAAGGTCTACTTCACGCTGTGGGATGGACGAAGGCCATCACCGATAGAATACTATACGCCGCAAGCCTCTTAAGAGGAGATGCAGGAGCTGGATAACACCATATGCGGAAGGACGACTCTCTCACGAATGGGAAACATGGGAAGCATTTGCAGAAGAAGTTAGGATCAATTCGGAGCCATAGACGCCATGGGGAAGCAAGGCTCAAAATACAAAATTACGACAAGGAAACAGAACCATGACGGAATATTGGAACGAATTCCGACTCGCAGCACAGAGGCAGACCTGGACGACCATACAGCAGGAGAATGCCTACTTACAGGAATGAACACGCACTCAAGAAGCATGGGGAACGGATAGTGGAGATTTGTTAGCACGGAGACATTAGCCAAATGGGCAATCAAGAAAGAAACCAAATGGCACGGTCAAACATATCCAAAAAAAGGGAACACAGAAAGACACAGTACCCACGAAATCTGAACGGAACCTTCAACCGACCAAACGCTTCGGAAGGAGATCCAATGGATTGGACGCGACAAGAGGAAACCAAGACTACACCCTGAAGAATTCAAAAGAAGAATAAGGGAAAAACTATGCCTCAAATGCGCAGGGGCAGGACACCAGGTACGAAACTGCGACGACCAAGAGATGGAAGAAACTACACCACAACACCCAAACAAGGAGAATTCAGAAGAAGGGTGGGACCCTGGGCAGCAAAGCCCAGCATCAAGGAGATGAGGTCAAGGAAGACGCCGAGCAATCGGGAAACGACGAAAGTCCCCAGTAAAGGATGGTACTAGGGACAGACCAGAACGAAAACCCATCATCATGGAAAATTACTACGCGGCACTCAACTATACGGAATCCCTCGAACGAGAAAACGATCATATTATGATCAAGATACAACTACACGGAAAAAAGAATCAGTTACGATAAACGCGATGATCGATTCAGGGGCCACTGAAGACTTTATCGACGAAGGAATATGTACGAAACACGGAATTACGAAAACAAAGGCCAAGAAAAGAAGAGAGATTTACCTCGCGGATGGAAAACCAAGCGCTATGGGTCCAGTTACCCATCTGGCGAAAGTACCTATGGACATCAACAGCCATAGGGAATTGGCGACCTTTCAAGTGGCAAATCTCCAAAACCATGAAGTCATCCTAGGAATGCCATGGTTACGAACGCACAATCCCACAATTGATTGGGATCAGAAAAAGATCACGTTTAACAGCGAACGATGTACGACATGGTGTCTCAATAGTTCGCCCGTTGCGTATGCAGTACCAGAGGATGAAGCCTGGAAGAAAACCTCATACCAATATTCAGAAGTACAGTTGAAGGACGCACGAGTCCAAGTTCAGAAATTATCTCCTCAGGCTAGGATGCCTACGAAAGGATCGAAGGAGGCGCAGGACATGACCTGTATGCCAACGAGCAAGTCTGTATACTTGCAGGAGAACAAAAATGGTCGGAACCGGAATAGCCATCGGACTACCTCAAAATACCTACGGACGCATCGCTCCGCGAAGTGGATTAGCAGTCAAACACAGACTCACAACGAACGCGGGGGTAATAGACGCAGATTATACCGGGGAAATAAAGGTGGTCTTGGTCAATCAAGGTACCGACCAGTTCCAAGTGGAACAGGCGATCGAATCGCACAATTGATTATCGAAAAAGTCAACACGGAAGAACTACAGGAAGTTCATGAACTGAAAAGAACGACCGAGGAACCAAAGGATTCGGAAGCACAGACGGTCGAAAAAGACAAAAACCGATCAACATCAGCGAAATATCGGCCAAGCATTCGGAAGCTTTACCGAAGAGGAGAGACAACGGGCATCCTACGATGGGACCCAGTCCACGACGAGATCTATCTGAAAAGATCAATATCAGTACCGAACTAGCAATCAAGGAAAGACAAAAGAAGAAGGAGGAAGAAAGACACAACCTCCAAGAAACGATACCAAGAGAGTATCATGAATACCTCGATGTGTTCGAAAAAGGAGAAAAACAACACTACCACCACATCGAAAAGGAATCGACCTAGGTATCGACCTGGAACCAGGAGAAGAGTACCGACAAAAAGATATATCCACTCAGCTATGATGAGATTCAAGAGCTGCATAAATATATCAAGCAGAACGAAGCAGAGGATGGATAAGAGAAGTGAAGGCGAAAGAGCCTCACCGATTATGTTCGTCAAGAAAAAGGATGGAAGCCTACGATTATGTGTGGACTATCGAGGGCTCAATGAAGTTACAAAAAAGGACCGATATCCTTACCACTAATAGGCGAAGCATTGGATCGGTTGAGCACCGCCAAGTACTTCACAAAATTGGACATCAAGGATGCCTACCACAACATCAGAATAAGGGAAGGCGACGAACATAAGACAACTTTCAGCAGCAATTGGGAACTTACGAATACCTGGTGGTACCGTTTGGACTATGCAATGGACCAGCCGCATTCCATTAATGGATCAACAGGTACTACTACGTACATCGATATGTGTTGTATATATACTGGACGACATCCTCATATACTCAAATGACCTAAAACAACACCAAAAGGACGTCAAAAACATCCTGGAAGCTCTTCGACCATCAGGAATGAAGGTCAAACCTTCAAAATGCGAATTCCATAAAAAGGAAACAGAATACCTAGGATTCGTGGTCAGCCAGGAAGGAGTCAAAGTGGACACGTCAAAACTCAGGCAATATGGGAATGGCAACCGCCAAAAACAAAAACCGAAATTCAACGATTCCTTGGATTCTGCAATTTTATCGAAGGTTGATTCAAGGCTTCAGCAGAATAGCAAAACCGCTATACGAACGAACACATAAAAAATACGATGGCAAATGGAAATGGGAACCTGAAGAACAACAAGCTTTTGATGGGCTCCAGAAAGCACTCACCACGACCCAGTACTAGTACATTTCGATCCAAGGAGACCTATCAAAATCGAAACGGACGGTCGAAATACGTATGCTCAGGCATACTATCACAACAATGCGAAGACGGAAATGGAGACCGGTGGCTTATCGATCCAAAGGAATGAGAGATACTCAACTCAACTACGACGTACACGACAAGGAATTATTAGCCGTGGTACAAGCATTCGAGGAATGGAGAAGATATACTCAAGGAAGCAGATATCGCATTCAGGTCTTTACCGACCACAAAAACCTCACAACATTCATGACCACCAAGGCCTTAACAGATAGACAAAGATGATGGGTGAGAAAGTTGAGCCAATACAACTTCAGAATCATATACCACCAGGAAGAGAAGGGGGAAAACCAGATGCCCTTACAAGAAGAACAGGGGACATACAAACCCTAAAGAAAAACACCTGGCAAAACAGGAAGGAATACGACTACCCAAGGAGCAATTCTGGGAAGAAGCAACAAGCGAAGAAATGGAACGAACGGAGTTCCACGACAAAGACGAAGAAACCATACGAGAGGCATCAAAGACAGATGAAGGAATACAGACGATCAAACGAGCTTTAGAAACTGGAAAAAGGAGCTGAAAGGAATAGCACTTAGGTTATGCCAATGGAAAGACGGATACCTATGGCACAAGGAAAAATATGGGTCCCTGAGGACGAAGGGATAAGGACGACCCTTATCTCCAAACATCACGATCAACCACGAGCGGGACATGGAGGAAGGCGAAAACTACCGAGCTTATCAGAAGGCGATATTATTGGCCAAAGATAAGAGAAACTATCAAAAGATACGTCAAGAATTGCGACACAAGTGAAAGAACCAAAGGCATACGACATGCACCATACGGGCTCCTGCAGTCAAATGAAGCACCAAACAGACCTTGGAAATTGATGGCAATGGATTTTATCACAGACCTTCCAAAATCGGAAGGATATGATACGATACTAGTCGTCATTGATCGCCTGACCAAAATGAGTCATTTTATACCATGCAGAAAAGATCTGGACGCACGACAATTCACAAACCTGTTTATGAAAGAGATAGTCAGGTTACATGGGATACCACGAGATATCATCACGGATAGGGGAACACTATTCACATCAGACCTATGGAAAAAGACGACGGAAGAACTCGGAATTGAACGAAGATTAAGCACAGCATTTCACCCTCAGACGGACGGACAAACAGAAAGGGCAACGCGATATTGGAACAATACTTACGGGAATACATTAATTACCAACAAGAAGATTGGTGTGGATGCCTGCCATAGGCAGAGTTCGCATACAACAATGGATATCAAGAAACGATCAAGAACACACCATTCTTTGCCAATTACGGGATCAACCACGAATACAAGATGATAGGACATCTGATCCAAGGAAATCAGAAGAAACCAGAAGAAATGACTCAACTACATGAGTCATTACGAAGCGAAATGGTGGCAACACAATTAAGACAAAAAGAATATTAAGATCAACACCGAAAACCCGATCTGAACCTACAATCAGGAGATATGGTGTGGCTAATACCACGAAATATCAAGACCACGAGACCATCAAAGAAACTCTACTACAAGAAAATCGGACCATTTAAAATCTTGGCAAAAATTGGTAGGAACGCTTATAAGCTGAACTTACCGCCATCAATGGCAATATACAATACATTCCACATCTCACTCCTAGAACCTTACCAAGACAACCGATTTCCCTCTCAAATTCAAGAACCTCCTCCACCCATCGAGATCGAAGGCGAACAAGAATACGAACTCGATAATATTATCGACTCTCAACTCCACTACGAAAAGCTCCAATATAGAGCTAAGTGGAAAGGTTATTCACCAAAACACCATAAGATCTGGTACCCCTCGGAAAACTTCAATAACGCACAACCTGCAGTCCAGCGATTCCACCAACGATACCCAGGTAAGCCGAGACTGGGTAGAACTCAAGATCAAGCTCCAGCCAAGCCAAGGTTGGGGAGACAACGAGCCCAGCCCAGGACCATTTCCGCCTTATAGCCCAGGGTACAACATGCCAACAGAACGCGAACTGGATGAAAGACAAGGGAAGGCCATTGAAACGGCAAAACACAATGGAGTATCGTGGACGGCATGCTATGACAATGGGTGCTTCGTGCACCTTAGCGAGAAACAAGGACAGGGGTGGTACACACAAGAACCAAAACGGAAAGGACGAACCTCGAACGAAGAACACAAAAAGATACATTGGGAACAATCTTTTCGAAACGACTGCTGGTCTCATAAGAATGACAAGATCAAAGGCGGCTGCTACCCGAGGTCGGAAGGAAGAAAGGAACCCCTTACGAAAAGGGACGAAAAAACGAGGAAAGTGAGAGAAACTGTGAGGATACGGTTGGCTGAAGAGGGGGGCAAAATTCAGAAACGACGACAGTTCCGGACCAGGAAAGTCTACGAAGGCAGATTGACGAACTACTAGACGAACGGGACCGCCTCCAAGAATGACTGAAGGACCAACGATCGTTGATCGAAGATCAACAAACAAATATTTGGGAACAACAACGAGCCCTGGAGGTTGGGAACCTCACCCTTGAAGTTGTACGCAAGAGATGGAAAGACTCCGAGGACGTCATTCTGAGAATGCGAAGGGAAGCGAGACGCCTAGGGAGTCGGGTAACAGATTTAGGACTTTGAGCATCGTGGGACCGATGCTAGGGGGAGAGGGAGCTAATGTCACTAACGGTGACTAGCAGATGAGGTTTCCACATGACTCATACTTATAAGTCATAGGGTTTAGTATTTCACATGACTACGCGATGGCGTGTCATTTCTTTATTATGATTGGTTTATTGTTTTGACATGACTCACGATTGTGGTCATATGATTATGACTTTCGCACATGACTTGTAGTCACGAGTCATGGGTTTTACGCATGCAACGCATGTTGCGCACATGATATGTTTATGATGTTTTGATTGATTGATTAAGTATGGTGCAGCGACTCATAGGAGTCAGCTGATGGATTTCACACTATGACTCACTCATGAGTCATAGGGGTACGTGACATGAAGGATGAGTCATGAGTTGCGGGAAGAACGGTTATAAAAGAGAGCCCTTACGGCCTCTTGGTTGAGACACGAACCATCTCCTCTACACCTCCGGCGATTGAAATCTCAACACCACGAGAAATCATCGTCAACATCTTTTTTCCAAAACGCACTCTCAGTGAGCTGCACCCCCCCCTATGATAGATTCGGACTTGGGCACCCGTTTCTTAGGGACCGTCCCATCCCCCTCTTCGCTTTTGTTTCGCGTCCTCGCTTGGCATTTGCACGGTCGGCAACACCCTCGCGTCCATGTTACAGACGGCTGGGATCACGGTTCGCAGTAAGAGAAAACTTTTCACAAGGCCACGGTCGATTTCTCTACTCTCTTCGATTACGTTTCGCTTGAGGCTGCCTAGTCAGACACGCACACGTTTCCGATAGTTCCTACGATACTTGGGTCTACCCCTCCTCTCCTCCGCTTGGTTTTGTCCCGTGGCTCGGTTACAGCCAAACATCCTCTCATTAGCTGGCACTCTTACTGCCACTTCCCCTGGGTCCACCCCTTCCCCGTGGCTCGGCTCGGCCACAGCCCTCGGTTACGCTCAGTCATGGTATTGCACTGCCTCCTTGGACGATGTCAACGCCTTGGGTTACGGAGTAATGTGATGGATTTGCTTGGTTTTAGCTTTGCCTGTCCCCCCGTTCTGTGTTCTGTAGTTTTGGCTGAATTTTCACGGTCGGGTTTCTGTCAGAGTACTCTGGGATATTAATGTGGTTTCTTTTGTTATTATGTCAAGGGGGAGTTTTCGGGTCCGGTTTTCCTGTTGTCTCCTGCTTGTCGTGTTGGTGATTTATTTCTGTTGTCTACTTAGCCGATAGGGGTATCTTTGTCTTCGCGGCGGGATCGTGCGGTTGGTTCCATACCAGAGGGACTTGGGATGATGGTTTTTTCCGGTGGGCCGAGGAGGATTTCTTTGGGGTTTTTTCCTTACCATAGCTTACCGCTGCACGTAGCCTTTGTTCCCCGTAGTTGATAAATACAAAGCGCATGATACAAAGAAAAAAAAAAAAAAAAGGTCTCTTGGTTGAGACACGAACCATCTCCTCTACACACCCAGCGATTGAAATCTCAACACCACGAGAAATCATCGTCAACATCCATCTCCCGCACTCCCAGTGAGCTGCAACTCCCTATGATAGATTCGGACTTGGGCACCCATTTCTTAGGGCCTGTCCCTACATCCTCTCAGGTTTTTGCTTCGCGTCTTCTCCTGGCTTCCTTACAGCTGTCTCGCGTCCTCGCTTAGCATCTACACGGTCGGCAACCCCTCGTCATACCTGCGTTTCGTCGTTTAGCTTCGGGTGATCTGTGAAGTAGCGGCACTGGTGGCCTTGCTTTCTGGTATTGCACTCTCTCCTGAACGGTTCGGTCGGTACGGTCGCATCGCGAAAAATCATGACCCCTTGGTGGTCCTCGTCTCCTGCGTCACTGTCCAGGGTCTACCCCTCCTCTCCCCCGCTTGGTTTCGTCCCGTGGCTCGGTTACAGCCAACACCCGCCCGCACGCCGTCGGCCTATCTTTAGGCCGGCGCACCTCCCCCCCTCACGCTCGGCGGCCTGCGCCACCGGCTCCTTTCCGCCACTTTCGCCTTAGACTCGTGGACTCCCTCAGCTCCCCCCGCCACACACTATCCCATTAGCCCCGACTGCCTGGCCTATATGGCCCCGGTACTATTACCCTCGAGTATGGCTACGGATCTTTGGTTTTCTCCTTGGGATCGGCAAACGTTCTTAGTGACGGATGGGCTTTCTCTTGGTTTGATTTCCTACGGGTTTTCGTATTTTTGTTTGGCTCACTGTCGGGTTGTTTCTTGGGTTTTTCGGTAGATGTTTTTGGCTTTTGTGGTTTTCATGTATATATTTTTGTTGTATTCAGCGCCCGGGCGCTTGGTGCGGGTTTTAGACCAGGGGTTTTGCCCCACGGTTTCCACCGCCTCGACGATGGGCTGGACTCTAGTTGGAGGTTTGTTGTGGCCGTATCCCTTGTGGATGTATGCTATTTTTGTACCTTAAACAAAATTTAAAATATGATAAAAAAAAAAAAAAAGGCCTCTTGGTTGAGACACGAACCATCTTCCTTACACCTCCGGCGATTGAAATCTCAAAACCACGAGAAATCATCATCAACATCCACCTCCCGCACTCCCAGTGAGCTGCAACTCCCTATGATAGATTCGGACTTGGGCACCCGTTTCTCAGGGCCTGTCCCGACATCCTCTCAAGTTTTTGCTTCGCGTGTTCTCCTGGCTTCTTCACGGCTGTCTCGTGTTCTCGCTTAGCATCTACACGGTCGGCAACCCCTCGTCATACCTGTGTTTCGTCGTTTAGCTTCGGGCGATCTGTGAAGTAGCGGCACTGGTGGCCTTGCTTTCTGGTATTGCACTCTCTCCTGAACGGTTCGGTCGGTACGGTGGCATCGCGAAAAATCGTGACCCCTTGGTGGTCCTCGTCTCCTGCGTCACTGTCCTGGGTCTACCCCTCCTCTCCCCCGCTTGGTTTCGTCCCGTGGCTCGGTTACAGCCAACACCCCCCCGCACGCCGTCGGCCTAGCTTTAGGCCGGTGCACCTCCCCCCTGACGCTCGGCGGCCTGCGCCACCGGCACCTTCCCGCCACTTGCGCCTTAGACTCGTGGACTCCCTCGGCTCCCCCAGCCACACGCTTTCCCATTAGCCCCGACTGCCTGGCCTACATGGCCCCGGTTCTATTACCCTCGAGTTATGGCTATGGATCTTTGGTTTTCTCCTTGGGATCGACAAACGTTCTTGGTGACGGATGGGCTTTCTCTCGGTTTGATTTCCTACGGGTTTTGGCATTTTTGGTTTTGCTCACTGTCGGGTTGTTTCTTATGTTTTTCGGTAGATGTTTTTTGGCTTTTGTGGTTTTCATGTATTATACTTTCTTGCTGTATTCAGCCCCCGGGCGCCTGGTGCGGGTTTTAGACCAGGGGTTTTTTGCCCCACGGTTTCCACCGCCTCGACGAAGGGCTGGACTGTAGTGGAGGTTTGTTGCGGCCATATCCCTTGTGGATTCGTGTTATTCTTTGTACCTTAAACAAAATTTAAAATATCATAAAAAAAAAAAAAAAAAAAAAAAAAAAAAAAGGCCTCTTGGTTGAGAGTTCTTCACGCAATCATCTAAGTTATTTTCCTACAATATACTTTATCTTTACTACACTACCAAACCAAGGACATAGTGTTTCTCACGAAGCTTAGCGATAAAATATACGAGACATGTGTCTGTATACTCAGCTGTCGTTGTTCGTATAATACGAAGGATAGTGCGATCACTATCAATAAGAGGGTTACCTGCTGCAGTATCGCCCGAAGAGAAGAGGATTGTAACAGCAGGGAGTAAAAATTAAGATTAGGGCTACAAATATTACAGGTCAAGGTAATTAATTACTGTTTACCAGTATCAGACGCCTGGTCGCATGTGAGTATATTGGAGACTGTGGCACTTTGAGCCTCAAAGTCATGCCAAGACAAAATATTACATAGTAACCCTGAGGGCCACCTTAAGCCGTCACAGTGTTACTATGGTAACCCACAAACTTACATTGAGCTGTCCTCTTACATTGAGCTGTCCGGTACTCTTTAGAGTGGCCCCAGTTGTGAGCCTGCGAACATGTGGGGATTGCGGCCGCACGCCGCAACCTTGGCACGATTACTCGTAATTAGTTGGACTGCTGTTATGACCAAGGAACCCCTCCATACCCGCAATTGGGGCGAGGTCGGGAGTGCTGAGTACACCTGTAACTGTGCTACCAAAATCCCAAATATTTTCTTGTGATGCGGAATCCTCAAGTGGAATTAAAATTACAATTTGTATCTGATACTATCTTCGATTTTGAACAATTGGTGACCTTAAACCCTTTTTATTATCTCTATTTGATATTAACTTAACTTATTTCTCCTTTCACAATTCGATCCGATCTATGAATATCCTGTGGCTGGTTAGACTCCGCCGTACCTGATACACTAGGCAAGTCGATATTAGACTCTTGGTGTCATTATCCTCTAAGCGAACACACCTGTCCCCATTGTTTCCAGTCTCTTATTAACGTCGCCGGTATTTACCAAAAGTCTCTACTGTCATCTTCCATCCCTTTCTTCATAGGCACTTCGGTTGCCCACCGTCCCCTGCCATCCTGTGGGTCCCCCGCAGTCCCCCGCCGTTGACTACAATTCCCACAACACACCCATAGTCTTCATGCACACATCACATATTAGTGTCTCAGATTGCCAGGCCCGTCGTCCTTGCTACTGACTACCGTCTTTACATTTTGCGGACTAGGACGGGGAATATTTTGTCGTCCCGTCCGGTCCAGGGCTCTTGGCAGTCCGTCCTCAGGGCCCTATCGGCCCCCGGACCCTTGAGAACACTGTTTGTGGGGCTGGTCAATGCACTGACCTCAGAAGCCGTACCCTTTCCTCTGGCTTGCATCCAGGGGAACTATCTCTCATTCCAGCGGCGTTTGATTTTTGTCGTTTGGGCACCTACAGTCCAATGGCTTGCGAAACCTCCCATGAAGGTTCCGAAGTTTTTGCTATGTTTTCAAGTAGTCGCTGAAAATGACGTGACATAGAGTTAGTAAACTTGTTATTTCAAACATGCTGGATTGCTGAAACGAACCAATAAGGGGCCGTTTACATAACCGTCTAGTTCAGAAATTTAGGTGTGAAGCTAGACGGTGACGTCTCGATGACAATTTTATTTCACTAGACGTGGCAAAACTGTTTACCCAAATTTCAACCGTCCAAACTTCTAGCAGTTAGACGGTCAAAACAGGACGCAGCTGAACAGGGGTGGTTGCGATCTCCGTCTAGCAACTCCACCGAGCCTGTCACCATGATGCCGCCCACTCCTCATTCCCTCAATCGCCACACAATGGCTCTGAAGCGTCTCTGTTTTCTTTCTACAATTACTGATTACCTCACACATAATGCAGGGCCAGTTCTGAGACACAATTCCAGCCTACAGGGAGAAGAGTGGATGAGTGAACTGTTGAACGGTCATCATAGGGTGTTTATTGAACAAACTCGCATGCCCTGCTCGACATTCCTGCGTTTACAATGGTGGATTGAGTTGAATCACCGGCTCACTCGCCAGCAAAATACTTGCATGAGTATTGTGCAAATGCTGATAATCTTTCTATGGATTGTAGGACAAAATGCATCAAATCGTGATGCGCAGTCCCGGTTTCAACACTCAGGACGTATAATTAATATAATTTTCCAGCGAGTCTTATGTGCCTTACTGCCGCAATACAACGACTTTATTAAATCTCCTCCTACTGCAATTCCTTCAAGGTTGACAAGAAATGAGGACGAGTGGAATAAGCTATGTGAATTTCATCACATCCGGGGGGCTATAGATGGCACCCATATTCCGGCATTCTTACCCCCAGCCAAGAAGGCCCCGTATCGTACCAGAAAAGGTCTTATTACCCAAAATGTGCTCGCTGGCTGCACTCTTCATATGCTATTTTTCTATATGCTTCCGGGTTGGGAGGGGTCTACTCATGATGCCCGAGTACTCAAGTATACTTTTGAAAATGACCCTTCTTTTCCGTCACCTTCAACCACCTCCCTATATCTAGCAGGCGCCGGGTATAGTCTCAAACCAGGTATTCTGGTACCATATAAGAATGTCCATTACCATCTACGAGAGCAAGCACAGGCCAGTATACAACCAAAATCATAGGAGGAGCTATTTACTCTCCGTCATGCCCAGTTAAGGAATGTTGTTGAACAGATATTTGGGGTACTTAAGACACGCTTTAGGATTCTAGATACAGCTCCCCAGTATGATTTTGACATACAGAGAAAGGTTATACTGGTTCTCTGTGCCTTACACAATTTTATTTGCATCTTGGCTAATGGATAAGAGGACTAATTCTATGCTGAGACTGACTAGAACCTTCTATATTCTGATTTGCAGGAAACTCAAGCAGGGGCAGAAGCTGAACCTAATGGAGGGATTGATCAAATATTGCCGAATGGCCGAAGTGAATATCAGAGTTTGGCAGCTGAGTACAGATACTTGGTACGAGAACGCGATCTGATAGTAGAGCGTATGTGGAGACAATATCAGTATTATCTATCCATGTTGCCAGCCTCCACTCTGATCTAAGTAGTGAAACCGCTTCTTTTTAGCTGCTTACGATTTCTCCCACTGACTGATGATTATTATCTTCCATTCTAGATTAGTTCGTTCACAAAAGGGGTGCGTAGTATCCTAGAATATGTTCTGTTCCGTGCTAACTGAAATACTCATGGTTATCAATAGCCAACAATCATTTCTCTATCCACATTGAGCCAAATCTGAAAGTCAAAAGGCATTCACCACTTTTTTCTCGGATTCTCGTTTCAATATTTCGCTATAGTTCCCTATTGATTCTCTCTCCCAGCTGCCAATTCTCCCAGCCATGGCCCTCTGCTATCATTCCGCATTATCCACCATTCACCAGTATTCCCAAATGTCCAGCCCTCCCCATTAGACACCTACCTAGCACCCCTCTCTTCCGTCCTGGGTGTCTGTCTTTGGAGAAATACTACGCACTAAGCGGGGCCCTGTAGGTCCCTATCGAGGTCTACTGATTTGCAACTCACTAATGATACATACATTCCTCACCAGTGATCCACTGGCATAGTCCTTGCGAATTAGCTATCAGCCCCACTCCTTAACGGAAGTCCTAACCTGTTATCTGCTGTCCTCGCCCGTCTTTTTCCGTGCTCAGCAATTACCTGCAGTACCCATTTATTACCCCTAGGTCCCACCTTTCATCAATATTAGAGTTGGCTGATGTGAACATACAGGAGGTTTATAGAATCTGTTATTTATTTATTTTATTTTAAAGTTGAAAGGTGATAAAGAAATCATCGGCTTGTCTTTCCTTTGTTAGCTATATGAAGGTATACGGAGAGATGGAGATAGGCATGGAAGAATGTAGGGAATGATGCAATTGTTGAAGTAGTTTCCTTATACTCAATATATTCTTATATTTCGTTTAGTTAGTTCAGAGAGAGTGACACACTGGCCAGCCACCCTTATCCATCTGAGATAGTTATCTGAATAGAAGCCAAGACACTCTTGTCTCCCAGATCCACTTTTAGGAACTACTCTCCATCCTATTCAACCCTTATGACAGACAGGCTGGATGCTGCATTTTTCTGAATACTGCTCGATATAGCAGAGTTTCTTTATTTCATGAAAGCATGGTCGTTATAAAAGATACAAGTTAATACAATTACTTTGCGGGACAGATATCATCATAAGGGGGCATGTGTAGGTTGAAGTAGATATATGTGGTAATTGTTGGACTACAGAGGAGAGTAATTGGACCCTTGCATCATCACCTGGTATTTCTATCAGGTTAGCTTGCCAGCCAAGTAGGATGAATAAACCTTTCTTACCCACTATTATTACTTAGACCATTTTTAGTGTAGGAAGGGTATGTTAGCCTTAGGCAGATGCAGGAAAAGAGAAATCCTTGATAGGAGCAATTGACATTTTCAATTTAATATATCCGTATCAGAGTATACAATAATACATTCATGCAATTTGACGTCTTAACCAGTGCTCTTGGTAGTCTGGATCATCCTCTAACTCATTGAAAATATCTGCCATCGCTTCATTCTTGAACAAATCCAGGGCATTATCAACCTGTTCCATTGACCACCCCTCGTTAATCCTGTAAGCACCCATCACTCTGCGAACCGCAAGTCGGATGGTTGAACTAGGTGTGGTCTGCGATTTACGAAATTCGTCAATAGCAGCATTAAGCATCGATGAGGAGGATTGAATCTCAGCACTTTTGACTAGTGTTTTGCCTGCAAGGGACTCTTGTGCTTTCCACTCCCCTGGAAACCGTGCTTTGAGATTTCAACCTTGAAGGGCATTCTCTCCTGTAGCAATACTACCTGAGAAGATCTCATCCAAACTCTCAACAGTTAGGCATTGGCTTGTCCCGAAGATTCTTTGCCTTTGGGTTTACAGCAATCTCTGACTCTCAGACTTCATCAGAGGTAAGCAGCTCCCCTGTGGTCTCATTACAGCTCCAACCAGAATGGTTCCACAGCTCATTCCATACATTATAGATTCTCTTAAGCTATATTCTCATTATTGTTATCTCGTTAAACTTTAAATTCAAGTAAAGTTATCAGTAGAGTAGAATGAATTACACTCACATTATCGTACTTGTCTTTGCAATGCTTTGGTGTTAAGGTACCAGCTTGGACGCCAAATTTCTTCTGCATGCTTTATCACAAACCTTCACCCAAACTGGTTTCTTGAATCCACTATCTGAGCGCGCACCAGCCCTGATAATATCAACTAGTGCTTCGCAATGGGCATCTGTTGCTTCCTCCGACCACTGGTATCAACCTGTTATCTTCTTCACATCGTTTTCTTTTACCTCCTTTCCCACCCCCTCACACTGCCCACCAGCACCTACAAACCCCTCCTCCAAGCCTTGCGCTGCCTCTCCCTCAAGCTCTGCCAGCTCTTCAATCTCCACACCTAGCTTCAGCTCCTGCCTGTTATCATCTCCCTGTGCCTGCCCCTTATCCGGCTCCTCCAAAGTATTCCATTCATGATTTTCATTCACCTCCTCTGCCTTCTCTTCCTCGCTTATATCCCCTACTTCCATGCCTGAATGCTTCATAGGTGGCTTTCTTGCGACGATAATTTGCTGGCTAACAGCTCGATAATTGGGGGTGTCTTGAACAGCAAAGCGATACGTAAGGGATTCGTAAGTAGGTTGTCCGCCTGATTCTTCTTCCTTCACAGTATTGAGTACCCTGGTTGAACTCTTCTTCTTCTCCTCCTCTGGGACTTTGCCTGGTATGCTGGAGTGGGAACTTTCCTTTACATTGATCTCCGGGATTTTCTGCCCTATTCCTGATCGTGGCTTTTTAGATTGTGCTGTAGAAATTCGCTTGTTTCTGGATTTGGCTGGCAATAGGAGAGGGGGATCTTCATTTGAAGGTACTGAAAATGAAGAGCCAGTTTTGCGCTTCCGTGGAGGCATCGTTGCTGTCTTTTCTTCCTGTGTTGCTAATGTCCGACAAGTGTTGAAAGCTACTATATCATATTCATTTTCTTAGTTCATCAAATTTTTCACACTAAACTAGATGCTAGACGGTAAATTAGGTAAACACCCATCGTTCCATTTTTGCTCACACCCTCAACCGTCTAGCCTTCCTTGACGGACGGCACCGTCTCCGACTGCTTGACGGCCGTCTATAGGTAAACGCCCCCTTAGTCTCAATTGCTTACAGAACCTGGAGGTTGCACTGAGCTGTCATAGCACCAGAACCCCCTGGGTTCAGTGGGATCAGGTATGTACGATATCCGAAGGAACCTATAGTGCCTGATACGATGCACACGTATCCTTCACTAGATCTCCGGAACAAGCGCATTTTGAGTCTGGTTTTTTCTTCAGTGCTCTGCGGTTAAAAGCAAAACAATCAACTTTCCGGTAATCAATTTTTTGTTATTATTGCTTGCTTTGAAAACAATTTGGTCCTTTTTTATTGGTGGCCTAGTGTTCGGTTTGGGGTGGGCTGGGATTATTTGGGTGGGCTTGCTTTAAGGGTTTAAAGCTATGGAAATCTATTGCGAGGCTAGTTGATCAGACCAAGCATTTTTAGAGCCGGTGATATCTTTTTTCTTAGCAGAAATGTCCTTGGGAGGGAAGGCACTGGCAACCGGACTTTGCCGAGTATGCCCCCCCCCTGCCCTCTCCTGGTGTAATTAATACTAATGTTTGATAGTCTTCCTTTGGTTTAACCTTCAATGACGGCTCAGATATGGGAGAGATCCTCTTGGCGTTCGCTGCATTCTTCGAGTCCATGATGAGTCGCGCTGAGAAGCCGAGCGTTCGCCACTCATGCATGTATGTCCCTACTCCCAGCACCTTTATTACAACACTAATACCCCACTCCTCCAAGCATATGGCCCCCCTCAGCTATGACGAATCGGTGCTTGAGGCCTACGGCGAAGAAATAACAACTCCCTCAGCGGCACAAAAGGAGCAGTCATTGATGGGTATCTTTGATACCCTGCTTCAACAGACTGGGGGTTGGCTGAAAAGGGGAACCGTCGGAAACAACGCCTGTACGTGAGGGGCCGAATTTTGTTGGACGGGATAGAGATTTTTTATTGCGAGTTCACAATATCAGAAAGTCACTACCGCCTCGAACCCATTAGATCAGATTTGGAACAGTTCCATGTCAATGTAAATACCCCTCCATAGATCCAGAATTACCCCGCCATCCAGCCAAGCAACACCTCACATTTTTAGTCTTATTATGTGCGAAGCATGTCCCTCGGCAAACATGTCGTAATGGGTACAAAATTACCGGAATGCTACCTGCGATGCCACTATAGTGCCGCCAGAGCTCAAATAATTGCATCCGCTCCCATTTTATGGTCCCCTTTATTGGTAATCTCCAAAACTTAATCCCCCCAACAGTACAGTCCCGCGTTCTACTTTTTAGGAGCTGATTGTCCCTAATTGGCCACACTATCACGGTTCAGGCTCAATAGCTAAGGGCCTGTTCGGTTGGCACGGTTCCGTTCTGTTCCCCTATACAAATCGTCCTTTTCCTTCCCTTTCCAAATGGAAGGAAGGCCATTTTCACAGCAGAAATGGTCGCCCAACGGAACGGTCCATTCCAACCGAACAGGCCCTAATATATTTTCACTTTGCCTCTAAGTGCCTGTGAAGTTACTAGGTAGCCGATAGATAAAAATCGCAGTACTGGTATTGTAACCGGCTCCGGCGGTGAAAATATAAGAGGTGACAATATAAAAAATATCTCTTGAGCGGGGAATTGAACCCTGATAGTCCGCACTCAAAGCCAACTGATAGGCCAAAATGCTAACCATTATGCTAAAGGGCCTGATGGTCTGATGACGAACACGGTCTGATAACAAATTTTCCTGTAAGGGAAGTTATTGGGGGAGATAAGATCAAATTTCGGGGCTTATCCCTACTCATCACTTCCTTTATAGGAAAATTCTTTATCAGACCGTCTTCATTATCAGACCATTAGGCCCTTTACAAAAGATGAATATTTTAGTCTTATGCTATGATCAGATCCATGAACCCCTCATCAGGGACAGTGATGGAACCTATACAGAGTAATTGACGGCTAAGTTAGTGATGCAAGCACAGAACAAACCGACCGGAAGTGACAATGTAGTAGTTTCCTAGTTGAAGCGGTTGCCTATCCCTCAACCAACTGTTCGCTACTATCGCGTAGATCAAAAGAATTGTTAAAGAGACAGAAAACCTGCAGCATGGAATGGCAATTGGAGTTCGTAACACCTTCTGCCACCCAGATGCCTCCGAGCATAGTAGAACGGTTGTCAGAGGCGTTGTTATAGACATTCCGCTAGGGTGCGCGATCGAGCCGTGGCATGTTTGAAGGTCTGTCAATTTTGGTGCTATAGCTGGGATGGAGAAGAAAGGAAGTCAGGCAAAAAAAAGGGTTGGGTTTACCAGGGGGTGGCGCTCAGGGAGATATAGCACCCGGAGGTAGCCAGGTTCCCCTAGCCGCGGGATTGATACTCACAGCGAGATCCTTGTCTATGGTGGTTGTCTGCGGTGTGGTTGCATTTAATTAAGGAAAGAGAAATGCTGCTTATATAGAGGATTCCACACGCTAAGCTCTCTCTACAAGTAGAGCTTGCAGTCTGCAGCGAAAACCCAAGTCGGCTATCATCAATGACCGCTGTGGGGTTCGGTATAATTCCACTTAGGACAAGCCGCTTAGGTTTACACACACGAGCAACAGCATATGATTGTGTGTAAAGGGTAGATGTTCAGCTCCTATCACAATATATTTGCTAAAATCCGGCTCAATCCTTTTCTACACACTGATAGCATCCATCTCGGGCACTTACCCGAAGCATAAGTACCCACCATAGTAGCAAAGCGGATATCCACGCTATTGGCATCATGTCCTATCACTTCCGGCTTCCTGCCATAGTTGAATTCTCCCCGGAAAGAGTACCAAAACCCTTCTGGAAACTCTTCGGCCATAGGAATAGCAGACTTCTTCAAGAACCCCCAATAATCACTAACACCCTCCACTACAGCAGTTTTTAGCACGTAATCGGTTACAAGACCAGGAGGAGGGGAAGAATCCTTTACCATAGCCACTATTGCAAATCACCGGCACTCTCCGGAGACGATCCCTTCCCCAACCTCTATTAGAATCTACGAGAAGAATACCGGTGAACTCACCGAAGTGAGCGTACTCGGTGAAGGATGCGAAGTGAGGGGTATGAGGGGTGCTAGTATGAGGGGTTTGAGGGATAAAGGATAGCAAAACGGGGTAGAAAAGAGGGGTTGCAAAGCGGGGAAAGAGGGGAAGCAAGGCGGGGAAAGAGGGGAATCAAAGCGGGGAAAGAGGAGGACTGGTATGCCATGAGAAAGCACAAAAGTTGCCGGACTATGGGAAATGGATGTTCGGAGGAGTTGTAATTGATTCCTGTATAGAAGGGTCCCTTCCTGCCGTAACCTTAGACAGATTAGGTCACTAAATAGCAAGCTAGTCTTTAGTTTATTAGTTCCGCCACTTATACGCACTTCCTTCATACGCTGCCCATATTTCCCCCTTTATTTTTTCAGCCCCTTCATCTCTTTTCTTCCATCCCTTCGAGATAACGATGTGTAAAGCGTCTTCAACAGTGCCAATGACGATGCCCATCTCTTACTATAGGTATTCCTTATTCTCTCAGCCTTTCTTCTCCAAGTGTCTATCTCATTTGAGCTGGGGAACGGGAATTGCCTGACAATTTTGACCCTGTGATATCGGGGTGATTCATCGGGGGCTGGGTTGGCCTGTCCTTCCTGCAAAAACGGATATCTTAATCTTCATGTTAGTAATAATACCATTAGAATGATCCCCCGGTTGGGGTAGAGCAGTGATTGCGCTTACAAACAAAACACTTGGCCCGATCTTTTTCTTTGCTTCCTCCCCCCATCATTGATAGGCATTCTCCAACCTGAGTTCCGATATTCCTGAGTGTGTAAAAGCCAGTCTCCCACCTGGTCGACCCTACGGATCTGAATATCTTGGTGCCGTACATGGGGGTTCAGTAGGGATAGCTAGGCAAGAATTTCCGACTTCTCGTCAACTACTTTGCAGTTATTCAACACGTTGTTAAAAGAATTAGTATTATTAAAACAGTTGTCATTGTCGTTGATGTGAAGCTCAGACATTTTGTATTTTTCGCAGTTTTGAGGATTGTAGAGGATGGGTTCTTGAGTAAATTTTTCCGATACATTTCCCGGCGTTTTTCCCACTTACTAAGCCACAAACCGCTCAGTAATGTTAGTATAGCCGGGTAAGAGCATTAGATATAATAGTTTTTTTTTAAAATAATGATATCTTCTGTTTCCTGGGGAATTATCTCTCTCTCCATTGTCCCTACCCACCGTCCTAAAGTAAAAGAAAATCCTGACCAGTTTAAAGCTCTGATTGCCAATGCGCAACTGAGGAGTCGGGAACTTCTTCTCTCATTCACCCACTCCCACGCTCGCGCAACTGAACTAATTAGCTAACGGTAATAGCTGGAGTATATACAAGCCAGCGAAGTCCTCTTATCCTTCCAGTGCTCGCGGCACATGTCCTTTCTCTTCGACTATGTCC
Source organism: Tuber borchii (assembly GCA_003070745.1). Taxonomy (NCBI): domain Eukaryota; kingdom Fungi; phylum Ascomycota; class Pezizomycetes; order Pezizales; family Tuberaceae; genus Tuber; species Tuber borchii. The sequence goes on along the minus strand of NESQ01000580.1, from coordinate 11,734 downwards.
CCCTTTCCCTTTTCGCTGACTCCCGTGCTAACAAAGGAAAGACAGGCATCATAATGAAACTCCCACCATTCGTATCCTCCACACATCCGACTCGTTCATAGCCGTATTGCCCTAGCCACTGTATGGATCACAACCGCGTAACTGAAGCCTTGGCCCGAATAACAAAGGGATAATCTGAGCACCATATTCTGGGTGCGCAATATGCTTAGCATGCCGAGCAGCACTAAAGACTTTGGATACTCATAAGAAATCGCTCCGCATTAAGGATTTGGGTAAGATGTCGAGAATTCGGGCTAAAATCGGTAGAGATAAGAATAATGGAGGCTATGATTAGAAGAACATGCTTGGGGGTTATAGTAGAATCAAAGGAAAGCTCTGGAAAGTGGGAGTCCTTACTATACCCTTCTCTTGTTGAGGGGGGATTCCGGAGAATATTTACTACCGGTATCACTTTCCTCTTTTCTGGAGGAGCAGGGCCCCCTGTGACCAATCTTATTTTCTGGAGTATATATGCCGATCGTGTATGTCAATAACAGTTCAAAAAGACGAATAAAGTGTATGAGAGATGAGAATCTTCCGTGACTTGTAATTCAACTATTGAACATGAACGGGGCCTTTAAGTACAAAATACTGATACTACTCTTCCCTAATACGATGATACTGTTTCCACAGCTTCTCACGCCATAATCAATTCCCTCATACCCCGCATTTCTACCAACTCTTTTGCTATGTGTCCTTCCCCGCTTTCCTACATGTCTCTCCCCTCTTCTCGTATCGCTCACCCAGTTCGAGACTCACTGGTACTTCTAATATCCTTCAAGTATCTTCTGTGTGTAGTGGGGGGTTATAGTATGCGGTGAGGAGTTCTAAGTGACGGTGAGCGCCAGTGATTCACAATAACAAATAAATAGTCTTGAGATTTACTATGTTTTAATATAATTACTTCTACCTTGCCCGGATATGATTTTTGTCGATGTAAGAAAGAAACTTACGACCAACCGTGATTCTTACAATTCTCATGTACAGATCATAGCATGTTTCCTAATTTGCCCCCCGCGCACCCCTCTAGTATGAAAGTTGTATCATATGTAGGCCATCTGTATCTAAGACCAGACGGGAAAGGTTTCACTAGAAATAAGTTATTTTGCATTTATATGGTACTCACAGATGGGTTAATTTTCGGTCAAATGCCCTCTAAGTGTTTTAATTTTCTATAGTGAGTCAGACCAGAAGTATGGGCAGTCTCTTGATCTCACCTTTAGGCTCACAGCTGGAGAGTAGTAGAATATAAGCATAATGTTCCTCGAACTTGTGAACAGGGGAAACTAAGGACCGACGTGTGACGCTTGGGTAACAGATAGCTGGTATGCCACTTTTCGCTTGTCAGAAATCCTTGCACATCATATTGTTTACTTTTTTTCCCTTTATTTAAATTGCCCCCGGGTTTACATTTTGGATAAGAGGAAAGTGATAAAAAGGAATAGTGGGAAAAAGGAGGAATGAGAGGGAGGTGTGCAAAGAGGATTTATAACAAGAAAATGAGAATAGAAGTAGATATGAGGGAAATTTCAAGTTATGTCAGCGGATCCTGAGCTGTTTGACCCCAGTTATTTGGCTTGTGGGCCGGGTGTTGACTCTGCTCCGTTCGTGTAGCATTTTCACCACTCTCTCGTGCCCCTTCCAAGCAGCACAGAAGACTGGTGTTAGACCGCCTTTGTCTGGCTTGTCGGAGTTGGCTTTTCCCTGTTCGAGTAGTGTTTTCACTACTCCTTCGTTTAGATGCAAAGCGGAACACTGGAGTGGTGTTCGGCCTTTGTTTTCTAACTTGGTCGGGTCAACCCCACTAAGTTCGAGTAGTATTTTCGCCACTCCTTCGTGGCCACGCCGAGTGGCACACCAAAGTGGCATTTGGCCGTCACCATCTGGCTTGTCGGGGTTAATCTTGTCCCACTCGAGCAGCACTTTTGCCACTCTCTCGTACCCGTGCCAGGCACTATACTACCAAAAGACTAAGCCGTTAGTTTAATGCTATATGAGATACATGAACCCCTCCTTCTTCAATTGACAGGCAGAAAGCATGAGAACTGGGGCGCTGGAGCCCAAACTGACATCGTGACAGATGCTAGGACAGGCACAACAAAGTTTAACCCTAAGATAGGCCATGATGATTGCGTAACCTCATGCAATGAAATAGATTTCAAGCGATGGAAGCACAGCTAATCCACCCCTTGAGCCACCCAACGGGCAGTTCATCCTGCATGTAAATGCAAATTTTATGCCGTATGCTGTAATTCATTTTTGTTGATTTCCTCAGATTTTCCTAAGTGAGGGAGTTTCATAAAGTCTCACTCGCAGATAATTATGCTAAATATTCTACTAGGTTCACCTAAGTTATACTTTCCAGGAGCAGTTAGAATTCGTATTTCTTCACAGTTCCTCTCTTCTCTCCCTCATCTCTCATCTTCCAGCTAATCCCCTCTAAATTCACAATATTTCCCTTCCCCCATCTGCACTTCCCACCACTTTTCTTCTTCCCCTCTCCAACCACGGCCAACTCCCACCCCTCTGCTTCAACAATTACCCTTCTCACCAAACTCAAACCTTCCTCTGTTCCTCCCCTCTAAGATCCTATCAGAAGCCTCTATCTCCACACTCCTGGCCCTCGCAATAATGCAGTCAACTTTCTGTACTAATATATAAATCAGTAGTGTTATAACTGACTCCATCTTTAACTGTTCCTACAACTTCAGCACTTCAGCGCCCCCTTCGAGTGTGCAAACACTGCTCTCCGTGAGCCCATATTTACATCCTTCCTGCGCGAAGGCCATTTCCGAGAGTTTCAATGGCGCGGAGTTGCTGTTGGAAGATTTCCGGATTGCCTTGAGAAGTGCAGTGTTCTGTTTTCTGCATCTATAGATGAACCATGGGGTGGTTTAGACCCACAGGTGGTGATTGATTTGGTTGGTGCGTGGGCCTTGTCAAGGGGCTTACGCACTCCGCTTTATGATGGGAGCGACGACTTGAGTGAGGTTGTGGGATTCTTTATAGAGATCTCGGCAATGAGGTTGGTTAAAGCTGGTCGGGGCAATGATGGGTTCGGGATGTTTCTGTGTGGAGAATCATCCGAGAACCCAGGGAGAAATTGGCGTTTGGGTTGGTCAGGGTTAATGAGAAGGAGCGGGGAATGGTATTGCGGGTAATGAATGTCTTCTTAACGGAGGAGAATGATCACTCAGCCTTTTTGACTGTGAGTCTTCCCTTTTTTTTTTTACTGCTTCGGTTTGAAGGGCTTACACTTATTTTGTGGATGTTCCTTGCGGACTATTGCTCGTGGGCAATGTAATCGCAGTACAGGCCGGTAACAGCGATATCTCGATTGCGAATTTGACTGCATAACCGGTCAATAACTAGGGAACTAACATTTGTCACTGTCAGTGATGTCTACTTACTGAAGACAGGTTTCTCACTGACCTGGTATGAGTCTTCCCCACACCCGGGTCGTCGTAGCAAAATAAAACAGCCTGCCTCGGTACCACTTGACTCCCACTCCACCTCAGAAACTCGTTTCCCTCCAGAAGCCAACCTCCCACGCCATTCAGGCAGTCCGCTTTCACACTTTGATGTCTGTGTCTCAGCCCTAATTAGTAGTGAGAGCCACTGCTTGATCTGGTTATCTTCGTCGTCTGTTTTGTTCAAAGTGATAGTCTTGTTGTAGCTATTCGTTACTTTCCCACAGTCGTGATCACCGGAACCGAACGAGTACATATTTGTTATTCGTTCCATTGTGCGTCTTGTGGATGCTTCGTTTCGCCGTGGATGCAGTTCTGTGATGGTTTAAGGAGCCAAGCGAGTTTATTGGCCTTCCAAAGCTCAAGAAAAGGCGCGGGGGGGTGATTTTGCTGGTTTCTTCCGTAGTGTTGTGCAACCATTTTTATGCCAAGGGAACGCTGGCTGGCAGAGGTCAGATGCGGCCAAACTCGCTAGAGGTATTACAAAGTGTGGGACAACCCTCTACCGCTCTCTCGAGCCTTCCAGTAAGTGTGATACCATAATATATATATCGGTGCTGCCTTTGATTTTGAAGCTAAAAGAAGTAATTCCAACCGCCACCTCCTATCGATAGGCCCTAAGTTAGCCTTTCGCTGGCCCCGAACCACAACTGCTAGCTAGCCTAGATGTAAGCCGAGAGTTCAGTTTAGGTATTGTACCGGGGAAACCGAAGATTAAACAGTTTGCGTCAAGCAACAACACCTGCATCTGTTTTCCAAGCTGAAATTCCTATACCCGTATCGTACTTTCAATCAAACAAGCCCACGGGTGTGATACAAATAAAAAATTTCATTCAGCCCTCCCGCTTTCCCCCGATATAGGATTAAAATGCCACAATGTAGGTAGCCTTGCTTCTCTCATACGAGACTTGAGATCAAGAGCAAGGGAACAACCCATTGAATTCCGGAAAGCATTTCATTCCAACGACTGAGGCGACGGCTCCTGCACCTACTCGAGTATGATAATTACTTTTCTTTTCCCTTAACCTTTTTTCTATCATAATAATATTATGTCCTTCTCATCTCATCTCATCTATCTACCGCAAGACATAATACCCCCTTATTTTTAGAGCTCCCCACCCCGATTCCCTTTCTATATCCCTATCGTCAAAATTTCATATATACCATTGATACAAACACTCGTTATTTCGCTATCCCTCCACACACGGCCCTATTTCCTAGGGCTACCTACTCTCGAAGCTCCGTAATATATACTAAAAAGCTCGACGACCCCAATAACTACGTGATATATAATATAAAAAAGGATATTAACATCTAGCTACTCGGTCAATTAACAGCTTTATCATACAAAAATCTACCTCACCTCACGAAATTATCTTTAATATTTGGAGAAGCCTAGAAATCCAGTCCCTGATAGCTCCGGATCTGGATCTCGAACCATATTATTAGTATTATACCTCTCGCTCTACTGCCAGCGGACCCACTGGGCACGAATACCACTGTAGAATCTTTTAGCAGATGAGACAAGGGATAAAAAATTGCGCGCAAATGATACCAATTTTTTTTGTGTCGCACGAGTGACATACGATGACGGTTCTGAGTGGGTGGGTGGGAACCGTTACTCACACACAAGGTCATGAGCTGGGGAAGGTACCTTTCTGCAATATGTGGAAGAAGAAGGCGATTAATTCATTAATTGGTATATCAGTCTCCTTTTTTAAAAAAAATTTAAAAAAAAATAATGCAGTGTTGTGTGGTTGTTTGGGGTTATCGGTAAATTCTGCTGTATAATAGGTGAATGGGTGAGCGGCTAAAGTCCGCTTTGGCATTAAGGCGAGACTAAAGGGTGTGGAAATGGAGGAGCAGGTGGAGAAGCGAGGACAATGAGGTTTAGATAATATTATTATAATACATCAACGAGGAACCTGCAATAATGTCAAACTTTTGCTATAGTAGCTGACTTATATCTCCACTGCTAATGAAAAAGCCTACCGGTGAGGATTATACCATACGGATGAAATATCGCCTCAGTGTCAAAAAAACAGTCATCCAATCTATACGATACGGTGAAAATATCACATCATGCCAGCTATGCAGCCGACGGAAATTTGAAACTTTGGGGACTTAGCCTACGGGCGAGAAGCCACCTAGCCCCTACCTACATTTGCCTTCGAAGACAGTGTTCAAGTTTTATAGAGAGAAAGGTGCGGTGGTGGTGGTAGAAACTGGAACAGAAGTAGAAATGTAAGCATGGAAGAGAAATAACCGAATTGCATTGTCCAAAGGTAATACCATTGGGTATCGGTGCTTGGCCACTTAACACTGAGAAATAATACATCATAATGCAGGTCTAAATGAGCAAAACCGACCAACCCCCCTCTCTACAATCAAGAACTCCACCTCCGGCAAAGAATCAAAGAAGGGGAAAGCCCAACCTAAAGCGCCCAATAATGCACAATTCTAAGCTGGAAAATGCCACATCACAATTGTGTTCTCAGTAAATTCTCTTCGCAGCACTCCCCCATCCCTCCCTCAATACCTCCTCAATTTCCTCCATCCTAAGACCCTTTGTCTCCGGGTATGATACATCCACCACGCCGACAAGGCCCCAGCCACACACACCAGAGCAAAAAACATAAATAAGCTAGCCGCGCCCCCATCATCAGCCCCACCGCGGGCAAGATACTCACGCCAACGATGAAGTTTAGTATCCAGTTTGTCGCTGTCGCCTTACCTGTGCCCAGACCGCGCACTCGCATGGGAAAGAGCTGGGATTGAACGACCCACGGGATTGCGCCGATGCCTAGCTCGTACGAAGCGACGTAAAATGCCATGAAAAGCATTAGGAACAGTGACCAGGGGTTCGTAATAGATGTGGTGTTTGGAGCGGCAGCGATGTCAGGGGTTTGCATAGGGAGATGGTCACCCCGGTGCCGATCAAAGAAACCTTTCGTTGGCTGGAAATTTTCCGTATCTTCTCCAATGTGCAGACATTTCCGGGTACACTTGGATGCCCGGGAACGACTCCTCTTCAATTGAAGGGCTGTAGAATTGCGGCAGGGTACATGTGGGCCGAGAGTGAGGTTTTGAAGGGATTGGTAGGGATTCCGCCTTGATTCTTTTTTTCGTTGGGCTGGGTATGTGATTGGATAGATAGTGCTCCCTGTTTGGCACAGGAGAAGGATTTCTTTTTACTTTGGGACAGTAGGTAAAGTACCTAAGCAAAAGCCTTGTTGGGGGCCTGTTCGGTTGGAACGGAACTGTTCGGTCGGCGACCGCTTATGCAGTGAAAATGGCTTCCTCTCCGTTTTGAAAAGAAAGGAAATGGACGAAATGTAAGGGGGAAAGGTCACCAACAGAACAGTTCCGTTCCAACCGAACAGGCCCTTGTGGTGATTGCACATTTCAACAGTTACAACAACAGCATATATAGAGTATAGAAATAGCAATAACTCAGCCAAAGAGGCTGCAAATGATAAGAGATTAAAGAAACTAAATTCTAGGACCAGCCTTTAGATAGAAATAGATAAAAAAAGAGGAAAAAATAATTCTTAGTATCTTAAATGTTAGCCCTTAGCTGCTATAATAGCCTAATCCTTCCTTGATAATTACCATCACTTCAACTAAATAATGTAGAAGGTATTATATCTTATGCTATAAGTAATGTCTTTGCTAGGTTCTTCTTAACCTTCTAAGAGAGACCAGGTATTGAAACAATCTCAGGGTACTAAAGTACTAGGCCAAAAGGATCCGTACGATTGGTGGTTACCGGGCGGCACCTCAAAACACCCCACCCCTACAATCAACCACCTCTCAATCACAATGTCTCCACACAAAGCAGGCTACCTCACAGAGTTTGAGAAAGGGCAAATAGTCGCTCTGAGGAAAAAAAAAATCTCTTTGGGAGAAATTGGAGAGCTCTTAAACCGTCCAAAGAGCACTATTCAAACTTTCCAAAACCGCTTCCAAAAGAGGGGTGATGCAAAAAATCTTCTCATACCTGGAAGACCTAAAATTATTGATTCCAGAACCCACTGCCACCTAGTCAGAGAGTCTAAGAAGGAACGCCGTCAGACTTTATCAGAATTGCACAATGATGTTGCACTATATTCCCACCTCCAAACAGTCAAGAGAGCTTTGGCCTCAGTCAACATAAAGAAATAGAGAGCTAGAAAAAGTGCTATTCTAAAGGATGAGCATGCTGTTAAGAGGTTAGCTTGGGCAATGAAGTATAAGGATTGGATAAAGGAAGACTTTGAAGAAGTCATCTTTAGTGATAAATCCTTGTTGAAAAGTCCAAGGATCTTAAGTGTATATGGGTATTCAGAACACCTGAAGAAAAGTAGTACAAAGACTGTATTCATGGGGTTACCAAGGGGCCAAGGATAAAGCTGATGCTTTGAGCTTGTATTTGGGGCAGAAATAAGAGTCCTCTGATTCTTATTTTTGACAAGAGTGTGGATAGTTTTGTATATATTGGAGTTTTAGAGGATGGTTTAGTTGATATCTAGCAGGAGGTGGAGGACACAGTTGGGGATCCTATCATTCAGCAGGATGGGGCAAAGATACATACTGCAAGAGATAACATGGCTTGGTTTGAGGAAAACAACATGCTGGTTATGGAATGGCCACCCAATTCTCCTGACCTCAATCCTATTGAGCACTATTGGAGGAGGATGAAGGAAAAGTTGCACCAGGGCTTTCCCAATATCCACAAGATCAAAGGGGGCCCAGATACTATTAGAAAACATCTAGCAGTAGCTCTAAATCCGGTTTGGACTCAGTATATTGAGGGGGATTTTCTGGAATGGTTGTGGGAGTCTATGCCTATTAGAGTTGCTGCTGTCTTAGATGCAAGGGGATGGTATACCAAGTAGTGATTTTTTTGTTTTCTAATTTGATATATAGCTTTTCTTATATCTATTGTATGTCTACACATATTTTCAGTTTATCATAAGTAGTTGTGGTTGTAGGGGTAATAAATTTATAGTGGTAGTGGGGTTGCCGTTGCGTTGTCGTACGGATCTTTTTGTACCCGTACTTTAATTGTGAAGAGTTTTTTTCAGTTCAATATAGAAAAGTTGAATAAGACAAAGGTCATATTTATAAGGAGAATATTTAGGCCACCAGGCTGCATTTTGGACTAGCCAATTGAGAACTCACAGAGTGGTATAGACTAAAGAATTGTCTTACTGAAGGATATAGCCCAAAATAGTATTTTAAACAGAAGTTAACATACAGATTAGACAGAATTCAAGTAACTTAAATTCGCTTTACCAACTACTTGCATAATCAATATTATAAAGAATTCTCCAATTCTGCTTTCAGAATACTTCTATACCACTTAAGAAATCACTCTTCCTTTCTTTATTACTGTTTTACAATCAAAATACTACTTGGCAGAGTCAGAGGTGAGGATGAATTTTTGCTGAAAATTATAGATTTGTTTAACTAAGTACATTACTCTATACTACCTCTTAATATTCTTGGCAGTTTATATTATATATTATAATTACCTTGGCCTAGTCTACCGTATTTAGCACTCGTGATGGAGCTTCTGGGCCCCCAAAAATTATTATCCAAGGTCAGATTCCCTGCTCTATAATCAGCGCTCATCACATTCTCCACATTTTCGAAGTTAGCATTACTCTTGTCTAAGTTAGCTTCTCCTTAATAGCACTCACTCTTACTGCATAGTCAATTGTGATAAATGTGATTTTGGAAGCAATTATTTACTCTAACTTTTCATATTATATTTCTATTTAGCCTTTAACTGGAGTTTGTAATTCCTTTACTTTCTGGAAGAGCTAGATGAATCATCTTGAGTGGGGAAGGTTTTCTATTATACCTGCTTAAATTATGCTGCAAGGTACTTTCTGAGCTTTTACCCTAACTAAGCAACACCATGGCAAGAAGTTGAAATTTCATGGAACCTTTTAAAAAATAATACAAATATACCTTTCTCAACTCAGTAAAGTTTTTTAAATCATCATTTTAACACTATGGTTAATGCTGAGCCTACTTGGGAAATTCAATTTGTCTTCTTAATTGATTTATTATATCGTCTTTACTTTACTACTAGTTTCACCAATACTTTTGCTTTTATATTTTAGAAGTATAAGTAACAGAGATTATTTTTCAAGAAACAAGCTATGATTGTTTACAGAAACGATAAGCAGACATCCCACAAACAGAATATATTAGACACAAAGCCAACTAGTATCAGGAGTGCCTCAAGCAATCCAAATTTTGTCAAAACCGATCCCAACAACTATTTGGAAGTAATGCCTTCATGCATCTATGTCTCCGGAACCTGTTATTCCTAACCAATTGAGCATTTTATCTACACCCTGCTCTGGTCGCTATTAGTATTCACTCATACCAAATTAACTTGAATAGGTGAAAGTTGTGCTATGTAATCAAGTATTTTGAGTATTGTGAAAGGGGCAACAAAAGAAGTAAAAAGTTGAGAGTGGGAAAAGCATTAACTCACTATCAAGTTCATTAAGAACCCCAGGTGTTGAAGGAAATTTTCGGCAGCAGATGTTCATGTTATTCATAAATGGGTCGATGAGGAACTCGTGAGTATTTGCTGGGAAATTTGCAATACAGCAAATTTTGTCAAGCTCATTATTGCCCCAATTTCTAGTTAGTACCAAGCACAGTCAGAAAGAGTTTTAAAAAAGTAGAAGAATGATATACTCGAGTTGACGCTTTGTGGTCATCTGCAGAAGAATGTTAGACATCTTTGTATTAATTTGTGTAATATCAGTTGTGTTTATAGTGATATTCCCCTCTATCGTAGAAAGCCTGTCTCAGATCATTCTGAAAACATGATCAAGAGTTGTACTAAGTTGTTCATAACCAGTGAGGAGATCTGCTGGTACTAGATTTGACCATCCATTTCAATAATATTGTCTTGCAATCCTTGAGTTGTACAACAAGCTTCTCAAAGTATTTGAATATTGTATGCTGCTGATGGACTTAGCATAGTGTTTTCTCTGACAGGATATAAATTATTGGGTTCTCCCAAGGGATGATTTTCTGGGGAAATGTTGGGATAGAGTCATAGTAGGCAATGGTCTGAGGAGAAGGAGGGAGTAGGTAGTGAGTTTGTCATAGTCAGGTTAGAACTGATATTCAATTAAAGACTCTAACTTGAATGTAGTACGATGCGCACTATCATCATAGCTGTACCAGTAGTGTAGCTGAGGAGGTAGTTGGCGAGTCATAATTCATCTTGAAAAATATGATTTGACTTGAAATCATAATTTCAAATGATGGGGTATTTAGCATGGTCAAAGCTCAATTTGATCTCATAACAGATTCTAATATAGGATTCATGTACTTGAATTAGGATTAGCTTTTCCTCACATTTTTTGCCTAATTAATATTAGTGTTGGACTAATATATATTCACTAACTTCATCAGCAAAAAAACAGCCTGCCCCTCATGCCACATATAGTTGAGTTTTACGTTTTGGCACATCGTGAGTCCTATGATAGCGATATTAAAAATCCCGTTAGTTTGACTAAAGAAGATAATATCAATTCTGTTTTCTGCAAAATATAAGCAATTTTTATTATGAACTCATGGACCTTTTATATACCGAAGTTGAGAAATTTGAGTTCATAATATACAACTTTGTAATGTAAAATGTTTATGAGATATTGATAAAAATAGCTCATATTTTGCTAAAATTAGGATATGTATCTGATTATTAGGGGACACAATCAGAAGCATCATGATTAACCGGGGTCGCTCGCGATTAGCCAAAACGTAAAACTCAACGACATGGCTCACCGTGGAGCAGAAAAGGCAGACTTTCTTTTTTTGCTAATGTTGCTGGATAGTGGGCTGTGCATACTGTATCCAGCTCCTGTTGGTATAGAACTCACTTACCACAAGTAAGAACAATAAGTCTCTGCTATATTGACCTAAGGATAGGTAGTCTAGAGAGTGGAATATGAGAGAGAGAACAGAGAGTGCACCAAGAACAACAGAACGAGGTGGAAAGTGGACTGTATTAGAGTGTGTTATCATATAGTTGGTTAACTTGCTAAATCAAGTGTATGAGTAGGAGCTTTATATAGTAAAGACCTCTGTGCCAAGTCTTCCCTATTATGACCTTGTAGCCCTTACATATTTTAGCAGTTCACATAATATAACCGCCCTATAGGGTACTCAGCTCCAGAATAGTTAAATTATAACTTTTAAAAGAATTT
>NESQ01000058.1:0-321022 GCA_003070745.1 Tuber borchii | reverse complement strand
TGACGTCAGCGGTGCACGGTGTTTTGGAGTCGCGCGCAGGATGAGATTGCGGACGCCGGGAATATTGAAGCATCTGAGAAAAGTCTTGACTTTGTAAGTGCATTCGGACGTGAAAAGATACAGGGTGTTTTACTAACTATCAAAGATACGCCAAAAACACTCGGCTGTGCGGGGGCAATTCGTATATTATAAAAAAAATAACATAAAGAAATTATACGAATTGGGAGTGACCCGACAGCTATCGCGCGTAGGGTCGAATACCTCCTCGAAGAGACAGGTTCATGTGTTCCTCAGATGGATATGAGGTTGGTATCACGGATGAGAAACCCGGATTTTGGATCACTACTGACTATGAACTGGGCGTAGGAAATAACCTTCCGGTTCCTTGCGCCCCAGATTGCCGACGCAATATATGGTAAGTATTTCGAGGGCAAGAGAACGGTGGGATCTTAAACCCGGGTTTTATAGAGTGTATCAATGAGACAATCGTCTGCCTCACATGTGCAATACTCTGCCATACCCTGCGGGCGTGGCGAACTGGGGCACTCCTTGACCCTCCGGAGTTCAAGTCTGAGGCCGTCAGAGGTAAGAGTTTCCTGATCTCCGGGCCTTTCGTTCCGTTCGTTCAAGACGTAGAGAGCTCACAAATTCGCAAGATCTTTTCTTACGGCAGAGGAACACATGGCGGGGGTTCCCAAGGGCGACGCAAGAGTTGATGCTCCGGAATCTGCGTGAAACGATCATGGATAAGGTTAACCAAGAAAATCGAATTCTGAAGGAGAGGCGCGAAGGCTTTGCCGACAATCATGAGGCAGTTCACGCGGAACTGGAGCGTCAGCTATCCAGCCTGAATCCGAGACGACCCGCTGCGCGAGAACCGACACCAATCAACACTGGCGCGAGGGGCCTAGTAGGACGCCTGGAGAGTCAACTGGAGCGTGAGCTATCCAGCCAGGAGCCCAGACGAGCAGATGCGCGAGAACCGACCCCAATCAACACCGACGGCAGGGTCCTAAAAGGACACCAGGAGAGTCAAGATGCGTCGCAGGAGAGCGCCAAGTCATCCGACTTTAGCCAGTCGGCCTTTGCTCGGGCGCTTCGAGGCTTGGATGCTGAGTCGGTGACTTTTGATGACTCACTAGACTTGACGCTGGAGCAGGAGCAGGAGAGCGCTGCCAACCCAGATCTAGCCAGTCGCCTTTCCCTGAACCTGGATGACTTTCAGGAAGATCAGGCAGCTGCGGGGGAGAACGTTCGCCAAAACGGCGACGAGGTCATATAGAATAAATAGATTTACTAGGCCGAGCGGTGTGAGCAGGACGTAGTGATGGGCACGATCATGCTCGATACTCGAGCATGATCGTGCCCATCGTGCCCATCGCTACAGGACGTCGAGGCGATCACAATGTAATAGTAGTAGATAAAATAAAATATGGGAACAAAGCTTAATAGAGTACCAGGCGTGCCAGTGGAGTACTAGTACTAGTGATGAAGTCGTGAACCGGCGTGTAAGATGTTGAGCAATCTCGAAGGCGTCTGGAAGATAGACGTATGGATTCTCGACGGCGTCAGGAGACTTTGGCCTAGCCTCAGATGGTATCCTGCAGGCGTCCAAAGAGCACCGAGCAGCATCGGGACGTGATAGCAAAAGTAAGCTGCATCATGATGCGATTGGTCGAGAAGGTGATCGTCAGGAGGTGAGAGGCGAGGAACAGAGGCCGTCAGGATGCGAGAGGCTAGAATCTGAGGCCGTCAGGAAGGGAGAGGGGAAAATCAGAAGGCGTCGGGACGCAGGGGCGGAGAATTGGACGTCTTCAGGAAGGAGAGGACGCCGGGATCGACGTCGGGATGGCGTCAGGATGCGGTGTGACGGGATGGCGACGTCCGGACGGAACATCACACGGACGTTGCGTCTAGAATCGCGGTTGACGTTTTGAGCGTCCCGAGCGTCAGAAGCACAGGACGCTCAGGACGCATATTAGAATTTTTGCTGATGTTCTGCTTGCATACCAGGAGCAATGAGCTAGCAACTACAACCGCGCGCAGGTGGTAACGGGACACAAAGCTTGGCACGCCTCGAGGATATCATGAAATCACGAAACAAAATCCATTTCCTGATTAACAATCAAAGTGAAAAATAAAACGAAAAATAGTATGAAACCGATCACTTCCAAGTCTGATTTACCACTTAGTATGTCCTTCATGTCTGCGGATGAGGGTAAGAATCCTCCCGGGCATGCTATCAATGAAACGATACACTTTTCTCCATGGGATTGCTTCCCAAACAGCCTGTGCCAGCTTAATGATATCATTTCTGTTGTAGGGACGTCTTTTGGCTGCCCTACAAGCCTCTCAAAACCTTCATCCAAAGAAAGACCAAACATTCTCTATAGGATTCATGTCCGGAGACCAAGAAGCCCAAGGCATCCAGACAACCCCCTGTAGTATCCGATATCTCTGTGAATAGTGTAAATTATGTACATGTGAATTGCCTTCAACCATCTCAATATCATTATCAGCTCCACCTAATGCCTCATACAAAGGAAGAAAGTGAGGTGCGTAAATCTCTTGACAATACTGTACTGAATTCATACCAAGCCTATCTCTTACACTCTCCATCTCATTCTTAGCTTGCTGGCGAATAGGAATCAATGGAGTATGGAAGCCATATGTAAAATCGGCGGCAAACATGACAGTGGTCTTGTTATCAGGAAAACAGGGTTCAAGATAACGATCCTCAAGAGCGGTTCCAGGTGGACGTTGGACAAGGAATCGACCTCCTCCTTGCCCAATAGTAAGCTTCATCTCATCGGTGAAGATCTTTTTTCTCCAAACAAACTTGTTCCAATTTCGCCTTTCTCAAGCTCATCGCAATTGTTGATGCTTGCGTTCACGATTTAAAAAAGACTTTTTGCGTGCGATATGAACATAAAAGTCCACAGAGCAAAGGGCTTTTCCAACTGTTCGTTCTGATACCCCGAGGTTCAGATCAGCTGTGATATCTTGGAGGGGAGCATGAGGATTTTGCTCATTGATGCGATGCAATCGCCGCTTTGCTCGTGCATCCAGTTTAGGCTTTGAACCAGGACGTGGTGGGAGGTTGACTGTTTTGTTGCTCTTCCATCGCTTGACAATTCGCTAGGCCTCTGATTTTGAGCCCCTAGTTTCCCGGGCAATTTTACAGTAATTTTTGCCTTGAGCATGCTTTTCAATAACTTCAATACGCTCGGTTTCTGTAGCCTGCCGCCACTTTCCTGTGTTCTCATCAATTGGCATGTTGTGTCAGTTATTGCTATTCTGATAGGAGTTGCGAAGTGGAAAATTTTTCGTGTGTGTCCCGTTACCACCTGCGCGCGGTTGTATCTTGTTGTCGTAAAGGCTCTTCCAGCAATTCGTGGTTGATGCCTGG
This sequence comes from Tuber borchii, assembly GCA_003070745.1. Lineage (NCBI taxonomy): Eukaryota > Fungi > Ascomycota > Pezizomycetes > Pezizales > Tuberaceae > Tuber > Tuber borchii. The sequence continues at coordinate 317,613 of NESQ01000058.1, read as the reverse complement.
GCAGTTTGTTATTAGCACAATCTGTGTTGGTATCAATTAAATTAGCTTTGTATTAGGGCTTATTAGAATAATGGTCTTGCAGATATGCTGTATCAAGGTGATGTCAATCTCAGTGAAGTGGGTCGCAGAACAATCTTGCCCTCAACCTTTGTTGGCAGAGTCAGATTTCTGCCACAGTTATACCAGAACAGTATAGCCTTGGTACACCACTTTGGAAAGCCTTTATTATTTATCACATTTACGGCTAACTCAAAATGGGTGAAAATTCAAGATGAGCTCTTTCCTGGTCAAGCAGCAGCTGGCCGTCCTGATCTCGTGGCTAGAGTTTTCTATCTCAAGCTACCTGATTTACTTGATCAGATTAGAAACAAACAAGTGTTTGGTCAATGGCTCGGCTGGGTATGGACTATAAAGTACCAGAAGGGTGGACTTCCTCATCTGCATCTACTTTTATTTATCAAAACAGAAGCAGAATTTCTTACTGCAGACAATATTTACCACTTAATATCTGCTGAAATCCCTACTGAAGACGATGTCATAGGTCAACAGTTAAGAGCACTAATTCAGAATACCATAGTCCACACCCAATGTGCTGGGGTAAATGGTCATGCATTATATATACAAGACCTAAACCCAGCTATTACTAGAACTTGTAACAAGGAATACCCACGGGACTTTCAGGAGGAAACTATTATCCCTGAAAATGGCTATCCTTTGTACTGGAGACAGAATACAGGAAGGTCCTTTAGTATTCCTATTTCTGGAACAGCAGGTACAGTTACTGCGGTAATTGACAATTGTAGAGTTGTTCATTACAGCCCCAACCTGTCTCTCCACTATAATATCCACATAAATGTAGAAGTTTGCGGTTTAGTGCAAGCTGTGAAGTATATTCACAAATATATCTACAAAGGCGGTGATAAGGAAATAATAAGTGTGGAGTCTGAGCATGATAAGATTAAGCGCTATCTGCATGGACGCTATATAGGTCCTACAGAAGGAATTTAGTGCTTATTTGAATTTCGCATATATGAGGAAAAGTCACCTGTAACTCATCTTATCCTGTATCTGCCTGGCCAACAGCCTGTGTACTTCTCAGAGGGCGAAGATCTAAATCGAGTACGTGACCAAATTGAGGAGTTCATGACAACCCTCATTGAATTCTTCGCTTATAATGAGTGGAATAATAATGGCAGACAGGACTTGTACCATGAATTTCATGAGTATTTTGTCTATAAAGGCAAAATACTTGGATGGCAAAAACGGCAAAGAGGGATAGCAGTCGGCCGTATGTATTCTCCAAGTCCATTTATGGAAGAGAGAGGTCATCTTCGCCTACTATTAACCATTGTTCGAGGGCCTACAAGCTTGGAACATCTCAGAACAATTGATGGTATAGTGTACCCTACATTTAAAAATGCCGGTATTGCATTAGGACTCTTAGAAGATAATGGGGAATGGGTAGCCCTCTTTCGTGAAGGAGCAGAGTTTATGACTGGCAGAGCATTGCGACATCTATTTGCATTAGCCCTGCAGCATAGTACTATTTCAAATCCACTGACTATTTGGGAGATGTTTGGAAGAAGTATGTATGATGATATTCTCCATCTTCTAACAAGTGGAAGAGTTCCTGTCTCTCAAGGTGCAGAGGAAATTGAAGATCAGATAGACCTTGACTATGGTCTATACCTGATTCAAGAGTACTTGAATGAATTTGGCAGAACTCTATCTGATTATGGTTTGGCAGAACCAGTTCTTAATTGGACAATTCAGCATAGAATTATTCATAGTACAGTGGGCGAGGAAGAGTTAAACTATAATAGAGAAAATAAACAAGATGCTTATAATAGAATGAGAGCACAGCTAAATGCAGAGCAATCTGATTGTTTCCAGGTTATTGTACCTGCGGTCCATCAGCATGAGCAGAATCCTTACAGAAATCAGCATTCTGGATTCTTTCTACAAGGTCCTGCAGAACAGGTAAAACATTTCAGTATAACTGTTTATACAGTTACCTCAGGGCCGAAGGAAAAATTATACTCTGGGTGGCTTCATCTGGTATTGCCGCTCAATTGTTACCAGGTGGTCGAACAGCTCACTCAAGATTCAAGATTCCTTTATCCAATGCTCTTATCACTGGATGCAATATTACTAGCAGATCACCCTTAGCCTAGTTGATCAGAAAAAGATCATTGATCATTGGGGATGAGGTACCAATGCAACATAAGCCCTGCTTTGAGGTTGTCAACTGGATCTTAAATGACATTTGCTATGTTAGTGACAGTTCACTTTTTGGTGGTATTCCCACAGTACTAGGTGGGGATTTTGCATAAATCTTGCCAGTTGTAGCGAGAGGCTCTAAGCAGGCAACTATTCAGACATGTCTTCAGCATAGTTCTATCTGAAATAGCCTGCAGGTAATAAGACTTAGGATAAGTATGAGGATAGCGGCAGATAGGGCTAATCAGTTCTTCATTGACTTTCTTAAATGTCTTGTATCTGATTCTATACAGTTTGGAAAGATTGAACTTCCAAATTTTATTCGCAAAGTTTGTACTATTGATGAACTTTGTAAGTAGTTATATCCTGAAGCACTATTGCAAGCCACTGTCACATCTCATAGTGCTCTTATTGGACATGCAATCTTGGCGTTCAAGAATGACACTGTTAATGATTTTAACGACAGGCTTCTTGATAGGATGCCAGATACAGAACATCGCTTCAATGCTATCAATACTGTACAAAGCAGTAATCATGCATCTAGAGTGCAAGACTATGCAGTGGCATATTTACAGAGTATCAACTTGGCCTCACTTCTACCGTCATGTCTGAGACTCTGTATTGGAGTACCACTGATTTTGATTAGAAATCTTAGTCCAAAACAGGGTATGTATAATGGCACTAGATTGAGGCTATTAGGCATTAGCCGAAACTGTCTCCAAGTTGTCATTCTTGGTGGTAAGTGGGATGGTGAAATCCATCTCCTACCAAGAATCAAGCTTACAACTACTGATGAGGATCTGCCCTTCATTCTTGAATGTAAACAGTTTCCTGTCCGTATTTGCTTTGCTATGACAGTGGATAATGCATAAGGGCAGTCCTTAGAAAAGGTTGGTGTGGATCTCTACACAAACACATCTACACATGGACAGCTCTATGTTGCACTTTCTAGAGTGATCTCGCTGGATGGGCTTACACTATTGCAATCTAGTGAGACTTCCACTATTACACAAAATATCATATTCCCTAACGTACTTCTTCAATGCAACTGATGATGGATTTCTACTAGCTATTGGGACTTCGGGCCAGGTTCACCGTAATATCTTGACCATATAACTTCTACTGAATCGAGAAACTGGATCCAGTACACTTTGCTCTTAATGGTACCTATATTCTCTGCACTTAGTATTTTTGCTTTACATCTGTATACCTCAAGTATATATAATTTATTCTAATCATATAGTTTTTATCTTCTTATTTGTATTACTATTCTATTAGAATCACAATAATAAGACCCGAAGGGACGTGAGGGCTGCTAGTTTGCTTAGTGATATAAATAATAGTGACACCACTTTAGAAATCTGTTAGTTAGTACTTTTAAATATGGAGAATAAGAATTTTTTTTTTTTTTTTTTTTTTTTATATCATGTATTCGTTGTTAAGGTACAAGAACTCGCATGCAGCGCTAACTATGGCGTAAACAAAACCTTAATCCCAAAAAACCAATAACAAAATAAAAACTCAAACATCATCTCCAAATTGTATCAAGTACTCGATACGACACCATCCACGGTATAACAAAGCAAGGAAAAAACCATAAAACAAACTTCCTAAAAAGAACCATACGGCAAACAGGAAAAAACACTCAAATGTGCCTCGAGGGAGAGGAAGAAAAAAGTCCCGCAGTGGGAGGAGAGGAAGGAAAAACCATTGAAAAAGGAGAGAGGGCCCGTGAAGGGAACATGTCAGGGGGGAAATTCGTGGCAGTGGCTTTAATGAACTCAGCAAAGGAAATAAGGAAAGAAGACGAAGACCACAGAGGGGCATCGGGGCCGACCGAGAGGATACCTTGGAGGAGGCGCGCTCTGGGTTCTGATTTGGTTACGCAGCGGAGAATGGCCTGACTGAAGGATTCCTCTTCCTCCTCGCACAGGGGACAGATGAGGGAGATCTCCAAACGGGACCAGGCGGGAGGGTGGGCTGCGAGGTAGCTCTTCTGGGCTCTCATCTGATGGATGCGGCCAGCGGTGAACTTCCCAAGGCCCATGAAGGGGTGGGGTCTTAGGCTGAGGGGGAACTGATAATAGGACGGGGGGGGAGGAAGGATTTCCAGTGTTCGAACATTAAGGAGCGACTGCGTTTTTGGAGGGCCTTAAAAGTGGACCTCATGAGAGAGTCAGAAGGAAGGCGAGGTAAGTCAGGTAGGAGAGACCCGTTAATGAGGGGGACGTAGGACAGGCTGTCCAACAAAGGGAGGACGAGGTGAGAAAGGGCGTCCACAGGCAGGTGAGTGCGGACGGGAGGTCTGGGGAGGGGAGTCTTCCAGTGCAGGGGCATGATATTCGGAGGGAGGGGAGTGCATAGATGCCTGTAGGAGTCCTTGGCTCTGTGTTTAATGAGGGAGGGAAAAGTGGGGGCCAGGCGAGCAGCGGCCGGATTGACAGTGGGGGGGGAGCAGACCAGGCGAAGAGCGGCCATTCGTCTCTTGTGAGTGAGGAGTACTTGGAGGGGAGGTAGGCAGGCTTCGGCAGCAAGGACCGAAAGGGTGGTGGAGCAAAAACAATTGGTAATCCATCTCTGTATCTGACTCCAATGGTTGTCCATCTTGGAGAGCAGTCCTTTGGTAGGGATGAAGAGATCGGTGCCGTAGGACAGGATAGGGAAAATCAAAGAGTAGGCTAGTCTGTGGCATAGGTGGAAGGAGACTCCGGCCCCGGAAGAGGAGAGGCGCCTGATTGCCGCAAAAGCAGTCTGGGAAAGAGCAAGCCTGGGGGAAAAATGGGCAGTAGAGGAAATATTAGGCAGGAACCAGTAGCCCAGCCATCTAAGTTGAGTTGCGGGAAAGAAAACCTGGCCGTCGAGGGCAATTGGGGGGGGCGGAGTGTACCGGGAGGATCCCTCTGGGCGGGAGTACGCCAGTGGATGAGTTTGGTTTTGGGAACTGAAAAGCCAACCTTCATCCTGGAGGCTTTGGCTCTGATGACGCCAAAGGCTCTTTGGAGGTGCCTGACATTTGAGCGGTAGGAGTCGGAGGCAATGGTTAAACAAAAATCATCATCATAGGAAAGTACAAGACTCCTGTGCAGGGGAACATGCAAACAAGAAACATAAATAACTAATAATAACGGAGAAATGGGGGACCCTTGGGGGGTACCCACAGTAACAGAGGAAAAAACCTTAGGAGACCCTTGAAACAACAAACAACAACGGCGGTCAGTAAGGAAGGAAAACACACAAGAAACTAAATAATGGTTTATGCCCCTCCTTTTCAGGAGGGAGCAGAGGATGGAGGCGTCGACACTGTCGAAACCCCCTTTGATATCAAGAAAAAGCGAGGAGACTTTGAGGCCTGGGCGCTGAAGAGTGCGAACGGAATCAACAAGAGCAGTGGAGACGTCAAAGGAGGATAAAGCGGGTAAGGAACAACATTGGTTAGGGGACAACAGGCCTTGGAACCTGGCAACGGCTGAGAGGCGGGTGGCGACTATTCTTTCCAGAATCTTGGAGACCGTCTCCAACAGGACAATGATCCGAAAAGATGTGGGGGAATCGTAAGAGGGTTTGTCCGGCTTGTCCAGAACGACCCCTTTGGCGCGTTTAAGAGATGCGGGGTGGTGGCTGAAGAGCACTAAAGGAGAGAGGAGGGAGACGAGAGTTTCGAGGGTGGTCTTGTGGACTTGCTTCCAGATGGAGTATGGGATGGAGTCAGGGCCCGGGGCCGAGTTGGGGGAACACTTACTCAGGGTGAGAGAGATCTCCTGGGCCGTGAGTGCTTGAGCATCGGTGAAGGGTCTGAGAATGTGTGTGAGGGAGGGGGTTGGTCGGGGGGGAAAAAAGTGATTTAGGAGGGCATCGTTGATGTCGGTGGGGGTAGAGGCGTCATTGAAAGACGGAAAGTGGGGCAAAGGGCGGCCGAGGGCGAATTTCTTGACAGTCCAAATGGACCTGGGAGTGGCACCAGCCAGGAGGGATCTCCAGTGGGAGCTTTTGGCATTCTTTATTGCTTTGAAGTAGCCACGTTTTGAGAGTCTGGCGGAGGCGACATCCTGGGGATCAGCGGGGGATCTGGCCTTTCTTGATGCGGAATGGTATTCTCGACGGAGGAGCGAAAGCAAGGGAGACCACCAGGGTTTGGATCGTGTGGAGGGGCGTGAGAGCAGGGTGTCGAGGGAAAGTAAAGAAGTGACAGAGAGAAGGGAGGAATCGAACCAAGCCTCAAGGGAAGGCCTGATGGGGAGAGAAGGAGGGGCGCGAACGGTAATATTTTTCAAAGCGGGGGAGAGGGAGGCCCAGTCGGTCAACAGCCAGTTGGGGGAGGGAGAGGGGGGACGTAGTTTGGGGTGAGTGAGATAAAGAGAAATTGGAACATGATCAGAGCCAGAGGAGGGAAGGATAGCTTCCCAAGACCTGAAAAATGGAATCAAAGCTGGAGAAGGAAAAGAAAAATCAATAACAGAAGGACGTGCATTGCCTCCAAAAGGAAAACGCGTAAAAACACCTGGAACATTAAGCAGTAAAAAACCCAGCTCAGAGGCACGGGAGAAATAAGGAAAGGAAAGAGCCAGTTCCTGTGAGGAGTGGCGTCTTAATGGGTCAGCGGAAGGGTGATGGACGTTAAAATCTCCTAGCACCAACAAAGGGTTATCGCCTGGGGGGAAGGCAAGAGTAGGAGAAACAGTCATCCCACCAGGGGACTTGGACCACAAATTGTAAATATTCAAAATTCGAAAGGAAGGAAAGCTCACACCAAAAAGGTCCTTGGAAAAAATATCAAGCGCAAAATAGTCTGTCCTTCCCAGTGAAACTGCAAGGACAGAAACCTCTTTCTGAAAAGCAGCGGAAACATAAAAGCAAACTCTAGGTTTGGATGAAGCAGGAAATATATGACAAAAACTGGTAAAGCCCTCGAAGGAAGGGAGGCGTCCAAGCCAAAAAGGGGGGTCTTGAAGAGCTACAACGGCAGGAGCAACAGCCAAAGAACCAAAAGAATTAAATAAGGAAAGAAACACATTCCAGCTCCCTAAGCAGTTGTGTTGAACGAGGTGTAAGGAACGTGCAGGGGCCAGCCCAGAGGAGACAGAGGAAGGGTTGTAAGACATTTACCGGCGCGAGGCCGAATCATCTCAGGGTGCAGGGGAGGGACTGGGGGCCGCATCGGGGAGTGGCCGTCCTATCCTGGAGGAGGAGCGTACGCTAGCTGGGGGGGGGATAGCCTTGGGAGTAACTAGGTCGAAGGGAATGGTCTGACGGACCGGAGTGATTGGGCGAGCAGTCTGTGGGCGGGGAGAATGGGGAGGGGAAGCAGCGGAGGTGTCCATAGCATCTTGGTCTATGGCCTCTTCATTCGAAGGTCGAGGGAGAGGAGGGGGCGGGCGAGAAGAACAGTCTTTGTCCCTTGCAGAGTGAGGTTCAGAGCAATTTGGGCATCTGGTGGGAGTGGTAACACAGCAACCCAGAACGGGTCGAAGGTGGCCTTCTTTGGGGCAGTTGAGGTTAGTGCAACGATGGTCGGCTTTTGAGTGTGGACCTCCACACAACTGGCAGACTGTTTGGTTTTTGCAGAGGGGCTTAACATGTCCAAACTTCCAACAGTTGAAACATTGACTAGAGGGGGAAGAAGAGTAAGCTCTTTCAATGGGGAAGTTTTTACCAAAAATCAGCACATGGAATGAGTCAGTAAGAAGGTTGGCGGAGTCAGTGGGGACGTGGATAATAATGGAGAAGGCCTTTCTTCCTTCAAGGCGGGTAGAACGGTCGGAACGGAGGAAACGAGCTCTGGTGATTTGAAAGCCCTTATCGTCCTGGTAGACCTCTTCTCACTATTGGGGTAAGGTGGTCATCCTCGTCAGGATGGGCTTCAGCGGGGATTGTATGGATAGCAAACTGGAGGTCGGTAGGGGCTAGCCTAAAGGGAAGCCAAGGGTTGGAGGCGACGGGGAAGGCTTGGTTGAGCCTAGTCGCAAGGACCTCGAAGAAGGGGGAGTAAGAAGCGGCAGGGATGGAAGTATCAGCAACAACAAGGGTAACAGCCTCTTTGTCGTTAATAAAGACTTTGAAGGCTTTGGGAAGTTCAGATCCTGCTTCTCGAAGGACGGAAGCAGCGATATCTGGAAAGCGGACACGGATGGTGGGTTCGTCAGGGTGGGGACACTGATTTGTTCTGGGAGCATAAAATCTTCGGGCGGCAGCTGTGACGGGGGCAGGGCCCTTGGGGGAAGCGTCCTGGACGACGGTCGCGACTTTGTTAGCAGAGGTGCCAGGTGAGGATTTCTTCCTTTTTGCTTTAGCCTTAGCCTTGTTGGCTCTGACCGCAGCATTGCACTCAGATGTTCCACCGTGGATCACCTGGGCATAGGAGCGAGGGGGGGCGGGGGCGGAGTCCTCCCTGGAGGGAGGGAAGTTCTGGGGTGGTGTGGGGCCTGGGCGAGAGTGGTTGGGGGGTGGGGGAGGAGGGCGATTGGACGAGTGAATGGAGACAGGGGGAGGGACAGCCGTCCGGTGTGACAGGTCATAAAGAGCCTTTCAGACTTCCCTCAGGGGGTCATCAGGGCGGGAATTAGCCACTTGAAACTGAAGGTCGTGGATTTGGGTGTGTAGTTCCTCTAGACGAGAGCCGAGAGAGGAGATTGCATGGATTGAAGAGCATAGGAGAGGTAAAAGGGCGCTTTCGCCAGAGGAGAGGTTTTTACACTCCATGGGGGACAGTGAAGGAAGCTGACCTGGGGTGGAAGAGATGATGGCAGTGGTACGACGTAGGAGATTAGAGAGGAAACGAGCCTCCGAGGAGGCCTCAGCTACTGAGGGGGTGGTAGAAGGAGGACCAGATCTCGGGAGGAAGAGGGAGGGAAAGGAACCGTGAGAGTCCATAGTGAGAGCTTAGGGACGCGAAGCCTAAGTTGGAAGGAAATTTGGTGGGAAGGGAAATCGTCCTCTAAGTGACGTGATGTTGAAGTACTTTTGGTCAGGAAAATAGAGGGCGCGAAGCGTGTGGAGAATAAGAATATAACATTGTTATTTAATAATAAAAAATAATTCATCTTCTATACTCTATGTATTTCAACCTGGTTGAAATAGCATCTTAATTACAATAGTGGTTGAGAAAATTGAAACCCACTGCAAGTATGTTAGTTTAAGTAAATATTTAGATTATATAGGTCTGATATTTGATAGATAAACTGCTTTGGTATTAGATAACAGGAATTTTGTAAGGTGTGGTGACTATATATAAGACAATTGGGAGATATATATCTTGTAAGCTAGGTTGGATGATATCTATTTATGGAATGCATGTAATATTCTGATAATTTGTAATATCCTTTACTAATGTGATTCAAGAGTTAATATATGATATCAAAGGAGTTGGTAAAGTTTTGCAATTTTTATATCTTAGTTATTAGAAGATAATTTATAGAGCAATACTACTTTGAGGTCTGAACCATGTAGGTTACACATCCTGGATAAGGGTGAAAACAGTGTTCCATAGCCTACTCATATGGTTAAAGTGATAGGATGACATTTAGTAGAGTTTGTGCTTTAGGATCTAGAGATTTTATAAATATACAGTAGAAATCTGGAAATTACTAGTAAAATTCAGTATTTTTGGAGTTGAGATTTGAAATCTCATAATATAGATTCCAAAGCTCAATGATGAGTCATTCAATAGCTTTAATTATATGAGTTGACTATAAATTATTCTTTTTGGCCTTATTATACATGTGTAGCCTGCATGGTTCAGACTGGAAGGTAGTATTGCTCCATAAATTATGTTCCAATAACTAAGGCATAAAAATTGTAAATTATTACCCACTCCCCTGTTGTCATATATTATTTCTTGGATCACTTTAGTAAAGTGTATTACAAATTATCAGAATATTATAAGCATTCCCTAAGTAGATATTATCTAATCCAGCTTATAAGATATATATCTTCCAATTTCTCCTATATAGTCACAATGCCTTACAAAACTACTGCCAACAAACATCAAAGCAGTTTATCTATCAAATCTCAGACCTCTATAATCTACATATTTACTTAAACTCACATACTTGCAGTGGGTTTCAATTTTCTTAACCACTATTGTAATTAAGAGGCTATTTCAACCAGGTTGAAATACATAGAGTATACAAGATGAATTATTTTTTATTAGCAAAAAAAAACTCCATATTCTAATTGTCCATATTTAAAAGTAGTTACTAACAAATTTCTAAAGTCATGTCACTATTATTTATATCACTAAGCTAATATACATTTTGATTTTCCACTGGTTGCCATGGAGAGCCACATCCCTGAGCCGCATCGCGGTAAATTACGTTAGCTCTCTACCCAACAAAATAGCGAAATTAATAGGCGGGTAGACAGTCTCGGCGAAAGCCTGACCCTTATTCCTAACCGCCTGAACAAATCAGGCAATCGCCTGCCCCGAATCCTGTGCCCGTCCGCTGTCGAGCACATTTGATATCGCTCCGTCGTAGGGAACCTTCTCATTGACAAACAGAGCCGATTGTAAAATCTTTTGACTATATCGTTCCCTCCCTCCATTACTTCGCGGATGGGTGTAGAGCGTGTCTCGGGATGGGTATTAGGCGAGGGCTTTTTGAACGGGTTGAAGATCGTTCTCTCACCGCCTTGCACTTGGTGATACAAATTTCTCCCGTAGTGCACGTATAGCTAATCCAAACCCTCAATAATTACCAGCAAGTATTCTTACGCCGTCCGTCGCCTAATATCCCCTCATTATCTTCACAGTCCTCTTGAATTTACTAACTTCTTGCATACCCCCCCTTGCACCTACACCCGCCGGCGGAAAAAACAGCCTTTACTAGAAGCAAATGTAGGTTATCCCACACGACAGCCAACTCGCGCGGTTGCCCTTTTGAAAACCCAAAAGGAGACTACTTCCTTTGCCTCCCAGCAGCGCACACCACTATGGCTCGCCACTGTAGGGGACTATGGTCCTACGTTTGGACCACCGATACAAGAAAAGTTGAAATCCCACACCTCCAACGGATCATGTTCATATCATGAGACATCACTCGTGTTGCCCTCGGCGGTCCCCGCAGTCCCTACCGTCCCCAGCAGTTCTCCACCGGCCTTGGAGATTAAGGTTAGGGTTAGTCCACGTGACTTCTGGTGATTCAACCCTAAGCTTAGAACGCTGAAAGCCATTTCTGCGTTTTAAGGTTAGGGTTAACACATGTTCTCGAGTACTCGGGGAGGGATGTAAAAATCGTGCAAAGCAGAGAAATGAACAAGGAATCTCGGGAACTGTGCAATTGGCGTCATGGACAAAGTTAGACCCTGAAAGGAGCTAAAAACCCGGAGTGGTTGCATCTTAATCATTGCGGAAGCTACTTGTAGTTGTTACTGCTCTTAATAAAAATCTTCAAAATTCAGAACCCCTAATAGCTCAATTCGGTATCAAACTTTATAAATTCAGATATAGAAAATAGAAACAGAAAAGGAAAGGATCATCATTGCCATGTTGCGTCTGCCTATCCTTGGTCCGAGTACTTGGCGACCCTGACTTGCGGATCTTTTCTCCTATTCTGGCCGACTTAGTACTTGATTCCAACCACAGGGTTACTTACAGGACTTGATTTTTACATCCTTACCCGAGTATCCCGACTCGATTCCACATATTATACTTGAGTAAGTATTAATGACTACCAGAAGTCTCGATAAATGCTGTAATCTACACCGGTGAGTGGTGTACCAGGCATTGACTTTCATTGCTTTTTTTTGATTTTTTTTATCGATAAAATTTATCATTGTTCTCAATTCAGATACTTGTTGAGCTAAAGTATTGCACGTTAGCGTAAATAACCGAACGTCACGGTGCAACAGCTTGCACTGCATCGTCAACACCCTACTCAACGAATGACTCTCATACCAAAACCACAGCCAAAAAAATATTTAAAAATTTAATAAATAAATGCATAATCCCAATGAATACCTTGTGTGTTGCTGTCTGATTAATCTATATTTTTTCGTTGTGATAAAAGTATAATGAAATCGGGAGGGAGGGGGTGGGGTTGCGATGCGGTGTGGTGAAACGTTGCAACGATAAATATTCGGTTGCTTTTGCTTGGTGGCGAGCTCCTGGAGGTTGGTTCCTCGTCCAGGAATGAAAGTGGCAGGGGCCCCCTGCAAATTGGTTCTTCACCTAAGAATGAAATTAAGGGGGGGGCCCTGTATATTTCGTTCCTCACAACGCTGACTACCATGTTAACAGTCGGGGAGTTATGACACCCGTGGATATCCGAAAAGATTTTACCCCCTGAAGTAAACTTTCAAGCTCAGTGATTACCGTCTCGTGACATTATTCAGATATTGAAATTATGTGAGATGAAAGGCAATATGAGTTGGCTTTTTAGATGCAATATAATTTATTCATAAAAAATTGGAGACATCGCCAATCCAGGCCTATGGCCACCAAACTAAGGTGTATCAGAGACTTTAAGATTGTGGAGAAAATACTCATATCCGTGGAGTATGACTTTTTCTGAACACAGCTTATCAAGTCCGATTTATCATAATTCACACACACAGTATTAATAAACTAGTGATTAGACTCCTGTACCGGTCAGAGTTCAAACATACACCTCCGAACAAATCAATAGAGTATATGAATGAATAACAAACGTGTAGCTGATAAAACAAGTTCCCCGGGCACACCCTAAAAATGAAAACTCCGACAAAATCGGGAGGAAAATTTTGGAATGCTCCTGACCGGCTGTCCCTCCATTCACCCATCAATCAATCAATCAATATCAAGATAGGCACTGCATACAGTATTCAAAGAAGAAGAAGCAGAATGTGCAGAGACATGTAAACGCAAAGGAGCCGCCCTGTGGGACAACGGAGACAAAATAATAATATACAATACATGGCATAGTTTTTGCAAACTATGACTCCCGTAGATGAAATACCACCCCGGTAAGAAAAGAGAAGAAAACATCAATCAAGGAATAGCCCTTAACCGTGCCTCCATTCCCGAATAGGATGCCTAAGCGAGATTTCGCGAAACTCCATGTGTAACTCACTGGTCAAATCTCAAATGACGTGAAACTTCGTTGCCATAGTGAATGATCGCGGCAGCCAGTTTTTTATTTTTTCCTGACCCATTTGTTTGCGGAATAGAGGTCAAGTGAGGGGGACAACTAGTTCGAGGATCTACCTTGTCATGTTAATATACCCCCAAGAACTAAATCATGGAGAAAAAGCAATTTTTCATAAATATTGTTTGTTAAATACCAATTTCACATCCTCCGCGAGATCTCCCGCAACATTTATAACAATCTCCATCATGTCATTCTCATGAAATGGCATTTGACCCCCAGCGGCGCTGCTTGAGCTGGGTAGCCAAAAAGCAACGTTATTGTAATAGTGAGGGAATGTTGAAAATGAGACGAGTCTGGAAATCTCCCCTTCCTTGAATTACTCCAGGAAGCGCTAGTCAGGGGACTAGAAGAGGCTGATGTCTGGGATTCTAAATAGGAGCGTGGCGACTCGCTCGAGGCCGACGCCGAAGGCCCAGCCGAGTTTGTCGGGGATGCCTGGAAAGAGGGGGACCGGTTATGGGGGGGGAGAAAGGAATGGAGGATGGTTGACCAACTGGTACTCTTTTGCAGGCTCTGTAGAACAACACCACTCCCTAACAATTCCAACCAATTCCCCTGCCAAAATACATCGAGCTCACAAGAAGGGCTCGTAAACGGGAAATACACCTCCACCCACCCACCCTCAATGGTTCCTCGCTCGCCCCCTCAACACCTGCATCGCCAGCCGCCTCCGCTGCCGCCCTCGCCTAACCAAATTCCTCTAGATTGATATGTTCCGGACAAAGCCTTAAGTGTACGCCAACAGCCTGCGCCTCGTCCGGTGTATGCTCCACCTGCAGCAGATTCCGCATCTCATAGAACGGGGGATTCGGATCCTCGACATCAATCCCGTGCCTCGGCATACCCTCAACTTCATACTTGATTACACCAGCAATCCCCCCCCTAGCTTTGCACTCCCGGCACGACCACATCCTTGCGCCTTCCATCTGATGGAAAACCGGGTAGTGACTGCGATCGATCGTGCCCAGCCTGTACACGTCCGCTGAACTAAGGAACCCGTCTGAAGTTCCGGAGCGAAACGTGTCGGCGTGGTGCTCGGAGGTGAAGGTGCGTAGGATGGTGTCTTCGCTGACGTAGTAGTGGTCCGTGCGACTCATCCCCGGGTGGTCGATGGGGAATCCGAGGGAGTCAAAGCAGTGGTGCACGGAGACTCTGGGTGAGAGATCGTTGTGGTATTCTTATGTTGGGCCGGGGGAGCGGGATTCGATTAGATGTCTGGTTATTGCGAGAGGGTGGGAGGGTTGGAGATGGAGTTTTCGCGAGAGTGTAGAGATGTGCGAGGGTAGATTTGTCAATTCGTTCATTAGGTAGTGCCTTCCTTCTAGTTGGGTTGTTGGCGGCGATCCAGTTTCTTCTGCTGTGGATGCAGTTGTTAGTTACGGTTGGTTTCATATAGGTAGTGAATGAGGATTGGTGAACGAACAAACTCGTTGAATATTTGCGCTATTGAGATTAGAATTGAGTGATTCCTCTCCCCCTGGTCACCCCGAAGAAACCTCCAGATGTACCGGAGGCTACCAGTAAATTCCAGGAGAGGGGGGGTGGCTGTATGCCGATTGCTCGTGATGTTCCATGCTTGGAGGTTCTATTCGGAGATGGGGCAGCCCAAACGTTAAAAATGGCTTGGTGTGATGTTGATAGCCCCTCCTGAGTCAGCCAGCTTACAGGATTGGTAGATTTCCTCTCCGAAAACAAGACTCAATATCCTCAAGGATTAAGAGTTTAGGCCATCTTCGCTCCATTATGCTCGATCCGGCACCTTTTCCGGCAGGGGAGTTCCCAGCATCATCGAAATCTCCGTCCCCAAGGTATCATTCCGGGACTTCGGTTGTAGGCGGGAGAACTCCAGATGCATATGGTCATTGACGGGGGAGGAGCGCGATGTGCCGGATATTGTATGATGTTGAAGAGAGTGAGAACTGTAGACCTGGGGGGGAGTATATTTTACGCTTGGGCTGTGGTAGTTTGTCGGAGGAATTAACGTCATTCACGGCTTACCGGCTCTTAACCCATATCCGGCTCAGCGTGGATGGCGCAATTGGGGGCCACATTAGGCGGGGGTCCTAGCACCTCTCCCGAACCAAAAACAATTAAATTCAACCATTATGAACCTTCCCACAACAACCCATGATATTCTAATAAAGAAGAAAGACCAATAAATGCTCTAATGAACCGAACTCCTCTAATCAAGTGAAAATTAATGCCTCCTCTCCACCCGGATTGTATCACCTACCCCCCCTCCAGCTTCATCACCACTACTCGCCCCAGTAACCTCCAAAGCCTCCATTTCTTCCCAGAGATCCTCCATCTCATCTGGGGCAATACCGTCAACCCTACAAGGGACAAGCACTTCTTCGTTCCCCAGAGTGGGAGTGCGTTGTGCAGAGGCACTTTTAGTTGCCGGAAGGGTTTTGAGCAAGCGTGCCTGCTGGTTAGCAAGCCGGGTACTCTTGGCAGTATCCACTCTCTCACGCTCCTTTCGCAGCATCAATATGGTCTCTGAGGTTACTACGGTAGCCTCAGTTAACTTGCGCCGATCGGAGGTGTTTTCTTTCTTTTCTTTTGCCATTAGCTGGCGGTATTGTCGGTGGGCCTCCTCCTCAACTGCCTTGTCGGCAATTGTTTGCTGAAAGCCGGTAGAGAGATTGGAGAGAAGCTCTTTTAGCTTTTGGGAGGCGGGAGTATTTCTAGTAACTAAGGAAGCTGCTGTTCTAGTAATCCGGCTGACAGCACGTGGGGTTTTTGGAATCTTTTGCCCGACATGACCAGCCAAGTCTTTTCCTTGTGTAACATTCGCTTCCTTTCGCTTCACCCCCCCAATTGCCCGCCTTGGATTAAAGGGGATAATCCCGACGGCTTCCCAAGCGCTTCGGATATTCAACTCAGTAAAGGCCAACCTGCGGGCAGGCATAAGAATTCTGTATTCTAATTAGCACAGGTTAGAAAAAAAAAAAGTAAGGGCCCGAGGGAGTAGTGTGCGGTCTGCAAACAAGTACTAACGGTAAAAATTCGGCTTTATTCATACCCCCATAACCTTTTCGAATAAAGGCATCAAGGCCATTACTGTAGTAACGCTGAAGGGGGCTGAATAGGCCAACGTCCAGCGGTTGAAGGAGGTGAGTCGAGTGGGCGGGGAGACATAAAGGGAGAATTTTTGCGTTGAGGCAATAATCAAAGAATTCCCAATTGTAATGAGAAGTATGCCCATCCAAGATAAGCAAACGATACTCGCTGCGCGCACTATAGAGTAGGGGGCTATTTAGCAAAAAATGTATCAAATTGACTAGGAGAACTTACCTTTCCCGAGTTTCTACATCAAATACTTCCTTCAACCAGCGCAACCCAAGGGCTTCATTACTCCAGCCCTTTTCAGAAACCCCAAAGGTCACTAAGTCCTGTTTTTTTAACTTAGCATACCAGCCCATATAGTGGGCTTTACCTTTGTTGATAATCATGGGGCGGAGAACTTGGCCATCACCGGATACTGTTTTGATAACAGTTACCCATTCCCGCGACCCATCTTGGGTTAAAGTTATTGACCGTCGATTCTTTCTACAGATAACCTTGCAACGCAAGGCTACCCCCATCATAAATCCTTTCTCGTCCATGTTGTACATATTGGACTCAGAGATGTTATAAAATTTGATCAGACTCTGAAGCTAAAGGTACAGTTAATAGTAAGCATCTCTGGTAATAGCACCCTTCCATACCTTTTTAAAGTAATCTTTCAGAACTACTGGATCACTGGCCAGTACTCTCTGGCGATCCAGCCGTGTACCTAGCTTCGTGGCCAACCCTGGATGGCGCCGGAGAAACCGCGACATCCAGTTCTTCCCTAATTCTCTGTCCTTCACCCGACAAGCAATGATAGCTTCCGCCATCCCCTTGACCACTGCCAACCGGGCTGGATGCCCCCACTCATCCAGCTTCTCACACCAGTGTACCACAGATTTTTCCTCGTATTCCGATAACACCTGCCGGTGTTGGTGTCCTGTCTCCCGTGGTTGCCTTCCCTTTAGTCTACCGCATAGGGTTGAATAGGCAATACCGTATTTCTCTGCCGACAAGCGGAGTGAAGGTTTATCACTCTTTTGATAGTGCTTAATGGCTTGCTGAATCCTGGCTTCTACTTTTTCCTTGCTTCCTTCCTTAATCTTCGGCATTGTGGAGAGTTTGGTGTTATTTTGTTGACTTAAGCGATCTCCACAACGATTTTTCTACTGAGCGGGGTCGGTTGGAAGTGTCTGCTTGGCGCCGAGCCGGATAACGGTGCCGAGCCGCTAATGCGTGAATGACGTTAACAGAAAGCAAACGAGCCTGCCTTTCCAGCAGCACTTCCCCATCACCTTGGTAACCGAAAAAGAAAAAAAGGAAGAAAGTGAAGCAAGTATCAAGTAAGGTACCTTGAGTGGGAGCCATTTTCTCGGAAGGTTTGTTTTGTGGGGGTGTCTGGAAGCGATGTTGTTGTTGCTCTCTGAGAGTTCGGTTAATTGTGCCAATAAAATATACTTTCATCATGTGTGCTGAGAAAAAGAAAAGACCAACTAGACCTTACTGGGAGAGAGGCGACTCCAGCGTCCTAGCGCCTTGTCCAATTATTTGAGTTCCTACGGTACCGCATTAACTTCCCTGTTTTTGTTCGCCTACCGCTAGCACTTGCACTCTACGTTGAAATAAGAGTTTTTTTGTAATCCGTCTCTAACACGGGTGAAAACGCCCCCACCTAAAGTTAATCTTTTTTATCGCCAAAAACAAGCTTGTATTGATTAAAATTTAGCTCCTACTTTATTTCAACATACTAGCGGCCAGCGAATAAAGCCAGGTATTTTGATGCGGGATTTTTCTCGCTTTATCTCAACAGAGTCCCCGGCGCCTTCCACTCTTGCTTAGCTGAGAAAGAGAATTCCAATAATACATACATCTTAGCGCAACCCATAGCACGCACCATGCCCAAGCCAACTCGATACTTTTTTCCTTTCTAGTTCCCGGTCCGATGAGTTGCTGGACAGAAACCCGGAGGGGGGACGACGACAACGTCAACAACAGGCAGACAGAATATAGGCTCGAAAGAACGAAGCGAATAATATAGTCGACTGGCGAATAGATGAGGAAGGTGCTGACAAGTAGGAGTGGAGTACCAGTATGGCAGTGTATGTAGCGAAGAGTCAAGTGTGCTGGTGATGGGGACAGTTTGGATGGCAAAGGACCAGCTAAACTAGAGCAATCGGTGATGAAAAGAAGCCGGACAAAAAACGAAAGGTAGGTACAAGAAGGTAGCTATATCTTTAATATCAAGGTATAAACGGCATGCAGTGATCAGAAATGAAGTTTGAGAAGGGGCGACCATGAAATAAGCGGGTATTGGGGGGCGGAAGTTGAATCAATACAGAGCTAGGGAGAGGAGGTCCGCCACCAAAATACTCAACAGGGATCGTGCTCCCATCACTGCCATAGACATCCGTTGTTAATGCAGCCATGTGTCGATTGTGAATTCCGTAGATGATACCCTGCCGTATATCTTTCCGCTCTGGTAACAGCTGCACCACGCTGACACGAATCTCGATCGCGGCCCACCCGAGCGGTGTTCTAACATTATTGTCAGGCGAATTCGGTCAACGTCTCCATGCCCCGTCTCCGCAGTGAAAGAGGTGGTGTTCAGCCATCCCTATCTGCTATATCCGGTTAGATATCATTCATTCACAAAAGGAACTCGACCACTCTGGAATAGACCTCGCAGCAGACGACAGGGGGGGGTTTTCATCAAGGTCGCACCTATTCAGCTCAACTAATTCAACAAACCTAAGTTGATGTTCACCATGGTCTACCACCGGTAGGACCCTAATAGGTATTCACCTAATCCTCATCACTCAACCCCTCTGCTTCCCAGATCGCTTTCCTGGCCTAGAATATAATATCAATTAGAATGCGCCTGATTGTATGACTGGCAAAGGTAAACCTAAACCCAACTTAGTATATGCCCCCTTTTACAGTCATGATTCCCCCCCAACCAACAGCCGCTTCCGCTGCCTCCTTCAAACCGAGACCACCAATACGACATCGAGCGGTGATGTTGTGTGTTCCTGCAAGGCGAAGGAAGTAGTCGCCATTTCCGGTTCCCGAAAGTGCAACTGGGCAGGTTAGCGGTCGCGTGAAATCACCTACATTTTCTTCCAATAATGGCTGCTTTTACGCCGGCAGTGTTTCGGGCGTAGCGGTAAGTAGGTAAGAGGTTAGTAAATTCCAGAAAGAAGCTAAGATCGACGATAAGGGGAGATTGGGCGATGGCGTAGGAACGCTTGCTCACCATTCCTCCGCCTAGGACCGGATAGCAAGAGTGGTGGAATACCTTTTCTCCACCTTTAACCCCCATAAGTGCTCCTCCCATTGCCTCTCCGGTCCAAAACTTCACACCTCCACCTAACAGCCAACCTCTCCGCCTCTGGTCCCGAAAGAAATTTATGTCCCTGCCCACCGCTCGCTCCCCATCCCCATCTCCACCAACCAACAACTCCCTTGCTAGCGGGATCGGATTCTTAACCTTTGTTCGCATAGCAACACCATGCCCGTGTTCCGATACCCCCGTGAAACCATAACTGAAGCCTCAAGCTCGTTCCTCCCATCACACGTGAACACTGAGTCCTTGCCGGCATTGAAAAGAGGGCTCCAGTAGAGCTGCGGTCTGTGTTGCGACTGCTACTACCGAGTAGCTGGCGATGAGGAGCGGGTGTGTGGTTCGGAGGACTTGGCGGAAGCAGGTTGGGTAGAGAGAGTAGAGTGGGGAGGAATGTGGGAGGGAGGGGCGCGAGATAGAGCTGGAACTACTGTTGATGGTTAGGGAGGGCTTCTGGGACATTGTGATTGCCGTGGTGGAGGTGAAGGAGAGGTTGGTGGTATGGTGCGAAGTGCTTAAAAGGTGTACCTGAGGGGTGCAATTTTGTAATGCCTGTTTTGAGTAAGGGCAAGGGGTTATAAATGTCAAAATTTCTTTTTGAAGGTCCTGTGTTCAATTTATACCCACATCTAGTTTTTATAAAAGAAATTCTCTGTTTTAATATTAAAATACACCCTCTAGCTTGACAAGAAAGTAGATAAATGCTGCTAACTGATTATTTATATATTACTAACCCGTCTATGAGACTTATATCTCTTATATACATTGCTGGCATACTCAGGTGAACCATAAACTACCTTTTGGCGATATGCCTCCATAATCCTCTCAGTACGAGCCCAATACTTCCAGATAAGTTTGTTTGATACCCCAGCCAAAGCAGTAGGAACCAGTCTTTTCAAAGACTCAAAGTCATACCTACAGTTGTTTCTTGTATATACCTTGGCAGCACCCCAAAAATACTCAATGAAATTGAGTTCACAGTGAAATGCAGGATAGAAAATAACTTCATGCCCAGCAGCCAAAATAACCTCCTCAATTTGACTCTTCTGGTTCTGAAAGTCAGGCTGTATAGCTAAAAGAGCAGGAGCACAGTAGGTCCCACCTGCCAAGCAATGGGGATTTAGCTTCAAGCTCTTACCAGTAGTGGACCGAATAGAACATTGTGCCAGAAACCTTTCTCCATTTTGTGGCCAGAGACCACGCTCAGTCAGAACAGCCTTAAGACCTTTAGGCCTACCATCTACAAAATTGATGGACTGCATAAAGCCTCCGTTTGGATGGTTAGGATCTACAATAAAGGTATCATGGATTATCTTCGCATTCTTTCCGCCGGGTTCCAGATTCATCTCAGAAACTCGCAATGCATCCGTAGCAAATTTAAGATGGTTGCGTGCATTGTCTAAGGCAAATAGTGCCTTGCATCCTGGAAACTGTGCTTCAAAAGCTGGTATTGCCTTATCTGTAATTTGTTCTAGTAATCTGTCTCTATTCCACAAGTTATCACCACCACATTGCATTGTAACACAAGCATCGCTATTTCCAAGTTGTCCAATGGGAGTAAGAATATCAGAAAAATGTAGGCCTTGACCACGTCCCTTTTTTCTCAATGGTTTATGCTCCTCATGCACCCAAATATAGTGTTGACCATCGTTCGAATTAAAGTTGCATTCATCCTGCGTAATAAGAATAAGAGCTTGTATCTCACTGGATTCATAGGAAGGATTTGGGATAATATCGAGATCTGCATCCCATTTCATGAATTGGGATTCATAAATGGCTATGTGAGGAAGGAAAACTTCATCTCTGTACTTGCAAACATCAGGCCTTTCATGGCCATCATTGTATATCCCCCTTCGATATTCCTTATACTTGAATCCCAACTTCTTCAGCCATCTTGTCGCAGTTGATGAGACAATTGTCTTTTTGACCTGTCAAGTCACATTGTTGGTAGAGCAGTTCGATATTCCAGAATCATTTCTTGTTTTCTTCCAATGTTCAGCTATAGCAGTTGCTAACCCGTGTGATGTAAGTTCTATATCCAGCCAGTTTGTTAATATATGATCTCTTCTATCAATTAAAACCAGACAGGAATTAACCTACTATCACCAATCATCTGAATGTGCTACCTAACAGCTAACAAAGTCTCTGCATCATCGAGCAAACTGAGTATTTTATGATGGGTACCACTATGTGGTTCTGGAATCCGCCCTTTAGTGACCTATAATACTTCATGCCGTAGAATTCTCTCCATCACATTCCTCCTCCATCCACCCCCATTTGCTACCTTCTGTGCCAGTATCTTTCGCTTTTGTAATATACTGGTCTCTCTAGTGAATAAATCCTCACCCTTCAGTGCCTCTTTCTCATTCTTGACCTGCAACTTCAAGAATTGATATACTTGGACATGCCAAGTAAGGTTCTTTCCAACTGGGCGACGGGCATACTTGCTCTTACCGTAGTTAATCAATTTCGCCATTGACTTCCTTGCTGCTTCTAAAACTTCCAATCTGTTCTCACATGCTTGATTTCATAGTCCCAAGCGGCGTGGCCATTTCTCATAGTACTCACTGAGTCTTGTTCAAAGCGTAAAAGCTCTCTCAGTACTGGCAGGAGGAGTCACTTCTGCAATAGCAGGTGTGAGCAGCTCAGGCAATGGTGCTTGCTGAAGCTGGACAAGGCGTTCCTTCTCACGCTCTCGCCACTTTCTGACACAAAGTGCATTGGCACTAACTTCCTTTTCCGGCAGTTCTTCATCCTATGATCTTTTATTAGTTTTTAAGTCTACCAGGAAAACAACTCAACACTGACTATTTCCAATGCTCTCTTTTGCTTTTGTTTTTCTCTCCTCTTTCGGCTTTTTTCTGTATTCCGGTTGACTGGCTTTCTGGCTGTATTCCTATTAACTTTAGTGGAGCCTAACGTATTTCACCCAGTAATGGGTCACCCCCCAGTAATGGGTCACTTTTTCTCCCCACTCTAATTTGACAAATTTGTGATTCTAGAGAGCAACAATAATCAGATCTTATTCAAAATAAAATCTAGAATGGTCTTTAGACTTTAGAACTAGCCTGCAAATTTTTGAAAACTTAATTTAATTTTCACAGCTGTAAATAGTGCAAGTGAGATATTATAATTATAGAAGAAATTGCAATAAAGAAAAGGCACCACTAGTTGAAAAAGATCTAGGATATTCCAAGGTGGTAGTATAGGTGACTCACTATAAACCCTGTTAATTATAGAAGGTTAGAGTAATAATTGAGGCTGAGCAAGAGTTTGAAAGATTTATTGTCTTTTACTCCTCTGACGCATACAATTTTAACATACAACCAACATCTTTTCCACATCCAATTTCACAAAATATAAGCACAGAAGCAATGCTAAACAGGAAGACTGACCTTCAATATCATTATCAGGTAGGTAGTAGCTCTAAAACAGAAGATCCAGATCTCCCTATTCACTATTTAGATAAACTATTTGTAGTTTCAATATCACACTCTAGGAATAGCTTGAAAGCAGCATATCATCTTATAAGATTACTCACTAAAGCCAGTAGTAGCATACCAACCTGGAGGAGATAAAGGATGTAAGATTATTGCAATAGTAATATTGTTCTCTACTAGAAGTATATATTATATATAATATATGAAATCTTACTAGCTAAAGAAAGCATGGTTGATATTGGGAAAAAGTGGAAAGATAGCTTGATCCTGAGACATCCAGAGTTCAAATCTATCATTGTAAAGCTTATGAACTGGTAAAGAGCTATTGCTACAGATATTTCTATTGCCAGGAAGCATTTAACTCAATTCTATCAATTGAGAGGTAGATATTTTCTTCTTCTGAACAATGTTTACCCTACTAGCTTTTTAAAGACAATCTTTCTGGTCAGGCTTCTTGTTTGGTATTGCTACTGTGTTAATATATTGTGAAATTGGATGTGGAAAAGATGTTGGTTGTATGTTAAAATTGTATGCGTCAGAGGAGTAAAAGACAACAAATCTTTCAAACTCTTGCTCAGCCTCAATTATTACTCTAACCTTCTATAATTAACAGGGTTTATAGTGAGTCACCTATACTACCACCTTGGAAAATCCTAGATCTTTTTCAACTTGTGGTGCCTTTTCTTTATTGCAATTTCTTCTATAATTATGATATCTCACTTGCACTATTTACAGCTGTGAAAATTAAATTAAGTTTTCAAAAATTTGCAGGCTAGTTCTAAAGTCTAAAGACCATTCTAGATTTTATTTTGAATAAGATCTGATTATTGTTGCTCTCTAGAATCACAAATTTGTCAAATTAGAGTGGGGAGAAAAAGTGACCCATTACTGGGGGGTGACCCATTATTGGGTGAAATACGTTATAGGCTCCACTTTCCCTGTTGTGTATTGAGGGTGACGTGTGTGGAGTGAGGGAAGTGAGAAATACTCTAATATTCAAGTTTTCTGGTTTTATTTATGATCTGAGGTTATATTTATTACATAACAGGTCAAAATTACATGAAAATCCTTGCTAGCACTGAGAATTGAACAACTGTAGTTCAAATTTATTTTTGGACATTTATAACCCCTTGCCCTTACTCAAAACAGGCATTACAAAATTGCACCCCTCAGGTACACCTTTTAAGCACTTCGTACCATATGATGATACGGATGTTTGGGTTGGGTTTTTGGTTGAGGAGATGAGGCGGTTTCCTATGGTAACCGGATGCCTTGGCGCCAAGGTGTCAAAATTTAGACCTTGATGCTCCCTTCTTAGCGCCAAGGTATCCGGTTGCCTTGCAAACTATAAGTGTAGCGAATAGGAGAGTGATACAGGGGGCTGATTCAGGTCGAGCCTCATACCCGACCAGTAAAAGCGCTTTTGGAGGAATCATTCGTTAGGAAACTAAAGACATTACTTGTAACATAATAACCAAATTTGACTGCATTTGAGGCATCATCACCAATCACCACTGCTCACTCTGTTTATTCAATAAAGCAGGTAGCTTTGTAGTAAACTTCACCAAGCATGCACATGCAGGAAAAAAACCCCAGCAATTCCAACAGTGCTTCTCTCTCATTGCAACTTCACTTTCATTAAAACCAAAAATGTAAAATGTAAATACATAGCAGAAGAGATAGTAGAAATTCATATTTCATTTAGGAAATTTCTCTCGGCCGTGCTGAAAGTGCCAGGCGATCAGGATGGTTGCGTTGCCATCTATCCCCTCAACTGCCAACATCTGCCATTCACGTGACTTTATCGGATTGGGTTGGCCGCATCCACAAGCCCGCCAGGATTTTAGCGTCAGTTCATACCACACAATCAGACAGCTGGGGTTTATAGGTGACTAAGCGATTCGACCAATCCCAGTTAGGCAATGTCACGGGAATGGCAGTTGTTGGCAGTTGAGGGGATAGTAGTCTGTACCGGGGGTTGTGGGTTAGTCTGGCGAAGCTACTCTGATTGGCTCGTAGGCCAGTCAGCCAACTATGGGTCGAGTATGGTGAATTGTTTCATGCCAAGAGTTCGCCAGACTTTTTTCCCCCTCACAAATTATGCCAAGATTGGCTGTCTTTATGGTCACACACACCAAATTTTTGGGTGGATGAAACAAAGTTCGCCGTACTTTTGCACACACCCTAGTACAGTACAAAGGATAGAAATACTGTATCATACTCGTGCTTCTCAGCTTAGAACTGGTCACGTGATTGAACTGCGTGAGCATTAAGCCTCCCACTTCTTGCCTCAGTTCAATTACGTGTCCTGTTCTAACCTGTGAGGCACGAGTACTTGGGCCCTTGGAAGATTTGCCAAATTAAGAATGGATTCTCCATCTTTCACCAAATTCCGTGAAAGAAGCAATATGGCATTGTGGGTCCTCCTGGGCAAGAAGGTGATCAAACGATAGTTTCCTCTCCACCCCACACCTCAGTCTTAGCCTACAATCCTACCGCCCAAATCGCCTAAAGCATCCACCCAAAGACGACGCAAGCCTAAAATCAGATCTGTAACAAAGTTAAAGTTTTACAAGAATCCAACTGTCGCATGATTGCTGAGATCTCGCCCTACACGGGTACTCCGGTAGGGAGGTTAGTGATGGGGTAGACAGGGGTTCGCGGTGTCAAAGATTTTCACTCTTCTCAGCATTATACCTACCAAATTAAATCATTTTTTCCCTTTGACTGTCATGAGCGCGGTGACCTCAAACCCCTGTTAATCCCACCATTTAACCCCTGCCCCGAGTAACTACCCACGGTTACATTTTTTTCAAAAAGTGAAAATTTGGGAGGCTAGCTCAATCTACTTGTACCAGTACTCTGATATAACCTAGTTTATGTTATTGGGAGTTGCCAGACATTTATCCCGCCTAAAACAAACATGTCACAAAACTCGTTTATATATTTGAAGGCTAGTTACCGTATCTAGGCGTCACCCGAAATTAAAGCACTCCCGGAGTATATATAAAGATTTTAGGAAAGTGCAAAACAAGCTCCCAGACAATCGCAGCATAAGAGACTAGATTAAAGTGCTCGGTATGATAATTGGTTGCCTGCCGGTAGTCGGGTTGGGGTGGAGGGACTCTCATGGTGTTAAGGGCCTGTTCGGTTGGAACGTAACCGTTCCGTTGGCGACCGTTTCTGCAGTGAAAATAGGGGGTCTCGCGTCCAAAAACGAAACTGGAACTGGGTTAATGTTTTAGCAGTTTACTGTGAGTCGGAAGCTATGTGTTTTCATTTTCCAGGGAATTTCAGGTGTAATCATGGCTAGCGCTAGATACTAACACTATTTCATTTAGGTAATCGTGATAGGAAAAATGTTGTTCTTCAGAAGTGGTGTAGTGCTCAGAATACCGTGGAAACAGTATTGTTCAGCATTGCCATGATGGAAGCCCAAGTGGCCGCGTAGATTTGCTCCCAGGTACTAAAATAGGCTAATGCTCAACATTCTAAAAGGGCTTGGTTAGGAGATATCCTGCTAGCTGTGAGCCGAACTCGCTACCTAGCCATGAATTTCGGCCACAAGGCAAGGGATTGGAGCCAAGCATACTAATCCTTCGAGAGTTTAGACTTCTCTCACTAGTTTTCTAAGCAACGTATACTCGAGTAAAATATTAGTGGGTCTCACACCGCCGATTCACGGGGGTTCAAAGAGGTGGTTTGTGGTTAACGAAAACCATGAACCGGAAAAATGAACCGCGGTTCTAGTACCAGCTCAGGAGCTGGTACGCAGGATGGTTTAATAGCCGGTTCCCCTCCTATTTCGCTGTCGCTCATAGTCGGTGAAAGCAAGTGTGACACGAAATAGGAGGGGAACCAGCTATTAATGGTTTGACAGTGGGCGGTACACCGTTGCCTCGCACGAAAGTAGGAATAATCAGAGCAACTAGCGATGAAAGTTTTATCAGCGTAAAAATGATATTAGGGTAAAGTCAGTTTCTTTAAAGCTAGCTAAGTAAAGAATTAGCCACCCACCAAGTCAATAATTTGAAAACAGGGTAAGGGATGAGACTGAAAATATCCAATCTTGACCTCAGCCTACCATGACTGAAACATCACCACTAATATCACCTCACCTGTTCAGCGGAAACAATTCGAGGTTCGACTGGCCATGGAGTCAAGGTTTACAAGCCTCGCAATTGGGCCCTGGCGGAGATTGGGTCGGGTTGGACCAGGCTGCCTTAGGTGGCAAACGAAGGTACTATAGCCCGAAAATGCCCGAATAATTGTCAGTTATGTTTATCAAATCACACATTATCACTCATATCTTCCAAAAGTGCTGTGAACCCCAGGACTTGCATCATCCCCAAGCTAGTATTTTGTTGAGAAATTTCCAGCCTCCCATTTGTAATTGCCCCTTTTCATCCAAGGCAGGCAGCATGACTTTGATTATTCACAGGTCATATCTGTCAGGAAATATCCTTCCCCAAGGTTTGGGAATATCCCAAGCCTGTACTCTCCACAGTCATTACTTCAATTATAATGGACCTTGAAGACTATATTAGCGAACTCTCTTGGCTTTCTTCCTCTCTTAGCTCTCGCAGAACTTCCTTGCTAATTCTACGTGATCACCCAAGCGACATTTCCCATGTTGACCTGGACGATGATGATGTGAATTAATCCCTGCCCTTGAATAGTTTGGGGTGTTTGGGTGGCCCGGGTTTGTTTGGGTGGGGGCGGGTTCGGGCCGAGCCAGTAATCATTGGACCGGGTTTGGGCTGGGCTTGAGAATTTAAGGCGGGGCCGGCCCATTGCGAGGCTTGGAGGTTTATACTTGTTTCTTTCCTTTTGATCTTAAGCCTAACTCAATCGCATCTGATAGAGGCTTGAGTTGCCACCTATGCAGGCATACAATGGACCCGGAAAGCGTGTCCTAGCGCCTGTTAGGGTATTTTCGAATTTTGCCGTAATAGAGAGTTGCACAAGAAGACTTAGGTGGCAGAAAAATATGTTAGTGAGTACCTGACTCCGGTGAACCCTTCCATATTCTGGTAACAGATGGGAGTGTGGGGATAGTCTCCAGGAGAGCGGCGGCGATTAACGAGATTGGTCAGCTATTTTGCAGGACGAGGATGGATGACATTTCGTCGTCCAGTCCTGTCTTTTAGTCAACTTGCCCGACAAGTGAGAATATATGACGAGGATGAACGGCTTTGTGTCGTCCTCCACCGTCACCCACTGTCCCGTGCCGTCCCCCATTGTGCCCTCTCTCAAGTTGTATCAGACTGTGGGGCTTGTCGTCCTTACTAATCACGGCCGTCCTAAGAGCTCAAGGAGGAGGACGGACGACATTTTACCATCCAGTCACATGCAGGGGACTTCGCAGTCCCCCCACGAGGCCCTATGACTCGGAGGGCCCCAGACTGCTGAGGATACTGGGCTTAAGGACAGTTAATTTTGCAAAATTTAATGGTAAGAAAGAGAAAAGGAAGTGTAAGGACAAAGAAGCAGGGGAAATGGGGGAAACAAGGGTTGAAGGGCATCTCAAAAGCTAGTCGAAAGCAATTTGGTGGTATATGGGGAAAGGTAGCAAGCTAATTTAGAAAAGTGAAAATGACTCCGAGTTGCAGCCATCAAGGCCTTGAACCCATGAATAAACTTGTAAGCAGATGCAAGGAAATAGAGTTGATTCAAAGAGCACAATATTAAGTAGGAAGAACAGGTGTTGAAAAAAAAAAGACCCACAACTAAACCAGCTTAAAGGAATTAGTGCCACTGGCAACCTCCACATTTGACTGCGTCGAGAATTGGTGGTAATCAGTGTGCCTGGGTCTCCTTACTATACTGTGTGGTAGAGTACAGAACAGCCCGGCGATTAAAGGTACTGTCACTGTCACCTTTCCCGCTAAACTGTACTTAAATTCTTGTTTTGAATGGTCGAGTTCCGAGCTTTTTGAGAGCTATCCCATCTTATTTGGCACTTGCTATCTGATAGGAAAAATGCTCGTATTGAGTGGATCTGGGTCATCTCAATCGATGCGCACCTTGACGCCTCCAGGGTCAGCAGGGGCAATTATGCGTCCAAGCCCTCCCTCAAGGCCTTCATGGCTTAATTTGGAGAAAAAAAAAAGAAAAAGAAAGGACTATATTGATGCTAGTAGCGATCCATGGAGTGGACAGAATATATTAGCGACCTTATTGCCGTTCTCACGAGAGTCGGAATTAATCTCCAACTCGACTTTGTCCTAGCTAGAGCCTCCTCTAATTTGAGAGTTGAGGCATGTAAGTTAGGCTGGACGCAGGTGGCCTGGTCCCATTCATGTGGTAGGGAGAGCAGCATTGAGCCTTAAGTTTGGGGGAAGATGAATCTGGTGAAAGGATGCCCGTGCAGTTCTCTCGAGGTTCAGAATAAGATTTCTTAATGCTTTTTTCGCCATTCCCCTAATGTGAGAGCACTTGGTAGGTTGCGTTTTTTCCCGTTCAGGTTGAATCTGGGGGGAAGCTTTGGCCCTTTAATTTGATGTAGCTAGGGGGAACAGTCTCCTGTTCCCTGCCCGCTAGAGTAGAATCGACGTGCCCTTGTAGGTGGAATCGGTATTGCTCTCATACACTTCCTTGGTGTTGGCTTCTCTGTCTTCCTGACTGGGCTCACTTCCTGTCTGGTGGTGTTCTCATCTAAAATTAGTTCTTCATTAGTAACAGGGGCACCATGGTTGACCATTAGCTAAAATGAGACTAAGAAAGCTATATCAAGAGTAAAGACAATATGCAGTGTACCATATTTTTGGCCAACTGCCCACTGCTCGCTGTGTTGAATATCACAAATTTCCGCCTGGCCTCTCGTAGATATTTGCAATACTGTTCTTTTCGATGTGAAGGCCAATTAACTCACTCAAATGGACATATATCGCCACGGCTGCATTGAAGGGCGTTTCTTTGAACCATATGAATCCATGCTCCTTATTGGAGCACTGATGAAGTGTGCCTTTCTCTGTTCCATCCTTACGCTTGGATGAGGTCGTCGAAGGCATAGCGATAGCAAGGGTAAACCTGGCGACAGTATTAACATAGCATACAGTATTGCCTGGGTGGAGGTCTGACTGAGTGAGTGGGCGTCATGAAGCAGGTTCAGGGAGCTCATCACCAATCGCAACCTCTCCACTTACATCAGCGCTGTCATCGCTGTCAGATTCAGAATTACTTGGGTTGCGCTGAGCTTCATCTCTATTTTATGAAGGTCCAGGGTGTACCCGTCGAAATTTCTTGTGTAGAGAGTGTCTGGCCTCACCCCCGGGAGTGTTCCCAGGAAGAACAGGCTCAATGGGGGATCTACTACCTTGTTCGTGACATTAACAGGACGGTTTGATAACAATGTGTATTAGAAAGGTATCAGGGGATGGCACAGGCTCAGACTTTAATTTAACCATTGTGCGATGGCAAGAATTGGGAAGAAAGTGATCGCGTGAATCGGGAGAGGTGATTAAAGAGGGGGTGAATCTGACAAGGACAAGAGTAGAAGAGAATTGAAAAACAGAGGACTGATAGATGTTAATAGAAGTTCAATTGTAGAGTAAGGGGAGGGACCTTAGACAGGGGTTCGCTGAGGCTGTCTGAGGAGTAAGGGAGTGTGGTGAGAGTGTCAGAGGGGAAAAATTGTAGAGAGAGGAAGAGCCGGATAGAGATAAGCCATTCAATGGATCAATGATTGGAGATTTGTTGGGGATAGACAACATAGAGAGGGGAAAATGGGAAATTTTGTGAGGTCAAGAGAGCAAGATGAAGGGGTGGCAGTATATAGTAGGAAGCTGAGGTTCCGATCGGAGAGGTTGTGGCTACAATATACAACCCGGGTAACTATATAGGATGGGAGAGATCTTATCTCATGGAGTAGGAAAGCTTAGGAGATGTAGGTTGTATCTTGAGACCAACGATATTAGTGCTACCAATAGTATTTCCAGTTTCCACCAAAAGGGTAAGTTTGCAGGGTCTGCCAATAGAGCTGTAGTAGTTCATAAATATAACTAGTGCTCGTGTATTGCTGGTAATGAAGTGTCTCCGTCAGTGGCCTGCTGGATCTCAATAGTACTAGTAATTGAAGTGACCACTCTCGGTAATGTGACTAGAGATGAATACTCAGCTCAAACACTGGGTGGGAGATATAATTACCAATTTGAAAGTGAAGATGGAGTTGTGGCCAGGGCAGACAGAGTCAGTAGAGTGCTCTTTGGCAGAGGTAAACCCAATTTGAGCAACCTCCACTATTCTGATAAAGAAGTCAATACCACAGAACCAACTAATAGTGGTAAATCCTATCAGCCTGCCTCATTGATCCCATTTGGCAGCAAATTCCAGTCATACGGGTCAGAATATAATACTGGAAGCAAGCCTAAAAATGTGAATGTGCCTATACAAACTTGCCGAGCAGAAATGGGAAAATATTGGATCTGACCATAGAGAGTAGTTGAAATAGGAGATCGATTAGGGCGATCTGGACCAAGAGAAGTTCCAAAGTGAGGCTGTTGTTATCTACCATCAAGATATTATGGAATTGAAACTTCAGTAGGAATTAGTTCACAAGTAAAATTTGCTTTTTGAATCATGTTTGATCTATTTCCACATGAATGGATACAGGTAACTTAAGGACAGAAACAGTTCATACTATTCAAGTTAACCTTATACTACCCACAACCAATTCCCAGTTTTGGCCTCACCATCAACTTTCATAATAATACAGAACTTCCGCCACTGTTGGTAGATAAATCCTTCTTGGCCTCCGTGAGATCGAATGGGCTTTGTCCTGAAACAGCTTGCATCTGCTGTTCCATAAAAACTAGGCATAATTATTTAAAAAAAAGCTTCTTCCATTCTGCATGCAAGGTAGTAGCATCTGGTATTTTCTGCTTCTTGGAGTAGTGTTGGTGATGTTTTTCTGAAATTATAAAGACGATTTCAATATTGCAAATAGTAGTCGGCAATGCACAAAGTAGCTTATTAATTCCATGTGGCTTGATTTCATATTTCGTGCCCAGGGTTATTTGAAATAAAATAAGAGTATTGGTATCATAGAAGACTACTAGAAAATTTTTTAAGTAATCGGAATGGAGAAAAAATGAGTTACACATTATAAGTGTAACTGGGGCTTGGCAGCAACTGCAAGGGGTTACACAACAGATAATCAAAATAAGATTTGTCCGTTAAGCTTTCCATCTACCAGTATCAATTATTAGCTATAGAAATGGCACGAGCTGATGTTAAGAGAGGTCTGTACTCCTAAGCTATTAGTTGCAAAGGCTGGAAGAAGAGCAGAAGCTAACTGAAGTTTAGGAAAGGAAATAACACCAAGAAGGCGAGTTGCAATAATGACAATGCGCATCTTAGGTCTCCAGTATCACGAGATACAAGCGCGTACAGGAGTTGCAAAATCAACAGCAAACAACATCTACTGCCGGGCAGTAAGAAATGCAACGAAAATAGCTCTCGACCGGAAGCAGCATGAAGTTTCAGAGTTAGCGGCTCTGGAAAGCCAAGTGGTGCTCGGCAGCCCATGTACCACGATTAGATCACAAGAGTTAGAAGTTGAGATCCCAGAGCCTTTACCTGCTGCTCTCTTAAGCCAATTCCCAGCAGCCATAACTACGTCAGAGTTGCAGCATTTGGGATTTAGGGCTCCAGATCTGGAAAGCGGAAGTACAAGTCTACCGAGATCTTTGGAGACGGCTGGATTGGAGGCTTTGGAGCTTGGAATATCACAACTCCAGTGTGTGTCCAATGTAGAAGAGGATAGTTTAGCCAGTAGGATTCTGGGACCTGAAGCTATATTGGATAATATACAGGCAGCTTCCAGGGAGAGTTTACGAGGTGGTTTAGAACCTGGGATTCTGGGGCTCCGTAGTACATTGGATAATATACAAGGGGCCTCAGGAGAGGATAGGTTACTAGGAGGAATAGGGAATGAGATTCCGGAGCTCCAAGATCCACTGGATAGTGGATTGGGAGCTTCGGGAGAGGAGAGCTTTTCGGGCTTGGGGAGTGGGGATGCTAGACCTCAGGAAGGGTCAGAAAGCAGTGGGTTGGGCGATGAGGAAAGACGGGTAAGAGAAGGATTTCTCGGGGGGATTTTGATATTTGGAGCTGGATCGGAGGGCATAGTAGGAGTCTCTGAAGGAGATGAAGATGAGATTACAGTCACCGTGCCAGAAAATATTGCAGGTTCATCAGTATCCGTTCCTGAAATATCGTTCCTAGACCTCATATCTGCAAAGGCCTTGGACTCTGGGAGCCGGTCAGGTCGGCCACAAGTCTTATCTAGTACTGAAAAGGATGCTCTAGTTGCGTTCATAAAACGAGAGTTTACAACCCGCCGCATGGTACTAGTTGATATCCGACGGGAATCTGGACTTTCTCATCTTTCTGACACAACTGTTTGGAAAGCTTTGAAGGAGTGAGGTATAAAGCCATATCGAGAAGAATTCAAGTTTATACTAAAGTCTGAAAATAAGCTTCTTTGACTAGCCTACTGTATTGAAAGAAAGGACTGGACGATAGTGGAATAGGGTAATTATGGTTTTACAGATGAAATGTCTATTGAAGTAGGTGGCTTGTATGGATTGCACTTAGTATGGCGAGAGAGTACTGAGCGCTGGCATGAGGATTGTGTTGGGGCTATGAAGAAGCAAGGTGTTTCGGTTCTGTGCTGGGGAATGATAGGGCTAGGATGGAAGTGGCCTTTTCATGTTTGGAAAGCAGAGACTGATGATGAGCGAGAGAAAGCTTCTGCTGCAATTGCAATTCTGGAGGCTCAGCGAGTCACTGAGGAAGAAGCACTTAATAGTACATGGAAATCCTCGGCTGAATGGAGAGAGCTAAAGCAAAGGGAACAGGCTGCTTATAAAATACAGCGGTATGAGGAAAGGTATAACAATTCACCTCCGGTACGGATTCCGCAAAGCTAGCGTGGAAAAAAATACAAAATAGAAAAATACAAAAGAGGAGATGGGAAAGGTGTTGACTCTTGGAGATATGTGCAAGCTGTTGCCCGTCCTCTCTTGTGGCCTGAATGTCACCTTCGACTACAAACTAATCCTAACTTTGTTCTAATGGAAGATAATGCTCCATCACATACATCTCACTATACTAGCCGGGAACGAGAAAAGGAAGGTGTGACCAAGGTTAATTGGCCTGCCAATTCCCTGGACTTCAATCCCATTGAGCACATATGGTCAACTATGAAAAGTCGGATTCAAACACGGAGAGGCAGGGAAAGAATCACCTCTCAGAGTCAGATGAAAGCAACTCTTTGTGAGGAATGGGCACGAATTACTATTGAGGAGATTGATAGAGAAATAGCTAAACTTCCAATCATGATGGCTAGATGTATTGCAGTTCAGGGCACTAATAACTTTCATGCTTAGACTCTCTGAGCCCTCTTTTATTCCCTATGAGCTATGAATTGACTGGCTTTTATTCAATGTTTTTTTCTTACTCGCTATACCACTATTAAGCAAAGGTCATCATTAAGTTAAATACTATTAATATACTCCATTGTCCTCTGCTATCACCTGTGGGCTATGGTATAAGCCACGCCAGCCACTGCCAAGCATAAGTTATACTCCACCTGCCACGTAAGTCTATTTTCCCCGATCCGATTACTTAAAAAACTTTCTAGTAGATCATCAATAGATGCGTAGTTCTGGCTTGACGGCAGGAAATATTGTCTTATTTGGCTGTGGCCAATTTCCTTCTTGCTATTCTTCCCGCAAACCATTACAGCTAGGTCCTTTGCACTGGAAAAGTAATTTGGCATTGGCAATTTGGACTTCTGAGTTGTGAAATCCAAAGTGATACCACGTCCTTTGGAATGAATTTGATTGGCATGATAGGTTCCCCCCTAACAGAACCAGTCAGGAGCATAATATTCAATGAGCCAGCAGGCCACAGTTCCCAAGTTTTTCATATTGAGAGAGGTATTTGTATAGGACAAAGCAGTTTTGCTGCGATTTCTCAATGATCTTATTGTATACAGTACAGGTAATCTATCAGGTGATAAAATGTGGAGTATAAGAGTAGTCATGTGGGGAAGGATCCATAAGGATAATTTTATGGCTGAAGGTCTCATGGGCACTCCACTCTCAGGTTTCGTGGCATTCCATCATAATAAAAGGGTCAATTTCTCTCATGAGTTGATCAAGGTACATGTCCTGGGTTTTATTATATGATTGATCGCTAGTAATATTGCTGGTTTGAAGGCAGGTCCTTCCAACAGGTCCAAGAGATGAGAATATTATATATAATTTCTCAGTATGCTCATTTGTCAATTGCATATCTAGTTCAAGACTATTATCAGGAAGATTGGTTATCAATTATGTTTCATAAAGATGAAATTTCTACCAATAAGCTGCAATGATTTCGTTCCACTACCATGGGCTAATATAGTAAATATCCATATTGCGGTCCTTCTCCCATTGGCGAAAAAGTCTCACCTTTGTAGGTGCAAAGCTAAGGATGACAAACCAGGGAAAGGTTCTATTAGGCTAGTTTTCATCAACAAGGGGGGTATTCGTGAGTACCCATAGTTGGCGCTTTGCTTCTTTGGGTAGTTCAAATATTGACAGTATTGTAAGTTTAATCCCAGCACTGCTTTCATCAAAAAGATAACAACATTGGTCGTTTAGGTGGTAATTAGTAGGCAGTCGAGCAGAGAGTCTCTGCGTCAGACTATATGAGATACAGCATGACTTGCATTGATACTAATTAGTAGGTGAAGAATTATAGAGAAAATATAGATAATTACATATCGGTACCAGGTTGGCTGGATACCTTGTAGTCCAGCATGGCATAGGAAAGAGGACTTGAACTATCGGCATTTACTACTGCCTATTTTGACGCTTCTGCCCAAATAAGAAGATTGTGTATATCTTCATATTCCTTACGGACTAAATATTTGCCCATGAGGCAAGGAACTTCTGCATTGCTATCAAGTATCTTGAATACCTGCTCCACCTGGATTGTTTCAAACTCCTTTAAGGGGAGGCAATCATTTACCAAGGCTCTCAAGTTAACCTTGTTGGCTGGCCAGATGCCAGATTCTAGTTGTGGTACTATGAAATGCAAATCATGGTAAGAGGTGGTGATTTTTTCCACTGCTCTATGTACAGAGCCTGAATGCTAATTAGATGTCAGTAGAGTTGTTGAGTTAGGCGGTAGTAGCTTGCAAGGTTTGTGATATTTGGAATACTGGTTGCACTTAAATTGGTACTAGTAGTTGAAGGTTGTCACCAGGAGACAATAATGCGGAAGAGTCAACTTTGTCACTATTGGTGTTACGGGATAACTAACTCAACGGAAGAGAGAGACATAGGGCATAAAGTATTCGAGATAACAGAGGGAAGTCAGGAAGGCTCGAGTAATAACAGTTGGATAAAGGTAAGGTAATGAAATAGAAGTTCTCAAACTTTAAACTTAAAAACTTGCTATATTGTTAAGGTCTCTTCTCTGTTGCTTGATTTTCTCAAACTCCAGGGGATAGCGCTTACTACTTATACTAAATTATCGCTACTTCCTGTTTCCTAATAATCATGTATCTTTCTAAGATTCCAGTTTCGTCAAAGGAAGTGCGAACACTCTTTGACCCTGAATCACTGCCCCACTCGAACTTAGAGAACTCCCGACATCTATTTCATCTGAGGGTGACCCCTCTCCACCAGTAAGATAGTCTTCAATCTCTTCGTCCTAATAGACTAAGTTTATATATACGGTCGCAATGCCCATATACCAATAGTCTTTTATAGTGGACTGTCAAGTAATCAGTTCCAATAGCCAGATAATAAGAGATAATACATAATATGCATATGCACCGGATAAGGAAAAAAGTATTCTTGTTTTATCTTTCCAATCAGTAATCAACTTCATAGAACGTGAGTTCTTCCAGTATCCCAAGTAGTCAATATAGATGCCTCTAGTTGCTCCTACCACGGTGAGTTGAGATTGGACATACACTACTCCATTACGGTAGTGCAGCCTCTATTTAATAATACTGGTGAGCTATTCTTGTCTGGGTTATAGTTGGCAGGCACCAGCACCAGTACTAAAGGGGAATAGGAGTGAAGCGGTAAGGAGTGATATATTGAGGTTGGTAGCTCTCAGGAGGACTAGCTAAAAACTAAATGCTTTTAGAACCTCCACAAACACATGTGTGTGTTACAAAGCAAAGTGAATAAAATAACACTCACTAGACATTTATTTATCTGTCAATTTTGCCCTAAAACACGATAGGACATATCTGCCAATATTGACATGCTTATTCATCTGTTCTCACTGCTAGTGTTAATTAGAACGGTAGCATATAGTCAGAATATTCTGTATATTCAAACTAGATTAGTAGTACAATAGAGCTAATAGTAGTTAAGCTATATTACACATACGGTACAGTCAGGGCAATTTCCTTTTTATCAGAAAGTATCAGTTGAAGTAATTCAAATAGGATATTGGACGGCTTTTGCACTATGTATGAGGTTGGTAACAAAAGAAAAGAGCTCTTATCAGACTAGCTTTTACATATAAAATGCCCATTTTCAAAAGTCACTTGCCCACCACCATAATACTAGAAAAATTGAGGAATTTTTCAGATCACACAATTTGAAAAGAAGATTCACAAAATTGAGCACTAGGTCATAGAAATAATACTAGGGGCTGAGTGTAAAGGTTCTGGATTGGAGCCAAAAAAAGGTTCCAAGAAAGCGAATTTGTATGTCATTTCAGCATTACAACTATAGTGGCTAGGCTTCACACATATACCACTAGAGGTTGATAGTTGAAAACAAACAGGAAATTTAATATGTTAAATCGCATGTGATTCCCTTTCAATTAGTCACTTTTGAAGAATAAAATTGGTTATTCCTTATTACAGTAGTTGGCTTAACTTCTGTATTTTGGATGGGACAAGTTGGAGGGGCTTATTTTTGTTATTGCCAAGATTTGACACAAGGAGTGAGAAAAGATAAATAAGCATGTCAATATTGGCTGATATGCTCTATGGTGTTTTAGGGTACAATTGACAGATAGATAAATGTCTAGTGACTGTCATTTTATTCACTTCGCTTTGTAATAAACACATGTGTTTGTGGAGGTTCTAAAAGCAGTTAATTTGCAGTTAGTCCAGCTAAGAGCTACCAACCTCGACCTATCCTTTCTTACTGCTTCACTCCTATTCCCCTTTAATACTAGTACTAGTGCTCGCCAATGGTGACAAAGTTGACTTTTCCGCATTATTGTCTCCTGGTGACAATCTTCAACCACCAGCGCGAATTTAAGTCCAACCAGTATTCCAAATATCACGAACCTTTCAAGCTACCACAGTCCAACTGGAGAATCCTACCAATACCTAATCACCATACAGGCTCTGTATCAGGAGCTGTGGAAAATATCACTACCTCTTACCAAAGATTTGCATTTAATAGTCCCAAATCCACAATCTGGCATCTGGCCATCCTACAAGGTAAACTTGAAAGCCTCGGTTGAGAATAGCCTCTTCTTAAAGCAGTTTAAAATGACTCAGGTGGTACATGTATTCAAGATACTTGATGGCAAGGAAGAACTTTATTGTGGGATAGGGAAAAATTTAGTGCGTAAGAAATATGAAGATATTCACAATCTTCTTATCTGTGCAGAAGCATCTAAATGGACAGTAGTCAATACCCATAATACAAGTCCACTTTCCTATTCCTGGCTAGACTACAAGATATCCGGCCAACCTGGTCCCAGTATATAATTATCTATATTTTCTCTATAATTCTTTATATGGTAATAAGTATCAAGGAAAGTCATACTGTATCTCATATATTCTTATGCAGAAACTCTCTGCTGCACTGTCTACTATCTACCACTTAAATAACAAATATTGTTTATTGTTTTGTCAAAATAGTGCTGGGATCAAACTTGCAGCATGGTCGATATTTGAACGGTTCAAAGAAGACAAGCGTCAGCTCCTCTGGGTAAACACGGATGACACTCTTGTCAATGCCAACTGGCAGAACAGAACTATTTCCTGGTTTGTCGCGCTTGGTATCTCACCTGTAAAGGTAAGACTTGCTCGCCAATGGGAGATGGACTGTAATATGGGTATTCACTATATCAACCCATAGCAGTGGGATGAAATCTTTGCAGCTTATTGGTACAAATATGATTTTTATGAAATATAATTGATAACTAATTTTCCTGGTAATAGTATTGAACTAGGTATGCCATTGACATAAGAGCAAACTGAGCAATTATATATAACATTAGTATCTATTGGGCATGTTGGAAGAACCTGTCTTCAAACAATTAATATTACTAGCCATGAATCATAAAATAAAACCCTTGACATGTACCTTGGCCAACCTACGAGCGATATAGACCCATTTATTACAATTGAAGGCGGCGAAATACAAGAGGGGAGTGTCCATGAGACCTCCAGCCATAAAATCATGGTTATGGATTCTTTCTCATATGGCCCTTCTGATACTCCGGCTTTTACCACCAGATGGATTACCTGTTGCCTATGGGCAAAGATTACTAAGAGATCACAGCAAGACTACTTTGTCCTATACAAATATCTCTCTAAACATGAAAACTTGAAAACTGTGGCCCTCTGACTCATTGAACATTATGCGCCTGACTGGTTCCGTTAGGGGGGAACCTATCATGCCAATCAAATTGGTTCCAAAGGACGTGGTATCACTTTGGATT
Source organism: Tuber borchii (assembly GCA_003070745.1). Taxonomy (NCBI): domain Eukaryota; kingdom Fungi; phylum Ascomycota; class Pezizomycetes; order Pezizales; family Tuberaceae; genus Tuber; species Tuber borchii. Next base: position 277,735 of record NESQ01000058.1, on the reverse strand, counting down.
TCACAACTCAGAAGTCCAAATTGCCAATGCCAAATTACTTTTCCTACCCAAAGAACCTGGCTGTAATGGTTTGCGGAAAGAATGGCAAGAAGGGAATTGACTACAGCCAAATAGGACTATATTTGCTACCGTTCAGCTAGAATTACCCATTGCTTGATGGTCAAGTCTTCTTTGATACAAATACACTTATTATGTTTTAAATTACACTGGCCACCAAAGATAAAATCAAGCCACATGGAATAAATGAGCTACTCTGTACATTGTCGACTACTATGCCCAATATTCTAATCGTCTCTGTATTTCCCGAAAAACATCTGAAACACTACTCTGAGAGTTAGAACATACCAGACTCTACTACCTTACATGCAGAATGAATTAAATATTTGGTTACACCATTCTGCTTAGTTTTTATAGAATAGCAGATGGAAGCTATTTCAGGACAAGGCCCTGTTGATCTGATGGAGGTCAAGAAGGATTGATCTACCAACAGTGGCCAAAGTTCAGTCTTATTACGAAAATTGGTGGTGAGGTAAAAGCTGGGAATTGGTTGTGGGTAGTATAAGGTTATCTTAAATAGTTTGTACTGTATCTGTTCTTAAGTTAAATCACCTAAGCAAAAGTCTTGGTGAAAACGGCGGGTAAGCAAAGACAATACAACTCAGCAACTAAGGAGACCAATTCACTTTTCACAATAGCATCAACTATAGTGCAAAAAACATCTTGCAAAAAGCTTAACTGAGTTGAAAAATGCATTAATTCTGCATTTAAAAAAAAATACTTCCGAAAATTTCAACTACTTGCCATATAGTTGACTAGTTATGAGAAAAGATCAGAAAGTACCTTATAGGATCATTTAAGCAGGTTTAATAGACAATCTTCCCCATTCTAGGCAACTCATCCAGCTCTTCCAGAAAGTAAAGCAATTACTAGTATGAGGAGAAAGCTATACAGTGATATAATATGAAAGATTATAGTAAACAAAAGCCCTCAATACTCCATTCATCACGGTTTACCATGCTGTGAGAGAAACTACTATTAAGAAGGAGCTAGCTCAGACAAGAGTAAAGCTTACTCCAAAACATTCTCAAAATAGGATAAAACAATAAGAATTAAACTGCTAAGACTTTCAAAGATGTGGGATGGAGTTATATGTACTTTGTTAAATAAATCTACAATTTCCAGCAAAAATCTATCTTTAGATTTCCCCCTGTTAAGTAGTGTTTTGATTGTATAATAGTAATCAAAAAGAGAAGCGATATTTCTTAAGTGGTATAGAAGTATTACAAAGGTAGAACCTGAGAATTCTTCACAATATTGATTATGAAATGAGCTAGTTGGTAGAAGAAATTCATCATGCTTGAAATCTCGCTTGTTTGTTAACTTTTGTTTATAACTCTATTCTGGGTTATATCTTCCAGTAAGGTAATTCTATAGTTCATACCACTCTGAGAGTACTCAATTGGTTTGTTCAAAATGCAACTAACAGGCCAAAATATCCTTCTTATTAATCTAACCTTTGCTTTATTCAACTTGTTTATATTGAACAAGCTATTATAGCAGCTAAGGGCTAATATTTAAGATACTAAGAATTATTTTTTCCTCTTCTTTTTTTTATTTCTATATAAAGGCTGGTCCTAGAATTTAGTTTCTTCAATCTCTTATCATTTGAATCCTCTTTGGCTGAGTTATTGCTATTTCTTTACTCTATATTTGCTGTTGTTGTAACTATTAAAATGTGCAATCACCAAGACTTTGGCCTAGGTACTTTACCTGTATTCATTAAGGTGGAAATAGACCAAACATGATTCAAAAATCAAATTTTCCTTGTAACTTAATTCGTACTGTAGTTCCAATATCATAATATCTTGATAGTAGATAACAAAAGCCCCACTTTGGAACTTCTTTAGGTTCCCGTTACTGTAATCAATCCCTTATTTTAACCACTCTGTATCGCCAGATGCAACCATTTTCCTATTTCCACGCAGCAAGTTTTTTTGAGCACAATGAAGTTTTTAAGCTTGCTAATGGTGTTATATTCTGACCTGTATGGCTGGAATTTGTAGCCAAATTGGATCGATAAGGGAGGCTGATAGGATTTACCACTCTTAGTTAACTCTGTAGTATTGACTTCTACATCGGGATAGTGATAGTCGCTAACATTGGGTTTGCCTCTGCTAAGCCATGCTGTACTCTCTCTGTATCCTCTCACCAGAACTCTATCCTCACTTGCAAATTGGTAATTATTTGTCCCTGTTTGAGGTGAGAATTCATCTATTGTAATCTCAGAAAGGATGATCACTTCGATTACTAGTACTATTGAGATCTTGCCGGCTACTGACAGAGACTCTTTATTACCAGTAATACATTAGCACTATTTAGATCTATGAACTACTATAGCTCTATTGGTAGACCCTGCAAATTTACTCTTTTGCTGGAAACCAGAAATATCATGGGTAGCACTAATATCGTTAGTCCAAGATACAATCTACATCTCCCAAGCTTTACTTTTACCGGTATTTAATGACCAAAGTACAGAAATATAAAATACACATAGCAACGGTTGCACCCAACCAAATGATCCTCCACAATCCAACTATATTATTGCTTCTGCAGCTTTATGCCATATTGGCCTTCATCGCAGGATGTAGGTTATTACTTCCATCGCTTTAAGCGATGATTTACTGTGTAATTAGTCAAATATTACCTACAAGTGTGGAATTTAAGTAAATCTAGTATGGTTATCAGGTTCCACCTTCGAGCTACAAAGGTTTCTCACCCCATTGAGGTAGCGGATGGTTAGGCTATCGGAGAATAACTGACTTTGTCTGACAAAGGTTAACATCCTATATCATGAGGGAAGTAATATGGTAATTTACCTATAAAATCCTTGTATGTTTCTAACATTTACCAACTGACATACTCGATTACTGGCACTGGGTGCAGCAAAACTTCGGAATAACACCCAGGCTGAGATATTCTGAGGGGGCATATTGCTAGAGGGATACACTGACAAAGTCAAACTAATAATCTACACTTTGAGTATAGCTCCTGGGGAGAAAGGGGAAATTATCATTAAGGCAAGGTACCATCTAGGGTGGGGCAGTGTTCCGACACTGTCTAGTCCTATCTGTCCTGGAGGTAGGACCAAAAGGACTGCTAGTCATAGCCACATCAGCAAAAAAAGAAATCTGTCTTTTGTGCTCCACGGTTAGCCATGTCGTTGAGTTTTACATTTTGGGTAATCGCGAGTGACCACGGTTAATCATAATCCTTCCAATTTTGTCCCATAATGATCAGATACAAATCTTAATTTTAGCAAAATATGAGCTATTTTTATCAATATCTCATAGACATTTTACATTGCAAAGTTGTATGTTATGAACTCAAATTTTGCAACTTCGGTATGTAAAAGGTCCGTGAGTTCTTCATAAAAATTGCTCATATTTTGCAGAAAACAGAATTAATATCATCTTCTTTAGTCACACTAACGGGATGTTTAATATCGCGATCATAGGACTCACAATATGCCAAAACGTAAAACTCAACAACATGAGGTATAGGGGGCAGGCTCTTTTTATGCTGATGCCTTTCTCCTCCTGAGTTCATAGACTATCGGAAATGAAGCTGGGACTGAATGGCCTATAGGGCCCCGTAGGGCCCTGTTCAATTTTCCTATATTTAGAAACTTCAAGTTAATGATTTCATCTGGTACATAGTTTATGATCAAATATGCTACACAAGCAAGAAAGCATAATTATGGGGTAATAATTCTATTAGTAGAATTATCTACCGAGAAGTGCAGATAATAGGGTGGGCAAGTATTAGCGAGTGCAATCAAGACCTTCAAGTTGCTTTATTTTTATATGATATAATGCAGACACCAGCCATCCAGCCAATTTATATGGTCACTAACAGCCTCTATATTCTGATGTAAGGCCAAGATCTTGGTAAAATGTTCAAAGCAAAATATAAAACTTATAGCGGAATGTTGTATTCAGTCTTATCTTAACCATAGAGCACTTGATAATTTATTTAAAGTTCTTTTTTTTTGTGAGAATATTGCCTATTATCTCAGTTGCAGGACATAATCGTTTATCACTCATACTTTGTCTGCCATGCCCCACAGTCCTGCTATCTCCCCTGCCGTCCACATAAGTGACAATGTCAGCCAAGCCTGACTATCCCCTGAGCAATTTGCCCTATACCAGAATACGGCTAGGACTGCCATCCCGTCCTGGCTGTCCCATCTTCTTGGCTTTATCCCAGCCATCCCTATTAGATCCCTGGACGGTTCAGAATACTATGGAGGAGTGATGATCCCAAATTTTGTAGTATTATGACACAACCTATTGCTATAAGTTAAGAGCAGTTCTAAACTACCGCATTATGGGGCTGTACTTGAAGTTACACTAAAGCTTATAGCCTGTTTGGATATAACAGTTCTGTTCTGTTCACCCATACAAATAACCCTTTTCTTTTTCCAAAAGAGAACAATGTCCTCCTCACAGCAAAAACAGTTGCCAAGCAGAATGCTACCGTTCTTGCCAAAAAGGCCCCTGGTGTTGCAATGGAGATGAGAGTTATTGCCGGACACCTCAGTGCATATCAAAACAGGAAAGCGGATGACAATTTATGATGCCGAAGTTCAATCATAGGGCATCAAGGGCTCCTCCCTCTATCAATAAATTCTATGCCTAATTCATTTGCCATCCTCCACCATGCTTTCTTTATAGTTTGCTAGAAGGGTTGTTTTCTCAATAATACAAGACTTGTTCTTCCATCAGTGCTTTATAAAAACAAACCTCGCACTACCCTTGCAGAGCCCTAGCCCATTGGGAAAGGCCGGCATCAGCCTTTTATATTTAGCCAGTATTTTGCGCAGAATGCGGTGAAGACCAATATCGCCTACAGGCCTGGAAGTGATAATTCACATTATCCAATAAAGGCCAATATCGCTTAAAGGTCCAGAAGGAGTAAATTACTTAGTTTGAGGTGGACTAGTTGGCTGGGTGCAATGGTTGCTATGTGGATTCTTTATTTCTGTACTTTTGTCCTTAGATACTACTGTACTACTCAAGGATATAAGATCCCTCCCAACCTACATGGTTACCCCAGCTGTATGTGGCCGCCCCAGCCTCTCCCACCTGAACCTCAGCTTCCTAGGGAAATTACAACTGAATTAAGTTAAACAAAGTCAGCCATAGTGAACCATTCTATTAATTGGGACATTGCGGTTTCGCTTTGCGTCAAATCCTAGCAATCTGGTTTGTCTGTAACTGAATTTGACTCATATCCGAAGTCTTTTCGTAAAGTCTCTAATCAAATCCCTGCAGATTTCACAAGGTGCACACAAGAATTTCTCCCATAGCTTTCATATAATCTTCCACTCTGAGTCTCTCCCATTAATAATCTTTTCAGGTCGTGTGAGGTCAGTCGGCCACACAAAAGATTGTACATTCTGGGCCACTCAGTCTGTAGTAATACACGCTTAATATGGTTGTATCATCTCGGTGTAGTTCAGGATTCCATTGTTTCACAATTAATTACATACCTGAACATAGTGCGTATTCCACTGGTGAGAGACATAGTACAAGCAATCTTGCAGTGGATCCCCCCTACACACTTGAGATGAGGCTACTTTGGTTAAAACAAAAACCCCTATTGAAAACAGTATGCAGCGAGAAAGGCTGCAGGCTCCCTTTATAGCAGCGAGTGCATGCGATAGGCTATGCAAGTGAGATAACTAATACCCACGGGGCGGCATTAAACACATCCTTGATAAACAAACTATCCCATGATGTTAATAGTACCTTTATCAGATATATACTAACTGGAAGCCTATGACACTTTACGCCAGTTTATCGTACCACACCATCTCATGTGCAGATGGGCTCGGAATAAAGGACAAAGGAGTGCTTAATGTTATCGTATCACCGTAGTTATTTCTCTCAAGTTCATTGCTGTTTTATCAATAAAAATAGATAGAATGTGTAGGATATGGATAATAGATAAGAATTTTCTACAGGAGCCGTGATCTCACTTTCTTCTTTCCTTTACTTCAAGTTGTTTCCTAACCCTGCCCATTTTTGTCCATACTCGGGTAATAAGAATTTTTTTCTTCCAACCTATGTTTAAGCCTCTATTATGAACTAGGATATCGACACTAGCATCCATTTGAGCGAGCCCTGGTAGCTTGTGTGCCTAAATCCATCAGATGATACCCCATGTTGTACGATGGGCAATAAAACTACGGTAATTCAAGCCTTGCCACAACTATACCACAACACTAAAAAATATTTGTTGGTCCCACTTTCTCAACTGTTGTCTCCACGGTCTCTTTTCAACCAGGTTGTGGCCACCACAGTAGACAATAGGGACTGAAACCACTATCCCACTCAAATCTTGAAAATCAAAACTTAGAAATCAAAAAAGGTTAAAATATCTCTCAATCACCAGAATTTTGTAGGCAATAAATCTAATTATCATTGCCCTGTATTAGGTCCTGATACATAGCCTTCTCTCAAACAAAAACTGACCTTATTAATAAACTGAAAGTTGAAGAAAAAAAAAGAAAGAAAAAATCCGCTCCCGTGCAGAAGCAGTGAAGGGTAGCTCCTTCCTCTACTAGCTAAAAGATACGCCAGGAGATATCTCATACCGACTAATTAATACCAAAATTCTTCCAGCAATCAACAAACTCTAATCCCTTTCAACAATCCTGCTATATCATGGTTCTCTTTTGTCCTTGAAGCTTTTGACTTGTTAGCTTCAATATAATTTATTCTTAAATAATAACTAATTCTCTAGCGCAAGAACCCATATATTGTAGATATCTAGAATGAGGAAGGAAAGGAGGAGCGGAAAGAAAATGAAGTAAGGAGATGGTAAAGGAAAGAATATAACCATGTCCTCCGCTCAGCTGCTGTCCAGGCTGCTCCACTGTTGGAGGCGTTGGAGAGTTGCGGCTGCCCTTGCCATGCTAGATTGTTAAAGACGATATATCCCAAGGTGGTAATGTGGGCTCATGGAGGTTCGGTATGGGTGGCAGGTGGGAAATAAAGAACGCGAAGTGTAGGAAAATGGAGGACGCGATGTGTAGGCAAATAGAGTACGTGAGGTAGAGTATGTGTGATAATATAGTGTGAGGGAGGTTCTGTAGTGATAGCTAAATGGGGGAGACCTACGGACCCGTGGTCTAAGGAGTTATGACCCCGCAATGGCCCGGCAACTGGGGCTATATTTTTCTGACTTTGTCCAGAGGGCCGTTCCGATTTATTAATTGGTGATCACGGTGCTTGGCCAATTGACAACCGGTTGCTCCAACCCACTATTGGAGGTCCTACCCATCCAGGTATACAGCCACCAAACGGCATTACAATCCCCAGGTGAGCCAATTCAACAGCCTATCTCTTAGTGCTAGCTTCAGTATTCATAGTCGTGTCACGTGTGAAAGAGATATCATGCAAACTCATACTCAATTAGAGAGTTTGAGCATTAGAGACCTAGGTGGTAGAATAGCAGATTATTTTCAGTTAATCTAAAAGTCTTGGAGACCAAGGGGGATGTAGACACCTGGACGAGGTGTAAAACAGGGTTTTTTGGACCTGGTCAAATTCGATCATTGTAGAACAATAAATCAGCAACTGGATAATATGGGCCACTCATATAGACGTGCCCAATAGTGCAATAGGCACTAGGAGAGATTCCCTTCACCAGTGGATAGTACTATCATCCCACTATCAAATTTGTTGCCTCCTACTCCACTGGCATGGTATATTCCTAAATCTGAACTCAGATGTGATTGGATACTAGTCTATTCATTCTACTATCATCTAGCAGCCACCTATACCTATTGCACAAATTGATGCTCTCACACCTAGGTCTACTTTCTGCTAAATGTCGGGTTGGTATAACCCATTGCCAATTGGGCAAAGCGCAACGAATCCGACTGGAAAGGTAGGCTAGTGTGCCTGCGCGTTGGGCGAATTATGATTTGTCTAGTTACTAGCCCGGTGCGGGGTCATAGCTCTAGCACGCACGGCCCATCTACCAGTACGACACAAGTCTCCCTTCTGGCTTCTCCATACTGTACCATCACCACTCTTCTCACACCTTGTGTTCGTTATTTCTTATATTCTGTATTGCCCACCCACCCATCCTGGCAAATCCAAATTGCGCCCCCATTGCCACATCGGAAAATATGGGTGGTAACAATCTCCCATGGTAAGGGCAGTGGCTTCCCATGCACCGCCTCCGACAGTGGAATCAGATATGCATTTGGCGCTGAACACATGTATATTCTTTTTGGGCTTTGTTTTTTTTTGGGTTTTTCTTGGGTTCTCTTTCTGTTACTCTTAGCTAAGTTCTCCTAATTCATTCACCGGTCTTTAGAAAATTGGCTGCCACCTAGGTCCTCATGCACAAACTGCCTAATATTTATTACCTATGACCAATGTGTCCAAGTTTGCAGTTCCTCTGCCTTTGGGTTAGAACAGGACTGACTTAGGTTATAGTCTGTCCATTTTCCTGGCCAAAAGGATGGACTACTCCAGGGAAAGCGAAAGTGGGAGAGACTTTGGGGGGCCAAATTCATCAGCCATGGGGGGACTGACATCTTCCTGTTTCAATAGTGCCCTCCAGACTCTCTCATGCCGATTCTCAGTGGCCCACAGGAGCTATGTTCAGTCTACTTGTTCAGTTGAGTTAGGATTGATGTCATCCCATTCTAGTAGAATTCTCACAATGCCCTCATGACTATATTCTACAGCCCAAGAGAGCCATAAATGGCTAACTTGGTCAGCTGTGTCAGGATTGACCCCATTCCCTCCAAGTAGTATTCCCACGATCCCCTCACATACGAGCCATCCAGCTCAAGAGAGCAGCGTTTGGCCAAATATATTAGCTGGGTCAGGATTAACGTCGTCTGGTTCCTGTATTATCCTCACGGCTCCCTCATGCCCATTTTCTGCGGCCCAAGAGCGGGGCATTTGGCCATGGGAGTCAGCTCTTCGGGGTTGACCTCGTGCGGTTCCAGCAGTAGCATTACAATCCACTCATTCCAATTCATCGCGGGCTGTGAGAGCTGTGTTTGTCAGCTCTGTTGGGATGGACGTTGTCCTATTCCAGTAGTATTCTCATGAGTCTAGTATGCCAATTCTGGGCAGCCCCAAAGCCTCGTTCTTCGTTAATTAGAGGCCCAAATTTTTCAGCTATTTCAGGATCGACATAATTAATACCGGGTTAGCCTCCTATTCGCTTCACTGATAGTCTGGATAAGCAAGTGTGACGGATATGCAAGTATGACGCTCTGGGCGTGGTTTTTTTCACTAGGCCCAGACAGGTAACTTTACTTCTCCAACCTCCCAAACAGTACAGCGAAACTAGCAAAGGTACTAGCAAACTACAAGCCTGACACCAGCTATACTACAATCTCACCCATTCTGCCTACAGTTACTGCAACTACTACAATCTCAAAGTGTCTGAATACTGATGTTGGAAGCTATGGAAAAGCTTAGAATGAAGAAGCACTGGATGCTGCAATGGAATAGCAGGAAGTGATTGTGATGATTTGGGCAGTGAATCAGATCCTCATTCAGCATGTACTTGTACTTGTATTCTTATCATGTATGCGGAATGCATTCCTTATAAAAGTAGTACAAGCTGTGTCAGAATTATGCGAAATATTGAAGATATGATAAGTTTAATACAAAGAGGACAATGAAGCCATTCGGTTACCCGCTTTCGCATAGCCATTATGAACCAGTAAAAAATAGTGTTCGTGCCATTTCAAAGCATCTGGTGAATGATACTAGTAGCTGGCGCAGGCCATATATTATGAGAATGACCTCACAGTGAAATTTACTATTGTGCTGGAGAGAGGCAACATCAAGACCATCCTTTGCTGTGGTTAAAATATAATAGAAGAGAAGAAACTTGACTTAACAGGAGAATTAATAATGTAAGTAATAGTAATAACTGCTAGCCACGTTTGGTTGTAGTACCAAGATATAAATATTTAATAATACCTGATTCTGAATCCACGATTAAATTAGAAGTACATCTTCTGACTCAATTGCGAGAAATATGGACTTTGTAGCCTTCAATTAAAGGCATCTAACCACTACATATATCAGGTAGAGAGCTAGTCATATGTAAGTCTATCAACAAAAGAAAAGAAGAAAAAATGACTGGAGTGTCACCCCTGCTTATCCGTCACACTTGCTTATTCCGACTATAAGCGAAGCGAATAGGTGGGTAACCGCCTATTAGTGTGAAGGAATCTACATCTACCAATTTACTATAAGGTCATGAGAGGTTGCATTGGGAGCCTTCTCAACCTAGCATGAATCTGAAACCCGAATTTCACCTGCTCATAAAAACAGTATATGAGTTTCCGCCTTCATTCCTCTCTAATGTTCGCCAGTATAGATTGATGATGATCCCATTTTAATAGTTGATCTGGTACATGGTGGGGATCGTCAGAGTGGCGATATGTGTTGCGAGACTCTGAGCGACACCCTCTGTAGCGAGACATAGGAGGGGTACTTTGACTTTGAGCAACTTGATTGTTGCGCACACATAGATATTTGCTATAGCTCTGTATAAGTTGTGTGCTAACCTAGAGCTATTTATATAACATTCATGACCCCGCCAATCTGAAAATTACATTCGCATCATTGCTTTTAAACCTAAGTTACCCAGAGTCTTCTCCTTGCGTATAATAGTATTCTTTCGCTATACCACTATCATAAACTCATTCCGCCTTTAATACTAATAAAAATATATTATATAATCCCTAGAACTTTGCTAGAATACTTGGGAGTTATTACTAGCCTAGTATCCACTGTCGCACCTAGATTGATGCAGGTTTGCAACCTAATTAGTATAGAATATGGAGCTGGGAGATTTATGTGTAAGCGAAGAATCAAAGCATAGTGATAAAGTATATGAATAAACAATAAAACTCTAACTGATAAAACAAGTTCCCCAAGCACGCCCTAAGAAAACAACCCTGTGAAAATCGGGAGCAGAATTTTGGAAAACTCGAGACCGACTGTCCATCCCTCCATCCATCCATTCATCCATCAATTAATATCAAGACAGGCACTGCATAGGGCATTCAAAGAAAATGAAGTAGAGCAAGAAGAAAATGTAAAGGCAAAAGTGCAACCCTGTGTGACAACAGAGACAAAGTAATAATAAACACTGAATTCTTAGAAACAAGGGAGCCTAAGGCCCATCCATCTCTTCTCCCACTCCACGAGGACAGCAACAAACAGCTCCGTAGATCATGAAATGTATCTGACCCCCAGCGGCACTGCTTGAGCTGGGTAGCCAGAAAGCAATGTCTTTATAACGGTGAGGGAATTTTCAAAATGGGACGAGTCTGGAAATCTCCCCTGCCATGAATTGCTCCAGGAAGCACTGGTCGAGAGACCAGGAGAGGCCAATGTCCGGGATTCCAAATAGGAGGGCGGTGACTGGCTTGAGGCCGATGCCGAAGGCCCAGCTGAGTTTGTAGGGGATGCCTGGAAAGAGGGGCACTGGTTATGGGGGGGAGAAAGGAATGGAGGATGGTTGACCAACTGGTACTCTTTTGCGGGCTCTGTTGAACAACACCACTCCCTAACACTTCCAACCAATTCCCCTGCTAAAATACATTGGGCTCCCAAGAATGGCTCCTGAATGGGAAATACGCCTCCACCCACCTTACCCTCAATGGTTCCTCGCTCGCCCCCTTAGCACCTGTGTCGCCAGCCTCCACTGCCGCCCTCGCCTGACCAGATTCCTCTAGACCGACATGTTCCAGACCAACCTTTAAGTGTGCGCTAATAGCCCGCCACTCCTCTGGTGTATGCTCCACCTGCAGCGGATTCCGCTTCTCATAGAAAGGGGGATTCGGATCCTCGACATCAATCCAGTGCTTAGGCACCCTCAACCTCATACTTGATTACAGCAGCAATCTCCCCCTCATTTTGGACTCCCTGCGAGACCACATCCTTACCCCTTCCATCTGGTGGAAAACCGGGTAGTGACTGCGATCGATCGCGCCCAGCCTGTACATGTCTGCTGGACTAAGGAAAACCGTCTGAAGTTCCCGAGCGAAGCGTGTCTGCCTGGTGCGCGGAAGTGAAGGTGCGTAGGATGGTTTCTTTGTTGACGTAGCAGTGGTCCGTGCGACTCCTACCCCGGTGGCCGATGGGGAATCCGGGGGAGTCCAAGTTCTGGTGCAGGGAGACTCTGGGTGAGAGATCATTGTGGTATTCGTATGTCGGGCCGGGGAAGCGGGATTCGATTAGACGTCTGGTTAATGAGAGTGGGTGGGAGGGTTGGAGATGGAGTTTTCGCGAGAGCGCAGAGGAGATGTGCAAGGGGAAATTTGTCCATTCGTCGATTGGATAGTGCCTTCCTTCTAGTTGGGTTATTGGCGGCGATTGTGGTTCTTCTGCTGTGGATGCATCATTTGTTAGTTACAGTTGGTTTCATATAGGCAGTGAATGAGGATTGGTGAATGAACGAACTTGATGAACACCCGCACTATTGAGAATAGAATTGAGTGATTCCTGTCGCCCTGATCACCCCCAAGAAACTTCCAGATGTACCGGAGGTTGCCAGTAGATTCCTGGAGGAGAAAGGTAATCCCATACCGACAGAAAGCAAAGAACCAGCCTTGACAACAGCACTTCCCCATCACCCTGGTAACCGAAAAAGAAAAGGAAGAAAGTGAAGAAAGTATCAAGTAAGGTACCTTGAGTGGGAGCCATTTCTTGGAAGGTTTGTTTTGTGGGGATGTCTGGAAGCGATGTGTTGCGGCTCTCTGAGAGCTCGGTTAATTGTGTCAACAAAAAAATAATTGCACCAGGAAACCCCAGCGTCCTAGCGCCTTGTCCAATTATTTGAGTTCCTATGGTACCGCATTAGCTTACCTGATTTGTTCGCCTACCGCTAGTACTTACAGTTGTACGTTGAAATAAGAGTTTTTTGTAATCCGTCTCGAAGGCGCGAGAAAACGGCCCCATCTAAAGTTAACCTTTGTTGGCCAAAAACAGGCTCGTATTGAATATTTTGATTAAAATTTAGCTCATACTTTATTACAACGTAATAGCGACAGGCGAATAAAGTCAGGAATTGTAATGCGGGATCTTTCTCGCTTTATCTCAACAGAGTCTGTGGCACCTCCCACTCTAGCTCAGCTGAGAAGGAGAATTCCTATAATACATTTTAGCGCACCTCATGCCCAAGCCAACTCAATACTTTTTTCCTTTCTAGTTCCCAGTCCGGTAGTCTGTTGGTTAATTGTCATAGCTGTGTTAACTGCGGTCCAGGCATCCGCTCAAAGTACTATGCATGTGTTGACATATATCGTGAACCTTTTTTGACTACCCCCGAGGGGGCTCCTTAATTTTGATAATTAGGCGATAGTACAAGGAACCGGAATCATGGGTTACTATCCCACTCCTCACCGCAGGGGAAAAATAAAACTAGGACTGTACCAAACCGCGGAGTAAGCCCCCCCACTTGATTCTTTCTGGCTCCTAAATATTTTGGGGATGAGTGATCTCCTGTAACTTATGATCGCGCCATACGAACACTTCATAATAAAAACGAGGTGAGCGTGACTGATGGAGTGTCCACGCTTATGATGTATAGATACTCTCTAGTCGGGTTGCCGGTTGCACTCTTGCCCTCCGGGATTCCCTAGCCAGGGAGGGTAACCGGTATAGTTCATGCTTCTTCTTCCTTCTACTCTAATTTTAAGATTTCGGGCTGTATGGGTCAGCGTCTAGGTATTGTATATATAGTACACTCATGGGTAAGTACAAGGATGGGACGATGAAGGTGATTTCCTAAGAGTCTCCTCCTGGTACGCATATTCTAGAGTAGAATATTTGCAAAAAAAAAAAAACTCTCACAGTGTCTATTGCATGAAGAAGAGATAGTATAGCCTACAAGCATAGCACGGTGCACTAGTCTCCTGATAATGATCTATCATTCAAGTTAGACACTAGGGGTCAACGATAGTTTCACCTTTTATCACTCGACCCAACCATCAACTGCATCAAAATCCACTGCTATCCACTCCTGGACACAACAAAAGAAATAGCTTTTACACCAAACAAGCCTCAGTATAATACGTGAAATGGAGCCAACCCGTCTTAATCCCTTAAACTCTACCAGAGAAGATCTATACATTTTTCCCACCAATATACCAAAAAATCAGTCTATAGCCACTATATTGAAAACCTCGCTTGTTACCCTTAGGACCACTGGAAAGAATCCATGGGTACTGGGAAGATATTTAGCATTAGCATGTCAAGGAGGCTGGAGCGCAGTCAGGCGCTCGACAGTCAAGGGGATCATTGCTCCGGAGATGTTAGGCGTTTGGGTTATTGAAGCGCTTTTGATAAAGTTCTTAGTCAAATTCGACGCTAAGGTTGAAGCTGGGGTGGATGGTAAGGTGCTGGCATGTTGTTTGACAAGGGACGATCGTCGTTGGGCCCTCATTTCGAATACTGGATTTGGGCCCAAGTGCTCGTGGCTAGACTAAATCCTGAAACAACAGGGGCAACCACATTTCCCACAAACTCAACCATCGGAATACTACAATCACTCAAGTTGATGCCACGGCCAAAACGAAAGGTCATCTTAGACTGGGAGAGATCAGCAAACTGGAGGGCTCAGCGAACACTACATGAAAAGTAACTCAGCAAGGGTTAATTCCGGCAGCCTTTTGCTTGGTCTGCTTGTTGACCCTCCTCTCATGTTACTCGGGCGCGAGATATGGCTATAATGAGAGACCACCATGAGGTGGGGCAGATCGTGGTTGAAGTGCAGGAGGAAATAGTGAGAATGGTCCAGGAGATGGCCATCAAGAGAAGGAGAATCAAGCGATAAAGAAAAGAGTGGTAATCATAGAAGAGACTGCCCGCATGGCAAATATCAAAAATCGACGCCATGCATACGAGAAGCTGGAGCTGCAAACTCATGTAACAAGAGGGGCGGAGGATGTGCCCAATTTGGCCAAAGCATTGCAAGAGGATAAGGAGTTCGCCGAGTTCATCAGCATCATGGTCGAAGGAAAGGCGATCGATGCTGGTGACTGTACTAACGGAGAAGAGACTACGAAGCCTGAAGAAGTGGTCGTCTGATTTGATTGAGGTATAGGAAGTTAAGTGAAGGAAGGGTATAGGATATAACATTCCTAGTTCATGCGGTAAGGTGCAATAGGTGACAATCAATCTATATAGTAGAGGAGAACATTCTTAGGCCGTTCTTACATTGTAGATCCTCATACAACGGTGTTCTCACACTATGTTAATCATGAAGAAGGGATATAAAGAAGCATCGTTGAAGATAGTAGATAGGTAAGTGCTTAGATGAATGCGTGAGGCACTATCTACTGGACTTTTTGTTTTTATTTTTGTATCATGCCTTGATTGTTTCAAGGTACAAAAAGCTTTATATAGCGGTAAGCTATAGAAAAAACAAAACCTATAAATCAAAACAAATAACAAAAGAAACCATTTCCTACGTGTTTGATAGTACTAAGTAAAATAGTCTAAAACCACTGGCCTCGTCTGTCAAAAATATAACTAAATCAAGGGCAATTCCTCCATCCATCACAAAATATATTTCACAAAGTAGGGAAACATTTCTGCAATGTTGGGAGTTATAGGGGGGGGGGGGCATGAGGGAGAAGAGGGATTGGGGGGCTAGTGTGGTGGGGTGGTCTAAGGGGAGGGTGTGGGGGTCTCACGGAGTGGGAAACCGGTCTGAGTGTCTAGAATGAAGCTTCAGAGAGCTGAGAGAGAGCGGGGGAGATTCCACATTAGGCTCTCGGGCAAGAGGCTAGTGTGGTGGGGTGGTCTAAGGGGAGGGGGTGGGAGTCTCACGGAGTGGGAAACCGGTCTGAGTGTCTAGAATGAAGCTTCAGAGAGCTGAGAGAGAGCGGGGGAGATTCCACAATAGGCTCTCGGGCAAGAGGCTGTCGACTGTCTTCAGGTGGTGGCGTCTTGCTTCTGCCCTGGCCGGGCTGTGTAGGATGGCATACTCAAAGGATTCAAGGGCTTCTTGACAGTGTGAGCTGATGGTGGAGTAATCCGGGTTGTCGTATCCGGTAGGATCCACCTGTAGGTAGCTCTTACTAGAGCGCATTGGGTGTATGTGACCAGCAGTAAAATTGTCCAGTCCCATGAATGGGTGAGGGGCCAGAAAAGCCGGAAAAGGGTAGGCGGCAGGGCAGGGAGTGAGGACTCTCATTCTTGCAGGAGGGGGGCTTCGCCTCTGATGTTCAGGGCAATGTAGGTTCGGGCCATTAGAGCTGGGGAAGTTATCTCCTAGTTGGCTGGAGGGGTGGTTTTTAGAATCATGAGGAAGAATGAGAGTCCATAAGCTAGTGGGAAGGCGATGTGGGCGAGTTTGTCGATGGGGAGATGGCTTCTCAAGGGGGGGGAGGGCACTGGGGTCCTCTAGCTGAGTGGTAAGTAGACGGAAGAGAGGCATATTGGGAGCCGCCAGGAGCTGTCAGGGGCTCTAAATACTAACAGAGAAGGGAAGGAGGTTGGGAGACGTGGTGCCGCTAGGTTGAGGGTAGGCGGTGACAAGTAGATCCTGAGTGCAGCGATGTGTCTATTGTGCCTGCAGTACGGGCCATTAGGGGGGAGCCAGGACTCCCTAGCAAGTATGGGGATGGGTATGGAGAAGGAGGAGTTCGTGGTCAATCTCTGGACCTTGTGCCAAAAGGAGTTCATGCGATAGGTCAAGGGGGTGTTTGGGATGAACAGGTCGGGCCCATAAGTGAGGGTAGAGAGGAGCAGTCCCATGGCTAGTCTGTGGGAGAGGAAGGGTTGGACCCTAGTGCCGGGGGAGGCGACTCTTTTGAGGAAGGCGAACGCTGCTTTGGCCAGTGTCAGGCGTCTGTCAAAGTGGTGAATGGTATTTAGAGGCGGGAAGAACCAATAACCAAGCCATCTCAAAACTTGGACGGGATGGAAAATGTGATGGTTGAGGACGATGGGTTGTTCAGAGTGGTGGGAGAACCTCTGGCTTAGAGTACTCCAGTGAATGAGTTCTGTCTTTGGGATGGAGAAGGAGACACCCAGGGCAGATGCTCGCTGGGAGAGAGACTCGCAGACAGCTTGCAGTCATCGTACCTTGGACCTGTAGGATGGAGAGGCGACTGTGAGGGCAAAGTCATTGACATAGGATGGCTTGAGGCCCTTCCTATGTCAGCGTGGAGGGGTGACATGTAAATGAGAAACAAAAGGGGTGAGAAGGGGGACCCTTGAGAGATTTCAACTGTGACTGGGTCAGGGGTCTTGGGAGAGCCTTGAGGGTCAAGGTGCACCTATGCTCAGCAAGGAAGGAGGAGACCCAGTCGACCATGTAGGTGGGTGTTTTTTTTGCTAGCAGCAGTTCCCGGAGGGTGGCGGCATTGACATTGTCGAAGCCTCCTTTGATATCGAGGAAGACCGAGCAGGCCTTCCGGTGGGTACATTGGACAGTGTTGACTTCGTGTACAAGCATGGTGCAGGCATCGAAGGGGCCGAGGCCAGGGACCTTCCCATAGTGGTTTGGGTGTAGCAGGCGCAATAACCTGGATGTGGCCAGCGAGAAGAGGCTAGCTGCCATAATCCTTTCTAGGATCTTTGAGATAGTGTACAGGAGGGCAATGATGTGAAAGGAGTCCGCGGAGTAGTAGGAGGCTTTGCCTGGCTTGTCCAGGACAACCCTGTTGCCTATTTTGAGGGAGGGGAGATTCTAACTGTAGGCCAGCAGGGGGCTTAGGAGATCTAGGAGGATGTCGGGACAGTGTTTGTAGACGTTTTGCCAAACGGAGTATGGGATTTTCTCTGGGTCAGCGGCCAAGTAGGCGCAGGACTTGGTGAGTACCAGGGAGAGTTCTTCCCGAGCAAGCGGGAGTGTGTCGGGGAAGAGGGAGAGTCTACCCCTGGTTGGGGGTTCTGTTTTTGGGGGAAAGAAGTGCGTGAGGAGGGCATTATTTATGGAGGTAGGGTCATTTGCGTCCGGGAGGGAGGGGAAATGAGCAGTGTGCCACGGGGACACAAGTTTTTTGGCTGTCAAGATGTTATCGGGGGTGGTTCTAGCTAGAAAATGAGCCCAGTTCGTTGCCTTGGCTCGCTTGATTGCTTTAAAGTATCCATTCTGAGAACGTCTAGCGGACTCTGTCACTCTCGGGGTGCAGAGAGGCTTGGGCTTTCTCTTGGCTTTGTTATATTTCTTGCGTAGGGAGCTCAGGAGTGGGGTCCACCAAGGTTTAGACTTGGTAGAGGGGCGTGAGGTGGGGGCAGCCATTCTGAGAATGGAGGGCAGAAGGGAGAGTAATGCTGTAAACAAAAAGTCAAACTGTTGGGTGGATGGGCGAAGAGGAGGGGGTGGTACTTTAAAGGCCTTGAGTTGGGCTTCAATAGCCACCCATTCCAGTTCATCCCTTGTAGGTTGAGGTGGCGGAGAGTTCTAGAGGGGGGCAGCAGAGAGATAGAGATTGGGAGGTGGTCGGAAGCAGTCGAGATGAGGGAGGAGGCATCCCATGCGAAGGCAATAGGGCCCATGAGGGCGTTGGTAAAGGCCAGGTCAATGCCACTGGGTCTGTGGGTTCCAGAAAGGCGTTAGTGGGTGTAGACTCCAGGGGTATTGATGCAGTTGAAGCGCAGGTCTTCGGCCCTATTGAGGTAGAGGTCGGCTAGTGTAGCCTCTTGCAAAGAGCCTATTGGGAGAGGATCTGTTCTGGGCCTGTGGATGTTGAAGTCCCCCACTACCAGGTATGGGACGCTTAGAGGGACGAAGACCAGTTCTGGGGGAACTGTGTGGGGTGGTGGGATTCTGGACGGCAAGTAAATATTTGCTATGCAAAAGTGAGAGTAGTGGCTGCTAAAGCAGCCAATAAGGGTGTAAACGTCAATCTACATGTAGTCGGTTGCATCCAGCGCGAACCCGGGGAGTACCATGTTGGATTTTAAATATTCGAGAGAAATATTACAGGCCACTTTGAGGAGGAGTGATGGGGGGGTGAAGGATTTATACCCATTGAAGGAGGGTAAAAAACCCTTGGAGGAAAGGGGGTCTTGCAAAAGAATAAACTGTGGAGGGTGGCTCTCGTTAAACTACGAAAGCAGAGAAAGAAATATATCCCAGCTTTCCAGGCTGTTTTGCTGAACGAGTATGGTGTGGGGTGGGTGGTCCCGCTCTCCACTGGTGCTAGGTTACTTGCTAATCATAATGGGGACGACCCGACTTTTAACAGTAGGAACAGGGGGCGTGCTGCAACCGCGGGGAGTGGGCGGGGGGTGGCAGGGTCGAAATCAGAGGCTGATTGGGCTTGGGGAGTAGAGGGTGCTGCGCAGTAATCTTCTTCCACATCCATGGTCTCTTCACCGTCCGAGGATGAGGAGGAGCTGATTGACTCTGGAGGGGCCGCGAGGTGTGTGGGGGGATTGGGCGGGCTGTGCATTCTTTGGCGTTGGCGGTGTAGTCATCTTCACAGTTAGGGCAATGGGGGGGTGAGGTGAGGATGCAGTTCGCCATGGGCCTTTGTTGCCACCTTTAGGGCAGGTGGGGTTTTAGCAGCGGTGGGCAGCTATGGTGTGATAAAGTGCACACAGGTGGCAGGAGGGGTGCTTTTGTTTGCAGCTGGTAGCGGCATACCCGAAGCGGCACCAGTTGGTGTATTGGGTGTAGCGGCTGCCACAGATTGCCTTTTCTACTTTGACACAGCAGGAGTAGAGGAAGATTGAGGGTGTGAGAGAGGCAACATAGTTGGGGTCAACGGAGATGACCACTAAAAGTACTTCTTTCGCGGTTCAGGTGGCTCAGTCAGGGTTAAGATACCTGGCCGACTGTATCTGGACCACTTTCGCAAAACAAATAGATATTTTAGGATTAGGGTAGAGCTGCTCGTCATCTTCGGGCATCTTATCGGTGGGGAGGGTGTGTATAACCAGCTGTACAGCGGTGGGGGCAAGGCAGAACTGGAGCGCAGGGGTGTCTCTTGTGGGGCAGGCCTGGTTGAGGTCCCCTCTGAGTACCTCAAAGTAGAGGGTATAGGAAGAAACGGGTGTGTGCGGGTCAGTGCCAGTGAGAGAGACAGCGCCTCGGTCGTTGACCTTGGCGAAAAAGCCTTTGAGAAGGAGGCAGTTTGAGTGGTTGAGTGCATTTGTGACGATATCTATGAGGGAGCGAGAGATACGTCCAGAGAGGGTGGAGCTATCCGCAGCACCCAAGCCTCGCCTTTTATATCGGTACCTCCTCACATACCTAATCCTGGTGACTCAAAGCGAGTCATAGTGTGAAATCTATCAGCTGACTCCTATCAGTCAACTGCACAAAATACCAAATCTATCATCCCACTCATAACCAGTCATCTGCCCAAAGGACTCACATGCGTGAAACCCATTACTTATAACTATAAGTCATGTGCAAAATACATATCCAGTGACTACCAAGTATGGTCACGCATACAACATAAACATGTAACAATAGTAACTATGGCTCACAACTGCGAGTCATGTCAGAAGAAAAAGAAACCTACTATTTATAACTATCAATAGGGTCAAACCAATTCCTTCCCTAGTCAGCGTTTGTGACATAGAATCATGGGACCGATCCTAGTGGCAGAGGGAGCTAATGTTACAAATGGTGACTAGTGAAGGCATTGGTTTCACGCTATTGATATTTGTAAATAGTAGGTTTGTTTTTCTTCTCACATGACTCGCAGTTGTGAGTCATATTTAGTATTATTATATGTTTATATTGTATGTGTGACCATACTTGGTGGTCACTTGATATGTAATTTGCACATGACTTATAGTTATGAGTCATGGGTTTCACACATGTAAGTCCTTTAGGCCCATGACAGGTTATGAGCGGGATGATTGGTTTGGTATTTTGTGCAGTTAACTCATTGGAGTCAGCTGATGGATTTCACACTATGACTCACTTTGAGTCATGGGGGCGTGTGACCTATAGGTATGAGTGACCAGGGTTAGATATATGAGGAGGGGCCGATATAATATGCGAGGCTTGGGTCCTATAGATTGCTCCTCACATAGTCATCTAATTACTTTCCTCTTGACTATCTGGAATCATACTCCTTTATATCCCTTCTTCATGATCAACATAGTATGAGAACAGTGTTGTACGAAGATCTACAATGTAGGAATGGCCTAAGAATGTTCTCCTCTACTATATGGATTGATTGCCACCTATTGCACCTTACCGCATGAACTAGGAATATTACAGTGAGATAAGAGGAAAAGGTGGGTAAGAGGTAGTAGTGGAGTAGAAGGGCGAATGCGCCGTAAGAAAAGAGATATCAATTGACTGATATTTTAGGTCTTGGGTGGTATATACAGGCATTTAACTAACAGGCTTTAGTACAGCTTTATTGGCCAATAGTAGGAGATGCGGTTCTTCAGCGAAAATATATGTCATTGACCTCTGTATATCTTTGCCCATTAGGTGCCCACCTCTGGCTTATCCCATGTTATTGAAGAGTTTCTTGTTGAAATTGATAAAATACCATGATCACGTTTGCCATGCAGGTGTTCGGCTGGATTTAGTCCTATATCCGAAGGCTCAGAGTGCGGCCATTAGAGTAAAGAGTTGTCCCGCCCACTATCCCTTAGATGAACCTATTTTTACCCTTATTTTTTACCTACTATCACTGAAAACAAAAGAATCAACTTCCCGGAAAGCAATTTTCTATATAGGTTAATTGCATCTTTTGAAAACATTTTCTTTTTATTCGTGGCCTATGTGTTTTGTTTGGGTTGGGGTGGGTTGTTACAGTATGCTGGGTATGTACAGTATCATGTAGGCTGGGTATAGGCTGGGGTTAGGGAGTTACAAGCTCGGTTGATTTATTATGAAGCCTGTCAATCGGAGAAAGCATTGCTGGTGCAGCTGATAGTTTTTTTCTGGGGAGAGCCAGTCTAGCGGGTTCTGCACTGGGGCAGTGATTTCCTTGGGATGGACTTCTCCTGTCCCATTAAAGCGAATCATGGCCCTATTAGAAAAAGAGAAAGGGAGTGTGAGGACAAAAAAGCAGGGGAAATGGGGAAAACTAGGCTTGGAGGGTATCTCAAAAGCTAGCAGAAAGCAATTCGGGGGTATATGGGGAAAGGTAGCAAAATAATTCAGAAAAGTGAAAATGACCGCGAATTGTAGCCATAAAGGCCTTGAACCCATGAATAAACTCGTGGGCAAATACAGGAAAGGAAGTTGATTCAAACTGATAAATATTAAGTGGGAGAAAGAGGTGTTGAAGAAAAAAACCCCCCATTCAACCAGCGAAAAGGAATTAGTGTCACCGGCAACCTTCGAATTTGCCGGCGTCGAGAATTAGTGGTAATCGTGGTGCTTGTGTCTCCTTTTGGCCACCTGATTACGGTCCTCACTAGAGTCGGAGTCAATGTCTAACTCCAATTTGCGCTTCCTAGAGGCTCTTCTAATTTGAGGGCTGGAGGCGTGTAGGTTCGACCCAGGTGACCCGGTCCCATTCACGTGATAGGAAGAGCGGCGTTGGGCTTGAGTTTGGGGGAAAATGAATCTGATGTAAGGATGCCGGTGTGGTTCTATCGAGGCTCGG
Source organism: Tuber borchii (assembly GCA_003070745.1). NCBI lineage: Eukaryota > Fungi > Ascomycota > Pezizomycetes > Pezizales > Tuberaceae > Tuber > Tuber borchii. The sequence goes on along the minus strand of NESQ01000058.1, from coordinate 255,129 downwards.
AATTAGATTTCTTAATACTCCTTTCGGCACTACCCCTAATGTGAGTGCGCTCGGTGGGTTGAGTTTTGTTCCGTGCGTGTTGAATCTGGGGGGTGCTCTGGCGCTTTAATTTGATGCAACCACGGGGGACAGACTCCTGTTCTCTTCTCGCTATAGCAGGGTAGACGTGCACTCGTAGATGGAATCGGTGTAGCTCTCATCCACTTCCTCGGGGTCCTCTTCTGTATCTTCCTAGCTGGGCTCACTACTTGTCTAGTGGTGTTCTCATCTAAAATTAATTCTTCGTTAGTAAAGGGGGCGTATGCTTGTCCCTCAGCCAAAACGAGGATACTAAAGCTACGTCAGGACTCAGGAGTCAAGACAATATGCAGCGTACCATATTTTTCGCCGAGTGCCCACGGCCCGGTGTGTTGAACCGCACAAATTTCCTCTGGGCGTTTCTGCCTGAGCCTCTCGTAGGTATTTGTAATAGAGTCCTTGTAAGAGTAGAAGGACCACGAGGATTCATGAGCTCGAAGCGGGGAGATTTCGAGAGAGAGAGTGTGTGTCCTGCCTGTGGGAGTGTGAAGTAAGGCGTAATTAAATTTCTGCATTAATTCTATTGTTTTTCCCCAGCATAGATGTGCAGCTCGGGTAAACGCTTCAAGCTCTTCCTTTCATCATACATCACTCGAGTGTTCTAAAAAAATTAATGTTGAAAATACCCGATGCAGAAGTAATAGTTAACCGTGAGGGTTTTAGGTAGCGGAGCGGAATGACTTAGGTGGAGACATAACGTTTAGATTATGCGAAGATGAGAATCATAACGGATTGCGACAAGTTGAAGAAAGGAAGCGTGCTCGAGGAAGAAGTTGTATATAAAAGGAAAGAAGAAAATAGAAAGGACAAGAAGGAAAGAAAGAGAAGTAAACAGGGTTGTGAATTTTTTTCATAACTTGTCTCCTTTGGCTGGTCCGTACGCGGACGAGTTCAGCCTTATCCCATAACCCGTCAAGACATTCTAGTCCTGTTTAAAATCTGTAACATTAACTTATTTAGGCAACCGGCATCTCTGATTTCTATCATGGCCGTACTGAGCAGTGCAGATTTTGCGGTATTCTGTGCACTACACCTTTTTCTAACAAGACGGTTTTTCCTATCACGATTACTCAAATAGGCTAGTGTTACAGATTTTAAACAGGACCGGAATGTCTTGACGGGTTATGGGATAGTGCGAGCACATCCCGTACCCTACCAAGTGCGGCGATAACATTGTGATTTCAACAAAAAGCACTATTAGAAATATCGTGTGCAGTGAGCCATTGAGAAAGTAAGTGAGTAGGATTTTTTCTTTTCTTCTTATGGACTACCAATATGTGAATTCAGCAATCATAGATATCCTGGAAGGAAGATAGGTTTTTCGTAGCGGAGCTGTAGCTGGTACTGTAGCTGGTACTGTCCTTTCCTACCGCGCAAGCGGGAGTGCCCAGCCCGGACGCTTGGCATCAACCAACACCACCTGTATTTAAGCCGAGTTTGTTGCTGCTCAACCAGATCTCCCCCCATTCCCACACCCCCGCAACCAGTCCTGACCACAATACAAGCTTCATCCAAACACCTTACCATGGCTTATCCCTACCGCCGTAAGTACTCCCGATTTATTTTACTCACATCTAGGAAAGTATTAACTACGTTATGCCATCCAGAGCTAGCCCGCGAATTTGCTACTCCCATGATCGCCATGGGTTCTGCTCTCGTCTTGCTGGGAATGGATATAATGATCAGATCGGACACGAAAAAGATCAACAACCACCTTGAACAAGCCAAGCAAGCTATGATCGAGCACCACAACCAGACCACCAGCGAGTTTTCGACCTTGAGGCAAAAGATTGACACAACTGCCTCTACTCTGAAAGCCGTCGAGACTAAGCTCGCAAAAGATATCAAGTTAACCCAAAACCTTGGGTTAGAAGCGTTTCTTGGAACTATCGAGAACGTTGATAAACGTAAGGCGGCTGCCGAAAAGTTGAAAGAACTTTCCACCTGCTCTAGAAGTCCCAGCAAGGATGATGTCTGATTCTTCACAGCTATGAGATAAAGTTATCCTTCACTTATCTAATATTTGAGGCTAATATAAGAATGATAGACATGTCCGGAGAGGGAAGTGGCGGTTTGGGCTTTGGGTTGCGTTTTTTTTTTGTTACTAGAATCAATCATATTTTTTGTCCTACCCAACTTTTCGCCACTTCATACTCTCACGGCGGACTATAGCGACCAAAACCGCCACTGATCACAAATCTTGAAAATCGAAACTTGAAAATCGAAAAAAGTTAAAATATCCCTCAACCACCGGAATTTTATAAACAAAATCTAATTATCATTGCGCTATTCGATACTGATACCTAGCATACCCTCCCAAAAAACCGCCCGTATTAATGAACTTAAAGTAGAAGGAAATGTGGCGGAGGAAGAAACCGCTCCCGTGCTGAAGAGGTAAAGGTCAGTTCTTCCTTCTACTAGCTTAGGATAGGCCAAGAGATATTTCACGCCGGCTAACTAACACCAAAAGTCTCCCGGAACTCAACAAACCATAATCCCCTTCAACCATCCTGATATATCATGGTCCTCCGTTGTCCCTGAAGCCTGTGCTCCTGAGTGTGCTAGTTTCTGTATTCCTAGTAGTGTGGGGTGTGAAAGAGGTATCATGAAAACTCATACTCAATAGGAAATACCCATGACCAGTTGTTCCCAAGTCTGCAGTTCCTCTGCCTTCAGGTCAGAACGGACTGACTACGGCTAATAGTCTGTCTTTTTTCCTGGCCCAAGGACAGAATACTCTAGGGAAAGTGAAGGTGGGATAGAGTGTGGGGGACCAAATTCATCAGCCATGTCGGGACTGGCATCCTCCCGTTCCAATAGTGCCCTCACGACTCCCTCATGCCCATTCTCTGCAGCCCACGAGAGCGGTGTTCGGCCATCTTAGTCAGTTGCGTTGTGATCGACGTCGTCCCGTTCCAGTAGAATCCACACAATGTCCTCATGCCCATATCTGGCAGCCCAAGAGAGCGATGTTCGGCCAACTTATTCAGCTGTGTTGTGATTGACCCTGTTCCGTCCCAGTGGTATTCCCACATTCCCTGACGCCTGCGCCGCGCAGCCCGAGAGAACGGTGCTCGGCCAAATATATTAGCTCTGTCGGGATTGACGTCGTACCGTTACAGTAGCATCCTCACGACCATCTCATCCCCATTCTGTGCAGCCTCAAAGAGTGGTGTTTCACCATATTCTTCAGCTGTGTCAGGATTGACGTCTTCTCTTTCCAGTATAATCCTCACGAGACACTCATGCCCATACCGTGCAGCCCACCAGAGCGGCGTTTTTCCATCTACGTCAATTATGCCAGGATTAATCCCAGCCCGACCCAGCAGTATCTTGGCGATCCCCTCATGCTCTTACATCGCGGCCAGCAGATAGAGGTGGAAGGAGCGATAGCTCTTCAATTTCCCTCTTCTAATAGCGATTCCACAATGTAGTCAAACCGGTAGAGGGAGGAGTGAGAGACTTAACGGTCGGAATTTGTAGATCTGCCTCCCGCTCCGGAAAATATCTTGGGTCTTGATTTAGAAGGTTCAAGTAGAGCCAACCGTACAGAAAGGACGCGAGAGCGACCGACCTCACACTTAGGTTCACTATCCGTTCTTGAGATACAATATTCCTAGACATGATCAGTGAGCGGGCTGATTACAACTTGGAAATCCATAGTATCCCTGCACTTTTGAATTCATATCCTCCTCAAATTCGGTGTCTGGGCTATGCTAGTCAGTAGTAGTTGTACTAGTAAGAATCTAACTAAAGGCACGACACATTCATAGTAGATTCCCACTTGTTCCTTCCAAACAGTGCGGTGACACTAGTCCTAGTTATGAGGAACATATGGAGCCCACATATGAGACAAAAAAAAAAAAGGTAAAGTTTGTGCCCAGGTTCGAACCGGTGTCTCAGATGTGCTAGAGTCATGTGATAACTTTAACCAACTACACTACAATATCACTTCTAACAACTGAATTAAACATTCCTATGACCTACATCACCACCAATTCTACAAAGCAAAAGAAATCCATTGTTATGTTCCACTATTAAGATCAAGGAAAGGAAAGTCTGAGAGGGAAAACATTAAGAAAGAACAGAAATAGTGTGCTGGGCCATTCGGAGGTAGTGAGAAAAAAGGGAGAGGTGTTCCACTGCCGGAGGCTTTGGAGAGTGTTGCGCTGCCCTTGCCGCCGGATATCGTAGCCACCGATGCATCCCAGGGCGGCAATGCGGGCGCAAGAGTTATCGGTTGGGACGGTGGGTGGGAAAAAAGAACGCGAGATGTAGGAAGCAGGAAGCTTGGTGATAGGAAGCTTGGTGATCTCGTGAGAACGTGGTGGCAGATAGTAGTATATATGTCTGTGGTCCACGGACCCCGCGCGCGTGTGTGAGCTATGACCTCACTTCTCGTAATGCCCTGGCAACCGGCAATACCTTCATCCGTAAGTCCCCCGCGACAGTAGTGTACGTTGAAGCTAAAGTTAGCATTTGACGTCATTCTGAATAAACATAATAAGTGAAAAGAAATAATAAAAGGTGGCAAAAACATACCTTACGAACGAACGAAATTCCTCGATGAGGTTACCCACATCTATCTCTTCCCATTCCATTCACTATTGACAACACAAGGAGCTCCCTCCACGAAATGAATTCTCCACCTACTATGAATTATTCAACAACACCCCTCCACCAAGCTATTGTCTATTGCACTAGCCTGGAGCTTGCAAGGACTATATATGATACAGAGTACTGCATGACTCGTGAACACCAACAAGAGCTTGCGGACTATCCCCCAGCGGATACTCATGAATGCGCACAGGTTATTGACGCATGGGTCACACGACTGAAGATCATCAAGTCTGCACTATTGAACTTTCCTACCACATCTGGGTCTGTCACCATCAACTCTTCACCTGGGATGATTACAGTTGGTTGGGTAGCTGGGAACACAGCTCACCCGGTCACCGCTCATGGGCAGCATAATGGTCGGAGTAGGGCAGCTGAAACAGATTGCCTGAAGCGCGATAACCACCAATGTATCATAACTGGCCGTACGCCTCAGGATGGATCTACCATCGAGGTAGCCCATATTATCCCATTTGACCTTGCAAACAACCCCCACTGTCGCGATCTAGACTTTTGGAAGATGCTGGACATATTCCAGGGAAAGGAAGCTACAGATACAATGTTTGCAGAAGCAATTGATAAGATTAATGGTCTTGAGAATCTTATCTGTCTTGACAGTACCATCCATTCAATGTTCCGTGATGGCCGCATAATATTGACTCCAGTGACACATAACGGTGATCGAATTCACATCAAAAGTAATCACATCGGTGACTACTGGTTGCGTGTGGAATATCCTCTGGAGTTGGGTATGGCTGAGTTCATCCAGTCAACGAAGGGGTTAAGTGCTGGCGAGGTTAGGACACTGTACTGGGGCAATGGGGTGCCCCTCACAAATCACAACCGGATGCCTGGCCACCCTCGCACTCTTCCACTTCCTTCCTTTTTCGCGCTCCGAGCTTCCATACACTCACTCAAACACGAATCTGAATATATCCCCACCGTGCGAGATCTGCAGAGCTACGCCGATGCGAGATTCACCACTCCTATCGATACCGAGAATTTGCAGTCGATGCACAGAGCCACAAGCCACACCACCAGTGCTGATCCAGTATTGGCCGCCAGCGCCATCCTTGATGACTTGGTTGACTCGGGGGATTTGGCGAGGTCACCATAGATGAGACCAGTGTTCTCAACGGGGCAGTCCGTCTGTCCTGAAGGCGGGCGGGGGTGGACAACGTCGCATTGTCCCGTCCGGTCTTTTTCCATACTTGCCCTGCAACTCACCGCCAAAGACTAGGGCCCCATGGTCCCCCCCGGGGGAATTGTCTCGCACTTGTTGTCCCTGTTGTTACTTACAGTTCCCCGCAGTCCCCCGCACTCTCCCTATTGTCCCAATGTCGAAGTCACCAGCAATCAGCTACTTGTTTCCTCTCGTCCTTTAATACTTTGTTTATGTATCAGTATTATTTTTACCACGATATTGTTTCCTTGTCTTTGGTGTTTTTCTCTGGTACCGTCAGTTTAGCAAGCAAGGAAGTGCAACCAATAGACCTTAATTGCGCACTATTGTTATTCTCTCTCCCTCTGTCACGCTTCTTTGGTGCCGTATTTCTCTCGTTTTGAAAAGAAGGCTCTTACAGCAGTTGCAGCAATAATTTACTTGGTTTGAGGAAGATTGGTTGACTGGGTCCAACCGTTGCCATGTGGACTTTTTTATTCTGTACTTTTGTCCTTAAATGCCGTCGTAAAGGGCATTTGGTATGATACTTCAAGTGCCAACAGCAATAATCATAGAGCCTAGGGCAAAAAAGAAAGGCAGAAACCATGGAAAGAGTGATCAGTTGTGCTCGGGCCACCTTGTTTCTGGCAGTTCATTTCTAGATTTTTTGATCTCTTTTTTTTTACCGTAGGCTGCACTCAAGTGCAGCGCTAGTGCTTGCTAACTATTCGGTATGACAGTGCTGCTCCTCGGACTTCTTTCAGGGGTGCCATCCTGGTAATCTGATGAAAGCGGAAAGGAGACTCGAATATTCAAAGAAGCCCTTCGATAATTGAACCGGTGGAGTTAGAAGGGGGGAGGGTTTAATCCGGGGTTCTGAAAGTGGCTATTCAAGGAGCGGGCTTCTTTAACGTCATAGTAAGAAAAAATAGCACGACCCGTGATGAGACATTCTGCCTTTAACCCAGATGTGTGGCTATTTATGGCCAAGATGTAGGGAAAGGGAGGGAGCCCCGGCGCTAGTTTATTTGCTTCTTCTCCTAGATCTTGCTTTCTTTTCCTATCATTTTATTATTCCCCCGCTCCCAACCGCCTTGAAATGTCATTGTTTACCGTTGTGTTAGAAGGGGTTCTATTTTTTAACCCCCCGGTTCGAAAAGGCCCCTTCCTAGTCTGCCCCTCCGTCGTTACCGGTACAGCATTGGGGCGACTGGGAGCACTGATGCCTGTATGAAAAGTCTTTCCAAGGAGTTCTCATTTTCTCGCACACTTTCGGGAATATGGGTTCCATTTTAATTTGATACTCTCTATGATAATTTCTTATTCTCTACATCAAGCTTAGGTTACCAAGGTGTTGGGTTGATTGTGTTATTAGTGTTGATCAGCGAAGCAACCCAAATTTCCGTCGCTATATTGAAAGAGCTTTTTATGGCATTTTCTCTCAACATCGATTGAACGCAAGCATATACTGTTCCGGTGCCTCTGGAGTGGGATAGGAATTCCTTAACAGAATGCTGGTGTTAATCTAAAAGTCCGGGGGTCGAAGATTGTTTGGATAGAGTTGTCTATAGTCATCAAGTTTCTAATGCAGTTAATTTGATAATAATGATAGGAGAATGGTTCGTTGGTGCTTTCTGCGTAGTATTGCACTTTTTTCAAAAGTAACCGAACATTTGGCACTGCCCCGTTCCACCCCTTAGAATCGCAATCCTGCACAATACCAGCCTACTCTCGCGGCCGAGTGGCTCTCGGACACCCACATAGAGTAGCAATCGGCGAGCAAATGACAAGCTCATGTCCGGCAACACAATTAATAATCATATACGATACAAGAAAACCGCAAGCTCGAAATTGCTTAGGATGAGCAGGGGATAATCGTGCATCTACTCGTGTCTTCGGGCTGGGAATTGGCGCCCCTTTGGGAATAGCGTCCACAGAGCCAAAGAAAGTATAGTGTTCGCGCTGTTTGAAGTAGTGTGGCAGTGGCAAAAGTGACAAAGATGACAACTATACCAATCCTTGAGTACAATTAGCAGATTCCACTATTTCAGATAATCCGTATGAATTTTCATGTAAACCTATTGCAAGTTCAAGCCTGTGGGGGTGATAACAGGTTTAACACTTGACACAATCGCTCTTGTTCATGAGAAATATCACTATTAAGATTCACAATATTTATCACCACGATGCAGTGGCGGTCATCATGATACTGAAGTCCAGTGGCGGTGTATGCACGATTCAGAAAGCAGCTTCAACGCTTTGCTATTTATGGGTGGGCAAGCGCTATTCCCAAAGAGGTGCCAATTCTTTGTTCGGAGACACGAGTACCTAGTTTTATAGTATATCAAATTACTTGGCACTGTCGGATTGCCCATTTTTTGGTTCACCGATCACTGCTCTTAGTGGGTGTCCAAGAGCAACTCGGCCGCGCGAGTACAGTACTAGGACAAAAGTATTTCCGAAAAACTGATCGTGCTTGGCAACCCGGCGCAATACCACCCCACAACTTCAATCCACATTATGCTGCCCAGAATGAAAGAGAAGACTCCAGGAATTAGACGCCTCTCAGATATTGAGCATGCAGAAACCATGGGACTGCGGAAAGTTCGCCAGCCTGTCACAAAAGTCTTACCACAGTTGACATCCGAGACAAGACTCGGTGGTGTACAAGTTCACTCAGCTATAGCAGGAGAAAAAGGACTACCATGATCGCCCCACACCAGGCCATCCTTGCAAAGTCAGTGGGCGAGATCGTAAACCTTTACTGAAGTTCTTATACTAGCATGGGATACATTGGAGTCAGAATATCTGGAGGACCTGTGGAGAAGTATGCTATCTAGAGTTTGTGTAGTCATTGTAGCGAATGGTTGGTATACCAAGTACTGAAGAAAAAAAATGAATTCTCTTTACATATATGTTTTCTACTACCTGTAATTAATCTTCTCATTCATTATTGTATTCTCTCAATATGTGGTTGGGATGGGAGTAGAAAGTATCAGTCTCGCAGAAGCGAATGTAGACAGGCTTTCGTTGTTTCGGAAATACTTTTGTCACCCGACTGTACTATATTAACTGAGCTCATTGCTTATTCCCGTACCGAGTTCTGATCGCCATTTAAAACTAAAGCTCCCTGGAAAGCCTAGTGGTGAACAAAGAAGATCACTTCAGCTGCTAAGCGAATTTGGAGACGATTGTAGGTTAGCTTGGGCTTGAGGCCACTTGATGTCCAGGGCCATCACACTCTGCCAAGGCGCTAGTCCGTTTGTTGACTTAGGGCCCGTTTACCTTTACTCTAGATGGCCGTCTAACAACCAGAGACACTGCCGACCGTCAAAGAATGTCAGTTAAATAAACGGGCTTTAAGCTATATACTAGACATTATACTAGCTAAACATGTTACTACCCCGCTTTCTTTACACACCTTCAGCTGCCAGTCTATTTCTAAAAATTCAGTTTGTGGTAGGTGGCCGAGTAGACGGTGGCGTCTCAAGCCAAGCGTTATATGATAAACGGTGCCAAAGTGTTTGACCAATTTTCCACGGTCTTAGATTCTTGTTGCTAGACCGTCAAAAGGTTACGTTGCCTACTCTAGGTAAACACCATCTATCTTACTGCACTCTCCCCTACTGCCAAGCCTCACTTAACGGTCGGCATTGTTTCAGGCTGTTAGACGGACGTCTATAGGTAAACGGGCGCTTAATATGCTATGTAAGAGTTAAGTTATAACGTCTTCCACGCTATAGCGAGTGCCCGGCAGAGCGAGCCATCTGCAGGTTTAGGTAATGTGACTCGCCGAACCTCAGTCCAGATTTAAATAGTGTCTATTATTTGGGTGGATGGCTCGCTATGCCGGGCGTTCGCTATGGTGTGGAATACGTTACCGATATTCTATAGAGAACATCTGCGATAGGCCAGGAGAACGCAGGATATGCACGGCTTCCGTTTTGCTTTTATTATTTTATCACAATATATTACCAAGCCCAAATCAAGTATTTAATTGAAGTCATTGTTTCTCTCGAGCTATAGCGCCTAAGTTTTGTAAGTTCCAGAAACGACGTTAAATGCCCTTGCCCCCTGCTAACAGCACACCTGTAGCCTATAAAACCTAGGAGCTGTACCTTCGTATGGATCATATTGTAGAATCTCAGGACTGGCAGAATGGAGAGAGTAAGCACTACCCTAAAAGCTTGAATAGTTGAATTAGGATGTTGGACTTCCCTCTCCTAGTAATGTCTATTTTTTTACGTTTTTTTGGTGCGGGGTGCATGTTTTTTTGGTGTCTTTTAGTCCCCTTTTCTAGAGGAGGAAATTTGGACAACATCGCATACGGTCCGATTGTTTGAGTTTTTACAGTATCAAATTTCTTTTGTGCACGAAGTGAGTGATATTACATGACGCCAACCACAATACCAGTATTGGATAGTACTTATCCAATAATCGCATCCGTACCCCACACGATGCTCTTGAGGATTTTTTATCAACCTGGATTGAGAGGTGGATAATTCATAATGTAGCAAGCGGCTTCAAGAATCAAGATCTTACTATCGCTATACCTTTACGCTTAGTAACGGTTGGCCTGGATGCCATTCAGACTTTCATGACATTCAACTGTACAGTACACCCACACGACCCCACCCGCTTTTGACTTTTGGAAAATCCCTAAAATTTCCTATATTGGTCGGAATTATAGTGATATCTATTTTCCTGCCTCTAAGGCTTAACTGGCGGGACTATTCGGAAGCTTGTATACATTTTAGTGAGTACCCTAGAGTACCTAGGAAGTGTTAAAAATATGGGCGAAAGTTCCATATCCCCGACACTCACTACAACCATGGATCACCTACTACGACAATAGATGTTTGTAGTGTTGTTCACGAGCCGGCTCGGCTCGAGGCACCCCTTGGCTCGAGACGCCCTGTTCGAGCCCGCTCGGCTCGTGAACAACACTAGATGTTTGGCTAAAGGAAGTTATGTTTTGGACAGTGTTGCGGAAGATAGTAGTTGAAGCGATTTTTGCACTAGAGGTTAGCTGCAGGGAAGATGTTTGGAAGGTTTTAGGAACGGCAGTAGGAGGAGATGGATGTTTGGGACTAAGATACACTAAGAGATAGAAGAGGCGAGTGTCATACTAGCAACTGAATACTAGGTTAATAGTGGAACAGACGAAGGTATCAGGATAGAAGGAACTAGGAAAACTGTGTAAGTAGATGAAACAGAAGGAAGGGAATAAGGGACGAAAGGCTTTGGAAGAAGTTTCGGTATGGGGTGGAACAGAGAAGAGAGTAAGGAAACGGAGGAAAAAGCTTTTGTTGAAGTTGAAGAATGGCTTTCTTCTGCAGTTCGAATATGCGTATATATAGTACGCTGCTCGCAGCACAGAAAGAATGAGAATCCCAAGGTACTCTCGACAGATCATAGCCCACATTATTTGAGGAGGGTGGAGGAATTTGGGTGGGGGTTAGGGGGTGAACGTGTTGTGTAGAGATTTAGGCAAGATTGATTTTTTAGGGCAGTACATATTTCAACATGCTGTGTTCAGTTTGTCTCTTGTTCTGTCTGAAACAGTAAAATTTATCCCCTGGGATGCTAGGACTGTCTTGAAGCAAGATAAGCTCCAGCATAATATTATAACAAACTGCTACTTTCTCCAAAAACCGAGTTTTAGACAAAGTCGCAGCCCTTTTGACCAACGCTTATAAAGATATCTATCTACCCAGATACTGCCTCCTCTTACTCTAGTTGAAGAAAAATCCTGGAGAATCCATATATGTTTGAAATATAGGTAAAAGGGCTCAAGATTGAAATATTTTGTTCGCAGCAAAAAATGCCCTAACCAGGTAAGAAAAAAGTATCATAGTGATTCCGCTTGCATGCTAAATAGAGCTAGGATTGGGGAATATTGTTGGAGGGTTGTTTCTCTTAGATCAAAGGGGAAATTGAGGATTTTCTTTAGTGCCATATTTTCGAGGTATATAATATAATATATGTTTGTTTTCCCCCCTACCGAAAGCCTGATTGCGATAAATAGTCCTCGTATGTACCATGACCTTATTCCTTCATACGAACAATAGCTTCGCGTTTGGCTCCGATAATTTAGCTGAGGCAGTTGTTTCGGTCTGCGACCATCTAGAGTTGTTATCATATTTCCTGTCCACTCTTTTGTGTTTCCGGATATTATGGTACATGGGTAGATCATGAATTCATGGTACAGCGCAGGGGTGGTCATTCTCCATTGTAAAGGGCAACTTTGGTACACTAGGAGAAGTGTGTGTTTGAGTGCACTTAAGGAATTTTACACTAATTTTACACACTTATTCCAGCACCAAAATTGGAATTAAAAATAGGAAAACTTCATGGGATGTTAAGAAAAGATACAGACTATTTTAATTCTATTAAAACTATAAATGACATAAAATCTCTGTGAAGCAGTAGCAATAAAACTTTCCTCAGAATTGTGCCAAGACCTTTGATTTTGGTGGGAAACTCTGTCTTGGTAGAATTTCAAAGTTCAACTGCATACTACTCATGAGAAGTTGGGAATAGAGTAGATATGTTGAGATAGAAATGTCATCCTCACCATTGTTAGTGGTTCTATGAAAAGTTTGAATTTTTGTGAATTTTCTCTCATGTAATATCTTGGATTCAAGACTTCTATTTTGGACAAAATTATGGTACAGCTGTGGAAGCGCTGTACCACTGCTCTCTCACACCTGATCCCTGCTCGGTACCATGAATACATGAGATACCCTAGTACTCAGGTATATCATGAATTCATGGGATAGAGCAGGGATCAGGTGTGAAACAGTAGTGGTACCGCGCTTGCAAACGGGTACCATAATTTTCTCCATATCAATTCACTAGACAAAAATGCCGCTTAGCAGACATCAGAATGCAGAAAATGGTTTGGGGGACCTTGTACTCGTGCTCTACTATACTTGTACAAGTACTGTGCAATCTGAGCTATGGTACAGGTAAACAGAGGTCCAGGTGGTACATGTATCTAGGAAGTGTGTGCAATATCTTGAATTTAAGATGTTTCATTACTAGTGGCTTATCACCACCATCACATCGGCTTGGAATACAGCTTTTTTGAGTATTCCTGGCTGACGTGGGTGTGGTGATAAGCCATTAGTTGCAAAACATCTTCAATTCTCATTGTTGCACACACCTGCTAGATGCCACCTTGGCTAGCTTTTCACCTGTGCCATGGCCCAGATTGCATGGCAGAGTGGAGTACCAGAACATTCTCCCTCAATCTATTTTCCAGCTTTCTGATGTCTGCTAAGCCCCATTTTTGTCTGGTGAGTTGATTTGAAAAAAATTAGGGTACTCGGGTATACCATGAATTCATGGTTCTCAGCAGGGATGGTCATTCCTCTGTCGAGACGGCAAATTTGGAACAGTCAAAAAAGATGTGTTCCAAGCCGATGGTAATAAGCTACTGGTTGCGAAACATCTTAAATTCTGATTGATGCACGCACCCGCTACATACCACCTTGGCTGCTATTTACGTGTGCCATAGCCCAGCTTGCATGGTACAAGTAGTGGAGCATCGGTACATTCTCCCCCAAACTATCATCCGGCATTCTGATGTGTGCTAACCCCCATTTTTATCTAAGTGGGTTGATTTGGATAAAATTATGGTACCCGCTTGCAAGCGCTATACCACTGCTGTTTCACATCTGATCCCTGCTCTATACTAGAGTAGAGCATGAATTCACGGTACACAGCACGGATCAGGTATGGGCGAGCAGTTCTTTTTTTTTTTTTTTGTATCAGTTTTGCATTGTTTTCTACAACTACCGGGTACAACCAGACATGCATCGCTAGCTATGGCCAAGAAAAACCCAAAACGAGTCACCTCCCTCAGGGGATCAAAACAAGCCCCCCAAGGCCCTATGGTATGGACCCGACCGCACATCTCGCACGCAAGAACGGAAAACCTCAAGTATGAAAGCAGGAGAGACCAGAAAACCCTTCAGAAAGCCCACCACAAACAAACGAAAGCCCAACAATAGTCGGCAAACAAAAGAAAGTCACCGCGCAACCTACATTGCTTTGGCGAAAGCTAAAAAGAAAGTACCACTAAAGTAGAAACCCACAAAAGAATAAGAAAAACACATCCTAAGCGGGGGTCGGCCTAAGGTGACAAAATGTTGCCGGTGGCCAGAACAATTACTCCGAGCCCAAGGCTTTGACATCAACTAAGGAGGCAGTGCAATTCCATGATAGAGCATAACCGAGGATGCGACCATGCCAGCCGCCGGGAAGAGGAGGACGAGAGTAGTCACCTAGGAGAGAGGATGCCAGCCTGGCCGTAACCGAGCCACGGGACGAAACCAGGAGGAGGAGAGGAGGGGTAGACCCAAGAACCGTAGAAACTATCGGTAACCGTGTGCGTGTCTGACAAGGCGGCCTCTAAAGTAAACAAAGAGAGTGAAAGAATCGACCGTAGCCTGATGAAAAGTTTCTTTCTACCGCAAACTGTGGTCCCAGCTGTCTGAAACATGGGCGCGAGGGCATCGCCGACCGTGCAAGTGCTAAGCGAGAACGCGAGACAACTGTGAGGAGGCCAAGCGAGGACACGAAACAAAAGCGGAAAGGAGGGAGGGGCAGGTCCTAAGAAACTGGTGCCCAGGACCGAATCTATCATCGGGGGGGGATGCAGCTTACTGAGAGTGCGGGTGGTAGATGTTGACAATGATTCCCGTGGTGTTGAGATTTCAATCGCCGGAGGTGTAGAGGAGATGGTTTGTGAGGTATGGGCGAGCAGTGGTACAGTGCTTTTATAGCTGTACCATAATTCTGTCCAAAATAGAGGGCTTGAATCCAAGATATTACATAAGAGAACATTCACAAAAATTCACACTTTTCATAGAACCACTAGCACTGGTGAGGATGACATTTCTATCTCAAAATATCTACTCTGTTCCCAACTTCTCATGAGTAGTATGCAGTTGAACTTTGAAATTCTGCTGACAGAGTTTCCCACCAAAAGCAAAGCTCTTGGCACAATTCTGAGGAAAGTTTTATTGCTACTGCTTGACAGAGATTTTATCTCATTTGCAGTTTTAATAGAATCAAAATAGTCTATATCTTTTCTGAATATCCTATGAAGTTTTCCTATTTTTAATTCTAATTTTGGCGCTGGAATAAGTGTGTAAAATTAGTGTAAAATTCCTTGAGTGCACTCAAACACACACTTCTCCTAGTGTACCAAAGTTGCCCCCCACAATGGAGAATGACCACCCCTGCGCTGTACCATGAATTCATGCTCTACCCTAGTACCATGAATTCATGATATACCCGAGTAGCCTTTGTTGCTTACTAAGCCACCAGGCTAGGCCGAGCTATCGCAGCATTAAATTCCGCGTTTTTTGCGGAATCGGGTACCTTATCCGAAGGGTTCGCCTACATTGCCGGAGAGGACTGGAGAGCAAAGCGGACTAATGATCGGAACACTCTGCGCACTCCCGGAAAGATTTCCGCTGGATGGAATGATCGTGAATGGTCTTTGTATTTTCTATTTAAACCCTCTGTTCTGCCCTAGATAGTGATAGTAAGCAAGACACGAATCCTCTCCATATATACAGTATCCTCCTTAACTTCAGTTTCATTCTCTTTTATCTTCCGTTTCTCTTCACAATAGGGTACTCATAACAACAAGTTTTAGATGAGAATATCACCGGACAGGTAGTGAGTCCAGCTAGTAAGACACGCAAGATGACACCGATTCAGCCAACGAGGGCACGTCTATCCCGCTCTAGCGGGCAGATAACTAGAGTCTGTCACGTAGCAGCATCGAATTAAACCGCTAAAGCACCCCCAGACTCGGCCTGCACCCAACAAAGCTCAACCCACCGGGCACACTCACATTGGGGCTGGCGAAATAAGCATTAAGAAATCTAATTCTGAACCTCGACAGAACCGCACTGGCATCCTTGCATCAGATTCATCTACTCCCAACTTAAGGTTCAACGCCGCTCTTCGTACCCCGTGAATGAGAACGGGTTACCTCTGTCGAACCCACACGCCTCTAGCCTTCAAATCAGAAGAGCCTCTAGGAAGCTCAAAGTCAAGTCACACATTGACTCCGACTCTAGTGAGAATAGCTATGAGGTGGTCAAAAGGAGACACAAGCACCGCGATTACCACTAATTCGCGACGCTGTCAAATGTCAAGGTTGCCGGTGGCACTAATTTTTTACGCTGGCTAAGCGGGGGGGCCTTTCTTTCAACACCTCTTTCTCCCAACCAAAGAGGAGCTTTCGGGCTTTGCCGCGTGGGTGTTTGACCAGATGTAGTCTTAGGCAATTCTTGCTTTGATATTATTTCACAAAGGTAATCTAATATTGGCACTGGCAGTGGTCGGATTTCATCGGGCTCGGGGATGGGCGGAGTCATCTGCGGAAGGTTTGTTTTTATGGTCATTTGCTCTTGCTTCCCTTTCACTTATAACTACTTCCCGTTTCTGTATGCTTCTGCACTTGCTGGGGTGCATTGGGTTTGCTTAGTGTAATTATGGGAGGTTTGCCTAACCGTCTACTTCTAGAATTTTCATAGCCAACATAATAGTCAAATCCCAGACAGATCTGAATAGCAACAGACGGTTCCAAAGTGTTTACCTAGATTTCTACTGTCCTAAGCTTCTGCTGATAGACGATAGAAACGTGAAATTGGTTCGGAGGTGAGATTGCAAACTTTGCCGGAGGCTAGATGGCATGCTGGGTAAACGCAGGACCATCTAGTCGCATTTACGCTTCCACCTGCCAAGTCCCTCTTGAGAGTGGCTACCGTCAATAAGTAAACGAACCCTTGATTTAATGATATAAAGTACTCAACGGAGAGTCGAAACCCTCGATAACACCAAACAAACATAGAGAACAGGATTCAGAAAACAAATCTATTTTGTGTACTACCGACGCACCAGGTTATAATAAGCTGCTCTATAGAACTATAGGCACTAATGAACTCAAAGCTCTAATCCCCCTCCATTCAACAAAAGAAAAACTGGCATTTCTTGCCCTCGAGCTGAGAATAAAATTATGATAGGGAAATTAGAGAACGCCAGCGGGATCTAGCCCAAAATAATCTAGGAAACAAGGTAGAAATGCTATTCAAGGAGGAGCGAATGACCACTTGATTACCCGTTTAACGAATGTCAGCCCTTTCATTCCCTTTACTATTGCAATGGGGATATTAAAATAGCTGGGGTGGCCTGCTTTTGGGGGTAATTTGAAGGCTGGGATTACCTTCGTCGTGTAGGATTGAACATGCAGAGCGCAAAAGAAGAGAGCTCAGCATTGGTGAACACGACGTCTGGCGCATTCTCATTCGGCTCATCAAAGATGGAACTGTACGGAATGCGGAGGTCTGGGGATTCTGATGCTACAGCCCCATCTGTTTCGATATCGAAAAGCTGAACACAAGCGGGGATAAGGGTGCGTGTCGGTATTGTTTGCCGATCGTCCGAGGTAGCCATGGCCCAGCACTCAATGTGGATGGCCAACGGGTCAGTCTTTAGCTGGACTATCATGACAAATCGTGTTTGGCCGGTAGAGTTGATGAGCCACCACTTTGCGTCCAAGCGAAGGAAATCAAGTGCATCTGAATACCCAACTTCCAGCACCAGTGAAGGCCATGCGGGTCTTTCTCCGCGAGTGACTGGCCCAATTGCCTGATACCCTTCCTTGCTATGGATGTCACTAAGATTAAACGGTGTTCCATAGAACGAGCGAATCGAGTTGCGAGTATGCCCAGGAATTGTATCTATCTTATACAAAATCTCCCTCCAGAAGTTGAAGCCGAGCTTATGGAGCCTCCCCCCAAGCAATATTTTGCAGATTAGAGCACTTAAGCTATTTTCCGTTGTGAACCGTGCCGTACACCGTAGTTCACACCAGAAATATGCTCTCTCGAGCTCGGATAGTTGACCGTGGTTGATACCATGGAAATATAGGAAATGTTCCTCGGCGGACCCGGAATCGATGGTTGTCTTGATTGTGCTGATAAAATTTGCTGGTGATTGATATTGAAACCTGTTCCCGTCTGGGATTAAGGCAGCTTGCATTTCAAACTCGGGACTTATTCTCCAAGTGCCTGGAAGGGGATCCGGAATGATGTGACTCTGCAAGACTTGGGTTTGCCCGTGATGTGTGGACATGATGGTTTGAGAGCAGATAGATGAATGGGGGAGATTCTTTATGAGGGGATTAATGGAGTGGTGACGGGTAAAAGAGGATGTTCGTTTTGTAGGCGAGAAAGGGGTGGAGTTCGTTAGGTTTGTTAAGTAGTAGGTGAGTTCGGTAAGTACACGTGGCAGTAGCCAGGGATGGGGTTTTTTTGGCAAGGGCATCCTTGGTATGATACCGCATTAACTCGTGAAATTCGACCCCCGCTAGTACAGGTAATTTCCCCCACACTGCTAGTGGTCCCGTCCCCCTCTTCTCACCATTATCTCGCCGTCGCTGTGGGGCCTCCGCACGGTACGGAACACTGCTTCACACTATCAGCTCTTAAAAACAAAATCATTCCACCATCCCCGACTCCCAAATCTTGATATCAGCCTACGAAAAAAACACTACTCAATTCACTTACTCACGATTTGATGCAATGATGCCTATATACCCTCGAATTTTTATCCGTATTTCATCTTTCTTCTTGATTCCAATGGTCGACCATTGGTTGGCTACCCTGACGACTGGCATATAGTCAGTGTTATATTTTCCTTCCTTTTTGCTTACACTTCTAATATCAATCTGGATTAAAGTCCAAACCGCCGGCGGCGAATGCATTATGGCGATTCGGTTAAGATCGCCTCGCTTCCTCAGTGTTCCAGAGGGTCCTGTCCACAGGACAAATTGCGCCACCAATGACACCTGCAGTCCCCGCCCGTCCGTCCCGGGAAGTCAGCCGGGAGGACGTCAAGATACCCGTTCATCCCATCCGGACCCGAAGACCAACGGACTGGACGGCTGGGAAAACTGGGCATTGCTGGGACAGAGGTCTGGAAATAATACGGAGATGACTCCCTTCCGCCTGCAACTCTCCGTGGACAACTACCAATCCCATCATTGATAATTGAAGTGGGCTATTCGGCAAGTCAAGGCACTGTTTGTCCGGATGCCGATTGGTGACCAGATCACACTTTCTATCTCATAAGATTTGTGATACTCATTAAAGTCAAGTGGGTCCCACTTTCGCAAAAATAGAATATAGTACGGCGAAGATGCCATTGGCCGATGAAGAAACGACTAGACCCCCTCTCTTGCTAATTCATCATTACCAGAATCATGACATCGATGCGGAGGTGGTCGTGACAACACACCGCTCTATGCTCCGCATCCCATAGAAATGCATATTTGGCCAAGCCTATGATCATGCCGCGGTATTATCTTTACCAAAAGAGGAACTCTATCTTTGCCGAGTGGGAGTTTGACCCGATGTAGTGATGGGTAGCTCTTGCTTTGATATTATTTCACAATGATTATCTAATATTGACAACGGCAGTGTTCGGATTTCGTCGGGCTCCGGGTTGGGCGGAGTGATCTACGCACAGTTTGTTTTTATGTTCGTTTGCTCTTGCTTCCATTTCACTTATACCTCTCCCTGTTTCTGCATGCTTCTGCACTTGCTGGAGTACATTGAGTTTGCTTAGTGCAATTTTAAGAGGTTTACCTAACCGTCTACTTCTAGAATTTTCATAGCCAACATAATAGTCAAATCCCAACCAGGTCTAGGTAGCGACATATAGTTCCAAAGGGTTTACCTAGTTTCTTACTATCCCAAACTTCCGCTGCTAGGCAATAGAAACGGGAAATTGGTTAAGGGATGAGGCTGCAAACTTCGCCGGAGGCTAGACAGCATGCTGGGTAAACGCAGGACCATCCATTCGCATTCACACTTCCACCTGCCTAGTCCCTCTTGAGAGTGGTTACGGTATGCCGTCAATACGTAAATGAACCCTTGATTTCATGATAGAGTACTCGACGGAGAGTCGAAACACCTGATAACACCAAACAAATACAGAGAACAGGATACAGAAAACGAAACGATTCTCTCTACCAGAGGTGCACCAGGCTATAATATGCTTCTCGAGAAAACTATAAGCACCAATGAATTCATAGCTCCAATCTTCCACCATTTAGCAAAAGAAAAACTGGCACCTCTTGCCCTCGAGCTGCGAATAAAATTATGATAGGGAAATTAGAGAACGCCAGGGGGATCTACCCCAAATAAATCTAGCAAACATAGTAGAAACGCTATTCAAGGAGGAGCAAATAACCACTTGATCACCTGTTTAACGAATGTCAGCCCTTTCGTTCCCTGGACTAGCGCAATGAGGCTATTAAAATAGCGGGGTTCGACTACTTTTGAGAAATAATTTGAAAGCCAGGATTACCTTTCATCGTAGAAAATCAAACATGTCGAGCGCAAAGGAAGAGAGCTCCGCATTGGTGAACACGGCATCTGGCGCATTCTCATTCGGCTCGTCAAAGATGGAACTGTACGGAATGCGGAGGTCTGGGGATTCTGATGATACAGCCCCATCTGTTTCGATATCGAAAAGCTGAACACAAGCGGGGATCAGGGTGGGTGCCGGTACCTTTTGCCGATCGCCCGAGGTAGCCATAGCCCAGCACTCAATATGGATGGCGAATGGGTCACTCATTAGCTGGACTATCATGACAAATCGTGTTTGGCCGGTAGAGTTGATGAGCCACCACTTTGCGTCCAAACGAAGGAAGTCAAGCGATTCTGAATACCCAACTTCCATCACGACTGAAGGCCATGCAGGTTTTGCTCCACGAGTGGCTGGCCCAATTGCCTTATACCCTTGCTTGGTACGGACGTCACTAAGATTACACCGTGTTCCATAGAACGAGCGAATCGAGTCGCGAGTATGGCCAGGAATTGTTTTTATCTTATACGAAACCTCCATCCAGAAGTTAATGGCGAGCGTAATGAGCCTCCCCCCAGGCAATATTTTGCAGATTAGAGCACGTAAGCTACTTTCAGTTGTGAACCGTGCCGTACACCGTAGCTCATGCCAGAAATATTCTCCCTCGAGCTCCATTAGTTGACCGTTGTCGATACCATAGAAATATAGGAAATATTCGTCTGCGGACCCGGAATCGGCTGTTGTCTTGATTGTGCTGATAAGCTTTGCTGGCGATTGATATTGAAACCTGTTCCCGTCTGGGATTAAGGCAGCTTGCATTTCAAACTCGGGACTTATTCTCCAAGTGCCTGGAAGGGGATCCGGAGTAATGTGACTCTGCAAGACTTGGGTTTGCTCATGAGGTGTGGACATGATGGTTTGAGAGCAGATAGATGAATGGAGTGGAGGAGATTCTTTATGAGGGGGTTAATGGAGTGGTGACGAGTGAAAGAGGATGTTCTTTTTGAAGGCGAGAAAGGGGTGGAGTTCGTAAGGTTTGTTAATCAGTAGGAGAGTTCGGTAAGTATACGTGGCAGTAGCGAGGGATGGGGTTTTTTTTTGGCAAGGGCATCATTGGTATGATACCGCATTTACTCGTGAAATTCGACCCGCCGCTAGTACCGGGAATTTCCTTCCGTAGTTTTCTAGAGTGTGGGCAAATTGCGCCACCAATGACAGCTCTAGTCGCTCGCTTGTTCGTCCGGAGAAGTCATCCGGACGGACGCCAAGATACCCGTCCATCTAGACCCGAAGACCAACCGACTGGAATTCTGGGAAAGCTGGGTGCTGCTAGTACAGAGGTCTGGATAAAATAAAGAGATGACCCCCTTCCGCTTGCAACTCGGCGCGGAAAACTTCCAATCCCGCTATTGGTAATGAAGTGAGCTATTCGGCAAGTCAAGCCGCCCCTTGTACGGATGCCGATCGGTGGCTTGATCACGCTTTCCATCTAGTAAGGTGTGTGATACTCATTAAAGTCAAGTGGGACCCATATTCTTTGAAAACCGAACATACGGCGAAAATACCATAAGCCAATGCGCGAAGGACTGGACCCCCGCTCTGGCTCAATGCCGAAGAGGAGGTGACAACGGACCACCCTATACTCCCCATTCTACACGGAGGCGCATTTTGCCACGACCATGATCATGCCACCGATATTATCTTCACCAAAGTGGAGTTCTCTGACTTTGCCGAGTGCATTTTTGTCTAAATGGAATAATGGGTAATTCTTGCTCTCATATTATTTCAGAAGGTTTATCTAATATTGACACTGGCAGCTGTTGGGTTTCATTGGGCTCGGGTTTGGGCGCTTGGTGGTTAGTGAAAGGTTGTTTTGTAGTTATTTGCTCTTTCCTGCCTCTCATCTATACCGACTCTTTGTTTCTGTACATTGCTGCACTCGCTTGGGTGCATTGAGGTTGCTTAATGCAATTATGGAGGATTTACCTAGCCATGTATCATACTTCTGAAATATTTAGAGCCGATATAGAGAGTTAAGAATGTGTTTAGTTGCCACGTCCAACCTTGGTTTTGACCCCGATCATGGAGGATTCTGATTTTGAGTAGCATGTCTAGTTACCACGAAATCTCAAGAATCAGCATGTGATAATGATCTTAAAACTAAGGTTTCTGAAAATATTGGTCAGACCAGCATTTCACAAACCTTCCTCTCAGAACAGTATACACAGGCTACAATGACCCGCTACAACCATAAATCCCTGGGGTAGGAAATTTTTTAAAAAATAAGAATTAAATACAGGTGCTAATATTTGTCTCACAATAATTATTCCGATTTTTTTGACTGACTTTTCTAACTTGATTTTCTCAGAAACCAGACGCACTTGGAACTTCAACATTCCTCATAACGGCAACTTGCGATTATTGTGGTTGCAAGCTACAACTCTCGTTTTTGTGATTATCAAGGTTTGAAAAACCGTGAAACAGCAGACGCCGCCCTGAATCACAGCCACGGCCGCAGAGAAACAGGAAGTTCCAAAGTTTTTACCTAGTTTATTACTGTCCCAATTTTCCGCTGCTAGATGGTAAAAACGCGACATTTTGCGGGAGGTGATATTGAAACCCCACCGGAGGCTAGACGGCATGCTGGGTGAACCCTGGACTAACCATTTGCCTACCCACCAGCCAACAGTCAAGCCCCTCTTGATAGTTGTTGACGTCTTTAAGGAGGTGTACCCTTAGTTTGAAGATATAATGTACTCCAGGGCGAGCCGAGGCACCCGATGGCGCTGGGAAGGGTGTGCGCGGTAGGACCCAGGAAACCAGTCGGGTGTCGCCACTGGAGGCGCACCTCGTGATAATATGCTTCGATATACAGGGTTGGGACTATGCAGGATGGTGGGGCCCTGTAGGCAACGGCTGGGCCATGTAGATACTGAGCCGGAGTTGCAGATTAGTGGAGAACAGCAAGAACCTGTCATGACCCTCCTAGAGAGAGCTAACGCTGCTAAAACATTGATGTCCTTGCCCCACAGCATGAGGTACCTGCCCCAGACACTTGGGATCGCTGATGCCTTTAGAGTTCTTCTTTGATTCCCTAGCTACAACATGTATTACAAAACTCAATGAACCATAAGCACCAATGAATTCAAAGCTTCAACTCCCCAGCATTGAGAAATTGAAATACCGCCACTTCTTTCCCTCCTGCTGCGAACAAAATCAAGACAGGGAAATGAGGGAATGCCAGCGGGATCTAGGACAAATAAATCTAGCAAACAAAGTAGAAATGCTATTCAAGGAGGTGCAAATACCCACTTGATCACCCGTTTAGGGAATTTCAGCCCTTTCATTCCCTAGACTGGTGCATTGAGGCTTCGAAAATAGCAAGGTTAGATTACTTCTGAGAAATAATTTGAAAATCAGAATTACCTTTCAAAGCACATGATTAAACATGCGGAGCGCAAAGGAAGAGAGCTCAGCATTGCTGAGCACGGCATCTGGCGCATTCTCATTAGGATCGTCAAAGATACACGAATAAGGAATGCGGAGGTCTGGGCATTCTGATGCAACAGTTCCTTCTGCGTCGATGTCGAAAAGTTGAACACAGGCGGGGGTCTGGGTAGGTGCCTGTATTTTTTCCCGATCGTCCGAGGTAACCATGGCCCAGCACTCAATATGGATGGCCAACGGGTCAGTCATTAGCTGGACTATTATCACAAATCGTGTGTTGCCGGTAGAGTTGATGAGCCACCACTTTGCGTCCAAACGAAGGAAGTCAAGTGCTTCTGAATACCCAACTTCCAGCACGACTGAAGGCCATGCAAGTCTTGCTCCACCCGTGACTGGCCCAATTGCCTGATACCCTTCTTTGCTACGGACGTCACTAACATTAAACCGTGTTCTATAGAACGAGCGAATCGAACGGTAAGTATGGCCAGGAATTGTATTTATCTTATGCAAAATCTCGTACCAGAAGTTAAGGCCGAGCATATTGTGCCTCCCCCCAGGCAATACTTTGCAGATTAGAGCTTAAACTATTTTCAGTTGTGAACTGTACCGTGCACCGTAGCCCACACCTGAAATATTCTCTATCGATCGCGGGTAGGTGACTATGGTTGATACCATAGAAATATAGGAAATATTCGTCGGCGGACCCGGAATCGACGGTTGTCTTGATTGTGCTGATTAGCTTTGCTGGCGATTGATATTCAAACCTGTTCCCGTCTGGGATTAAGGCAGCTTGCATTTCAAACTCGGGACTTATTCTCCAAGTTGCTGGAAGGGGATACGGAGTGATATGACTCTGCAAGACTTGGGTTTGCTCATGTGGTGTGGACATGATGGTTTGAGAGCAGATAGATGAATGAAAGAGATTCTTTGAGAGGGGATTTTTGGAGGCGTGACGAGTAAAAGAGGATGTTCTTTTAGTAGACGAAAAAGGGGTGGAGTTCGTTAAGTTTGTTAAGTAGTAAGATGCTTCAGCTGGATTGCCCTAGGACTACGGCCAGTGGTCCCGTCCCATCCGGCCTTCTCACCATTATCCCGCCGTCCCTGCGGGGCCTCCGCACGGTTCGGAACACTGCTTCACACGATCAGCTCTCAAAAACAAAGTCATTCCACCCGCTCCGACTCCCAGATCTTGGTAGCTGCAACTCTCGTTTTGAGATATCAAGGTTTGGAAAACCGTGAACCACCAGACGCGCCATAAATCAGAGCCATGGGCGTATAGCAACAGGGAGTTCCAAAGTGTTAACCTAGTTTACTACTGTCCCAATCTTCTGCTGCTAGATGGTAAAAACGTGACATTGCTTGGGAGGTGAGGTTGTAAACTCCATTGGAGGCTAGACTGTATGCTGGGTGAACCCTGGACTAACCATTTGTCCGCACACCAACCTACAGTCAAACCCCTCTTGATAGTTGTTGACGTCTTTAGGCAAAGGGTACACTTAGTTTGAAGATATAACCTACTCCACAGCGAGCCGGAACACCTGATATCACTAAAAAAAAAGTATAGACAATAGGATCCTGAAAACTAGTTAAGTGTCGCCACTAGAGGCGCACCTCGTGATAATATGCTTCGATATACAGGGTTGGGACTATGCATGATGGCGGGGCCCTGTAGGCGACGGCTGGGCCACGTAGATACTGCGCGGGAGTTGCAGATTAGTGGAGAACAGCAGGAACCTGTCATCACCCTCCTAGAGAGTTGAGGCTGCTGAAACACCGATGCCTTTGCCCCAGACACTTGAGAACACTGCTGCCTTTAGAGTTTTTCTTTGATTCTCCAGCTACAACATGTATCACAAAAAACACAAAGAGTCATAAGCATCAAGGAATTCATAGCTCCAATCCCCCCGCATTTAGCAATTGAAATACTGCCACTTCTTTCCCTCCTGCTGCGAACAAAATTGAGACCGGGAAATTAGAGAATGCCAGTGGGATCTAGGACAAATAAATCTAGAAAACAAGGTAGAAATGCTATTCAAGGAGGAACAAATAACCAATTGATCGCCCGTTTAGGGAATTTCGGCCTTTTCATTCCCTTGACTAGTGCATTCAGGCTGCTAAAATAGCAAGGTTAGACTACTTCTGAGAAATAATTTGAAGACCAGAATTACCTTTCAAAGCTTTAAACATGCGGAGCGCAAAGGAAGAGAGCTCAACATTGGTGAGCACGGCATCTGGCGCATTCTCATTAGGATCGTCAAAGATACACGGGTAAGGAATGCGGAGGTCTGGGCATTCTAATGCAACAGTTCCTTCTGCGTCGATGTCGAAAAGTTGAACACAGGCGGGGGTCTGGGTGGGTTCCTGTATTTTTTGCCGATCCACGGCCCAGCACTCAATGTGAATGGCTAACGGGTCAGTCATTAACTGGAATATTATCACAAATCGCGTGTTGCCGGTAGAGTTGATGAGCCACCACTTTGCATCCAAACGAAGGAAATCAAGTGCTTCTGAATACCCAACTTCCAGCACGACTGAAGGCCATGCAGGACTTTCTCCACGAGTGACTGGCCAAATTACCTGATACCCTTCCTTGCTACGGACGTCACTAACATTAAACCGTCTTCCATAGAACGAGTGAATCGAGTCGGAAGTATGGCCAGAAATTGTACATATCTTAAACAAAATCTGGTACCAGAAGTTATGGCCGAGCGCATTGAGCCTCCCCCGAGGCAATATTTTGCAGATTAGACCACTTAAGCTATTTTCTGTTGTGAACCGTGCCGTGCAACGTGGTCCACACCATATATATTCCCCCTCGAGCTCGGCTAGTTGACCGTGGTTGATACCATGGAAATATAGGAAATATTCCTCGGCGGACTCGGAATCGAGGATTGTCTTGATTGTGCTGATAAGCTTTGCTGGTGATTGATATTCAAACCTGTTCCCGTCTGGGATTAAGGCAGCTTGCATTTCAAACTCGGGACTTATTCTCCAAGTGGCTGGGAGGGGATACGGAATGATGTGACTCTGCAAGAATTGGGTTTGCTCATGTAGTGTGGACATGATAGTTTCAGTGCAGATAGATGAATAAAGGAAATTCTTTATGAAGAGATTAATAGAGTGGTGACAAGTGAAAGAGGATTTTCTGTAGGTAGACGAGAAAAAGGTAGAGTTCGTAAGGTTTGTTAAGTAGTAGGAGAGTTCGGTAATTACACGTGGTAGTAGCGATGGATGGGTTTTTTTTGGCAAAAGCATCATTAAATTTTGTACCGCATTTACTCGTGAAATTCAACCAGGCAGATACGCTTAAAATCACAGCCAAGGGCAGATAGAAACAGGGAATTCCAAAGTGCTTATCTGGTTTCCTACTGTCACAATTTTCCACAGCAAGACGGTAAAAACGTGACATTTCTTAGGAGGTGATATTACAAACTCCACCGGAGGCTAGGCGGCATGCTGGGTGAACGCTGGACTATTCATTCGCCCGCACACTAGCCAACAATCAAGCCCCTCTTGATAGTCGTTGCCGTCCTTTGGTAAATGCATACTTAGTTTCAAGACATAGCATACTCCACGGCGAGCCGAAACACCCGATAACACTAAAAAAAGTATACACAATAGAATCCCGAAAACTAGTTAGGTGTCGCCACTAGAGGCGCACCTCGTGATAATATGCTTCGATATATAGGGTTGGGACTATGCATGATGGCGGGGCCCTGTAGGCAAGGGCCGGGCCATGTAGATACTGAGCGGGAGTTGCAGATTAGTGGAGAACGCCAGGAACCTGTCATCACCCTCCTAAAGAGCTGAAGCTGCTAAAACACCGATGCCTTTGCCCGACAGCATGAAGCACTTGCCTGAGACCCTTGGGATCACTGATGGCTTTAGAGTTTTTCTTTGATTCTCCAGCTACAACATGTATCACAAAGCTCAAAGAACCATAAGCACCAATGAATTCAAAGCTTCAACTCCCCAGCATTTAAAAATTGAAATACCGCCACTTCTTTCCCTCCTGCTGCGAACAAAATCAAGACCGGGAAATAAGAGAACGCCAGCGGGATCTAGGACAAATAAATCTAGCAAACAAGGTAGAAATGCTATTCAAGGAGTAGCAAATAACCAATTGATCGCCCGTTTAGGGAATTTCGGCCTTTTCATTCCCTTGACTGGTGCATTCAGGCTTCTAAAATAGCAAGGTTAGACTACTTCTGAGAAATAATTTGAAAACCAGAATTACCTTTCAAAGCACATGATTAAACATGTCGAGCGCAAAGGAAGAGAGTTCAGCATTGCTGAGCACGGCATCTGGCGCATTCTCATTAGGCTCGTCAAAGATACACGAGTAAGGAATGCGGAGGTCTGGGCATTCTGATGCAACAGTTCCTTCGGCGTCGATGTCGAAAAGTTGAACACAGGCGGGGGTCTGGGTGGGTGCCTGTATTTTTTCCCGATCGTCCGAGGTAACCATGGCCCAGCACTCAATGTGGATGGCGAACGGGTCAGTCATTAGCTGGACTATTATCACAAATCGTGTGTTGCCGGTAGAGTTGATGAGCCACCACTTTGCATCCAAACGAAGGAAGTCAAGTGCTTCTGGATACCCAACTTCCAGCACGACTGAAGGCCATGCCGGTCTTGCTCCACGAGTGACTGGCCCAATTGCCTGATACCCTTCCTTGCTACGGACGTCACTAACATTAAACCGTGTTCCATAGAACGAGTCAATCGAGCGGTAAGTATGGCCAGGAATTGACCATATCTTAAACAAAATACGCCTCCAGAAGTTAATGCCTAGGTTATTGAGGCTCCCCCCAGGCAATATTTTGCAGATTAGACCACTTAAGCTATTTTCTGTTGTGAACCGTGCCGTACACCGTAGCTCACACCATCTATATTCTCTCTCGAGCTCGGCTAGTTGACCGTGGTTGATACCATGGAAATATAGGAAATATTCCTCGGCAGACTCGGAATCGAGGATTGTCTTGATTGTGCTGATAAGCTTTGCTGGTGATTGATATTCAAACCTGTTCCCGTCTGGGATTAAGGCAGCTTGCATTTGAAACTCGGGACTTATTCTCCCAGTGGCTGTAAGGGGATCCGGAATGATTTGACCCTGCAAGCCTTGGGTTTGCTCATCTGGTGTGGACATGATGGTTTGAGAGCAGATAGATGAATAGAGTGGAGGAGATTCTTTGACAGGGGATTAATGGAGTGGCGACGAGTAAAAGTGGATGTTCTTTTGGAAGGCGAGAAAGGAGTGGAGTTCGTTAGGTTTGTTAAGTAGTAGAATGCTTCGGTTGCATTGCCAGTGACGAAGAGCGAAAGGCGAAACGAGCAGGATGAGAGCCTGAGGGTGCCAAACGGCTGTCTACAGATGGGTGATCGCAAAACCTTCCAAAGTTCGGTAAGTACACGTGTCTATAGCAAAAGATTAGGGTTTTTTCGGCGGGCGAATACCACATCCATATTTACGAAGATAGAAAGCTTCTAATTCGGGTAAAACCATGATTCTCTTTGTCATTCAATATGCCGCATTTGATAGTGTTTCCATGCGGCCAAAGTAGTGCGGCTTAGAGAATATAACAAAGGAAAGCGGGTGATAATACATAATGGGAGATTTACATGATCGGGCATCAAGGTCTCTATTCTCTATCAATGAATTCCACGCCTAATGCCACTTACCGTCTCAACTGCGCTTTTTTTACGGTTTGCTGGGAGATTGGTTTCCCAATAGCACAAGACTCGCTCTTCCATCAGTGCAGTAAAAAATAGAACCCACATTAGCCTGCTTGCGTTTAAGTCGTCGGCCTACACGCTGCCCCTCACCATGTTATCCCTTGAGTGATAGTACCATTTCCAGTAAGCCTTAGCGCGATTTCCAGTATCGCCAGATAATGCGGTACTCCGGTACGCCAGCTCAACCCGCCTACCTCATACGATAAATCATCTCCAAAGCACTACCCACGCAATTTATAGAATGAACAAACAGCCAATCCCACCACCTTTCACTAAAATACAACCAAACACCAGCTTAGGTAGATAAATCATCCATTCCCACTCACATATCAAGCACTTTCTCTAGAATGAATCTCACCTATCAACCTGCAAATCTTGATTTATCACCTCCCACTCAGCCTCCGGGCTTTACCTCTTGTCAAGAAAATTCCTGACACAATTAAGGCTAGGGCAGATAGGGGCTATAACTATCTTGAGAGAGAAAATA
The DNA here is from genome assembly GCA_003070745.1 of Tuber borchii. Taxonomy (NCBI): domain Eukaryota; kingdom Fungi; phylum Ascomycota; class Pezizomycetes; order Pezizales; family Tuberaceae; genus Tuber; species Tuber borchii. The sequence goes on along the minus strand of NESQ01000058.1, from coordinate 225,202 downwards.
TCTTTCAACAACAACCCCAATGTAGGAGTTTTGAGTTAAGAATATTCCTGCCATAAGGCACTTTGAGCCAGTATATCTCCGAGAGTCGCAATACACTGACAGATGCATCCGTTGGAATTCATCAAAGGCGCCGATACAGATCAAAAGCTGAGCGCGCGCGGAATTTTCAATTTTGAACGATCTTATGGAGCCTCAAGTCTCTACCGATGTCTTCGTGCCAAGATCGGGCACCTGTCTAGGAATAGTCGCGAGGAACCGATAAAATGTAAAGTGTTCGTGCTGTTTTGAAAATTGGGGTGAACAGTGCCATTAGCCAGTGAAGGCCAAATATGAAAATGGCCTCACACTTGGAAATTTCAATTTCGTGATTGAGAAAAAACAGCATCAAATTTATCCTCCACATAGGTATGCAGAGGCAAAACCCTCTCAAAAAGCAGATGGATGACACCAATAGTATTGACTAGGATGACATATTTGTTTTATTTTTTAATAACACTCAGTTATTTACTTGGGTGTTGGCAAAGAAGTGCAAGCAGTTACGTCTTGATGTTCGGTTATTTATGCTAACATACATTATGTTCAGTTCTTGGCTGTAAAAGAAGGAAGGAACTAGACCATTGGGCACGTGCCTTCCGAGGTCTTTTTTATTACCTACAATAAGATGTGGATCACAATGATCGAATAACTATAAGAACCTGTGGATTCGCAGCTGCAATCTCCCACGCATTAAACAACAGAAATACTGGTACTGCTTTGACCTGCGCTGCGCACTGATTAACACATGGATATTTGAGACCACAAACAAGATCTGGCACAAATCAGTGTAGCTAACAATGTAGAAATTTCGTACAGAGAGAGCAAACCACCACTTGATCACCCCTCTAATAAATATCTGCCATTTTATTCTGTTAATTGAGTAGACTACCTTTTAGAAATAATGTGGGAACGTCCTAAACATCCGGAGCGCAAAGGAAGAGAGTTCAGCATTGGTGAGCACAACATCCACCGCATTCTCATTAGGCTCATCAAAGATAGAACCATAAGGAATACAAAGCTCTGGGGATGCTGATGTTACTGTCCCGTCCGTTTCGATGTCGAAAACCTGAACACAAGTGGGGATCAGGGTGGGTGCCGGTATCGTTTGCTGATCGTCCGAGGTAGCCATGGCCCAGCACTCAATGTGGAGCGCGAACGGGTCCGACATTATCTGGATTATCGTGACAAATCGTGTTTTGCCGGCAGAGTTGATGAGCCACCACTTTGCGTCCAAACGAAGGAAGTCAAGTGCTTCTGAATACCCAACTTCAAGCATTACCGAAGGCCACGCGCCCCTTTTCCCCCGAGTGGCTGGCACAAATGCTTCATGCCCTTCCTTGCTACGGACGTTGAGAATGTCGAATCGGTCGCCACCGCAGGGCTCGATTGAGTGGCGAGTATGCCCAGGAATTGTGTTCATCTTAAACATAAGCCACATCATGAGGGTACTGGTGAGGGTACTGTGCCTTCCTCCAGGCAATATTCGGCAGACGAGAGCACTTAAGCTATTTTCGGTTGTGAAGCGGACGGTGCACCGTAGCCGACAAAAAAAAAATTCTCTATCGATCGCCCGTAGGTGACCGTGGTTGATACCATAGAAATATAGGAAATATTCGTCGGCGGACCCTGAATCGATGGTTGTCTTGATTGTGTTGATAAGTTTTGCTGGTGATTGATATTCAAACCTGTTCCCGTCTGGGATGAAGGCAGCTTGCATTTCAAACTCGGGACTTATTTCCCAAGTGCCTGGAAGGGGATCAGAAGTGGTGTCACTCTCCAAGGCTTGGATTTGCTCATGAGGTATAGACATGATGGTTTGATAGTGGATAGATGAATTGAAGAGATTTTTTGGAAGGAAATGTATGGAGAGGCGACGGGTAAAAGAGGATGTTCTTTTGGAAGGCGAGAAAGGGGTGGGTTGGTTAGGCTTGTTAAGTAGTAGGATGCTTCTGCTGGATTGCCGGTGATGGAGAGCGAAAGTAGAAAAAAGCAGGATGGGATCTGCAGGGTGAGTACTCAATGGCTGCCTCCGGAAGGGTGATTTGGTTTAAGCCCGCACAAATGCCAGACCTTCCAGAGTTCGGTAAGTACCCGTGTTTGTGGGGTATGACTGTCTTTTTAGCTAGGGTTCCCACTCCTTCGATCACTTGGAAGATAGTTATTATGATACCTCGCATATCCAGCGGCGTTAGAACATTTTTCCAGCCCCCCCCTGCAACTAAACAATCTAACTTACGGAATGCACTCTCCGCTACCAAAAAAATAATAGTACGATATTCGAGCACAGAGTGATTATGCAATTGGGGGTATCCCAGACATCTTAGGAACAATGGGCTCTGACTTAGGCGAGCGATATAATGCTCATAGCCCATTCACATTTAGGAAGGAAAAGTTATTTGACTATCGGAAAAGATTTCCTACAGGGTCCTGTTTTAGTTCTGAAAGTCTAGAGGGGTTTACAAGAGGTTGCGGATTGGGAAATCAAGTTAGAGGCTGGGGAATCGCAAGTTGAGGAGGCAGATAGACTCTTCCGTGATAATGCAACCCATATTTGACTTTTTTTCTTCTATGTTTAATATTAAATTTTGAACATTATATTCGCTCTGGTCTGCCATATCACTCTTCCTAGGCCTTCAAAGGGGGTGATATTCTGTGCCTACTAGCAAGCCCGCAACTGTGGTGGCCTCCTTCTTTGCCTGATCGCGCACCGTGTCAATTTTCCAAGGTACCAGTATCCCTCGCTATGCACCGTGTTTGCTCCTTTCAACAAATCTCGTCACTTCCCTTAGATCTGTCTTCCTCACTCCCTGGTCCCAATAGCAAAACTAGACTCTTACTGGCTTCTTTTTCACTTTCGGCTCGCTCCCGTAATCCTTTTGTTCCCCCCAAAGCCAATCTCCGTTGTCATAATATTACTTCGTGTGCTGGCATTTATGTCAGATATTTAACTGTAGCATCCGCGCGCTATGGATTGGAGATACACAATGCAGTATTATACTCTGTGTTGTCTTTCCCGCCCTCCAGGGTGGTGTGCTGAAGTGAGCAGTATTGCACGTTAGCAAAAGTAACCGAACAATTGGCGCCCCAACGTTCCACCGCCTAGAATCGCAACCCCGCCCGCTTACTCCCAAATCCACCATACTTTTAGCACAGAAAAAAAGTCTCAAAAAGCAGATGGATGACACAAAAGGTATTGTTTAGGATGGAATATATATTTTATTGTTAAATAACACTCAGTTATTTACTTTGGGTGTTGGTGAAGAAGTGTGGGCCGTTGCATCTTGATGTTCAGATATTGATGCTAACGTACTGTACAATATGTTCAGTTCGCTGCTATAAAGGCAGGAAGGAACTAGACGATTGGGAACGTGCCTTCCGAGGCTTTCTTTTTTTTTTAACTACAATAAGAGATAGATCACAATGATCAAATAACTATGAGAATCAATGAATTCAGAGCTACAATCTCCCACACATTTAACAAGGGCAAGAATGGCACTGAGTTCCCCCGTGCTGTGTACTGATTAAGACAACGAAGTTTGAGAATACCAACATGACCTGGCACAAATCGATATAGCCAACAATGTAGAAATTCTATACAAGAGAGAGAAAAGCACCACCTGATCACTCCTTTAGTAAATATCTGCCATTTTATTCTGTTAAATGAGTAGACTACTCTTTATAATAAAGTGAGAACTGCCTGAACATCTTGAGCGCAAAGGAAGAGAGTTCAGAATTGGTGAGCACAACATCCACCGCATTCTCATTAGGTTCATCAAAGATAAAACCGTAAGGAATGCGGAGCTCTGGGGATGCTGATGTTACTGTCCCGTCCGTTTCGATGTCGAAAACCTGAACACAAGTGGGGATCAGGGCGGGTGCCGGTATCGTTTGCTGATCGTCCGAGGTAGCCATGGCCCAGCACTCAATGCGGAGCGCGAACGGGTCCGACATTATCTGGATTATAATGACAAATCGTGTTTTACCGGCAGAGTTGATGAGCCACCACTTTGCGTCCAAACGAAGGAAGTCAAGTGCTTCTGAATACCCAACTTCAAGCATTACCGAAGGCCACGCGCCCCTTTCCCCCCGAGTGGCTGGCACAAGCGCCACATGCCCTTCCTTGCTACGGACGTTGAGAATATCGAATCGGTCGCCACCGAAGGGCTCGATCGAGTCGTGAGTATGCCCAGGAATTGTGATCATCCTCAAGTGAAGCTTCATCGAGAGGTTAAGGGTGACGGTGCGGTGCCTTCCCCCAGGCAATATTCGGCAGACGAGAGCACTTAAGTTATTCTCGGTTGTGAAGCGTACTGTGCACCGTAGCTCGCACGTCCACCATGCTCTATCGATCTCGCGTAGGTGACCATGTGTGACACCAGAAAAATATAGGAAATATTCATCAGCGGACCCGGAATCGACTGTTGTCTGGATTATACTGATCATGTGGGCCGGGGATTGATATTCAAACTTGTTCTCATCCCGGATCAAGGCAGCTTGCATTTCAAACTCGGTACTTCTCCCAGTACCTTGAGGAGGATCTGAAGCGATGTGATTCTGCAGGCTTAGGGATTGGATATGAGGTAGCGACATAATGTTTGATAGAGGATTGGTGAATGGTGGAAATCGGTTAGTGAGGAAATGCGCTGAGAGTGGCAAGCAAAAGTAGAGGGTCTTTGGATAGGCGAAAACGGGGTATGTTTCGGCAAGTTGTTCAAGCTCCAGGATGGCGACTTAATACTCTTCACTTGCTTGGCTGTGGACGGGAGACCGCACAGATTCACGACCGTCTGGAGTTCGGTAAGTACACGTGTTTGTGGTGTAGGACTGGTTTTTTTTAGCGAGGGTTCCCACCAATTTTACAAAGATCATTCGAGTATATGGAGCTCTGAACCTAACGCGGATTAGCTGTATATTTAATTTTTAGGTTCGCACAAGGGAAACCGAAAAAGGTAACGTCCCAGTATGTGCTCATGTGACTACTACTAGTGAGAGGAGGGTTTTCGGTTTTACAGTTCCTTGCAGCTATCGAGCTGTTGTGTAGTATCGCGGCCTCAAATTCGTTTACTCCTCAAATTTGGTTTCTGGGCTCCACAGGGCAGGTATCAACTATACTAGCTATGATATCATAGTAGAGAACAAGTGATAATGCCCTAAATGCGTTAGGCTTTTAGTCAGATTCTTACCAGCACGCCCAGCGCCAACCAGCGCAGGGCAGAAACCGAGCTGGAAGAACGAATTTGAGGGTTCCGCGATACTAGAGATGGCCGGGATGACAAACCGGTGTCTATCATCCTTCCCCTTTTGTTGTAACATATACTACGGTGAACTTCTTTGCATAATATCCTTGGCGATAAAAGCCTATCTATGTTCGAATCAGGACGATTGGCAGAGTTGCTTTCCAATTTTAATATTATTTTCATTTGAGTTAAATGCTAAAAGAGAAAAATACAATAAAAGAGTTGTAAAAGAGAAATCCGAGCGGATAGCAACAGCTTCTGAAAAGATAATCTAGGATGTCTATAGTTGGAAAGAAATGCGTATGAAGCTCCTCCCATCAATTCTTTGTCGATAAAATCGCATGTCGATCAAACCATACCTCCCTCCCGTACCCCAACAAGCTGTTTGATATGGCAACGCCCGGGTATGCTAGCGTATCATTAGCGCTCCCTTTTTAAGCACCCGTGTACAGCTTTTCAAAAAAAAAAATACAGTCTATGAAGAGCCCTTTTGTAGGCTGATATTGAATTTCACATTATATTTTCAACACAGGTTTTTCTCACTACCACACTAATTGTATCATAATAATATTGGGTTCACTTCTCTGGAAATTAACCTCTTCCACCGATCGCTGATTTCACATTTTTCGACCCGAACTTTCACAACTATCAAACCATAGAAACTCGAATAATCGAACCGTGTGCTATGTAGTCAAGAATTACCCATTTTTCAAGAGCGAAATCCACACCAAAACAGAGTTACTCAGCTCCTCCGAGAGACAAAAAAAAATCTTATCGGAGGAGGCAACTCCAACGATATAGCACGCAGTCGGATTATTCGAGTTTCCACGGTATCTGAAATGTTTGGCGACACATACTCAAAATACGGTCGAGAACCGCCATCGTGCCAAACTCCTAAGTTAACCCCCGAGCCCCCTTTAAATAACTTTAAAGCTGTAGTGCATTAGCTACTTTTAGATAATAGCGTCCTCCATGGTAGCATATTTTCTATTTTCACCAAGTTATGAAGGATTAATTTAACCCATGACCGGGGTAGCCATTGCTATATTAACCACTCTACATCTATACCCGTCAAGAATATCAGCAGAGAATGTAGATATTAACTCCGTAGAGCAGCGCGCGAAAGGGACACATAGTCTTCTGCCTGCCCATTCGGCGCGTGGGTTGGGTTAGGCCTTCAATTCGCTTTCGGCTCAGTCCCATTTTCCAGAGTTTTTGCTACGGTTGAGCGGGGGATCAGCCATCATCAGTTCCAGTTAGGTATAAACTCTCTTCTCTTCTAGAAATCACCAGCAATCACTCGGTGGTGAAGGATATTTCCTTTGCATCTTTCTGATCTTGTCGTTCCACTGTTAGCAGTTTCCGTTCGTTACTCATCACGAACCAAAGAGGGGGAATTGGTACACCTAGCTTGCATACCCCCCATGAGGATTGTCGTGCACGGCGGTAAATGTTGGATATTGTGGGATATCATGGGTAGTGTTGTTCACGAGCCGGCTCGGCTCGAGGCACCCTAGGCTCGAGGGCTCGAGCTGCCAAGACATTTGAGGCTGAGTGGCCACGATACCCCTGCACACTGGTATTATCATTCAAAAAAAAAACCAACAATTGTATATCGCAACTTGAAATTATATACAACTAGCCAAAAGACCTTCCCACTATGCCCGATTCCAATTCCACACGGGTTTTCCTCTACCTCTTCCCACATTTCCACCTCCGGCTCGAGCCCGCTCGGCTCGTGAACAACACTAATCATGGGTTGTTCGCCAAAGCTTGATCATAAAGTTGTCTTCGCTGTCATTGGTTTCGGGGCGCTTGTCTTCTTTGTCTCTCTCTTCTCTCTTCTCGATAAGTTCTTTTTCTTCACACGGAACAAAGCCAATGAAACTGGTCTTAGCACGACTCTTATATCACCTTTAATTTCTCTCTTGTTCTAACCTTCAGTAAAGCCCTTCCGGCACTTTCTGTGCACAATAAGGGGTTGTGCAAACACCCCATTCCATGCATCGCTTACAAGGTTTGGCTCGCCACAGATCATTTCCAATAGTAAATTATCGTAGAGTAGCGGGAGGATGCATTTTTATTGCCAAAAGAGAGTGGAACTCTGCAGTTTTCTTACAATCTCCGGAATGGCTGCCGCTCGCACACAGGTTCTTGGTACTTCCAATTCCCCAAAGCTAAAGAAATCTATTATAGTATTGACTAGCTAGGAAAGAAAGAGGGAAAGGACCGAATGATAAAGAGAAGCTGTAGGAAAACTAAAGTAAGAAAAAACATGCCCGGTGATTCCTTGCCTCCGTTTGCTGAAAGACATATTCTACTGGCGGAGGCTTTGGTGGGTCTTGCTGCCCTTACCGTTGGGGATGGTAGGCACCAATATGTCCCAAGATAGCAATGGGGGCGCCAGGGGTTCGAAAAGGGGTAGTAAGTGGGAAATAAAGAACGCGAGCGGTAGCAAACAGGAAGCTAAGTGGCCCTATGGTTCTTTGGAGAGGAAGAGACTCAGAGGAGTATATATATCGGGGGTCCAAGGATCCCTCATGGTGAGTTATGACCCGCTATGGCTGGGCAGCCGGCTATACCTTATTCCATTAGGCACCGGAGTACAGCCCTCTACTCCGATGAGGTTCACGGTGCTTTGCCCAATTGAAAATGGGTTGTGCCAACCCAACATTATATTAGTCATAGTAGCAGAAATTCCGAGTCGGGGGAGAATATTGTTGTATTGTCTAAATAAATCAAGACACAAATTGAAGCCCACCAGGTTTGTCTCTTTATTCTCATTCCTTTCCCTGTCTCGCTGATCGACTCTGCACAAACAGACCCTGAAGCGATGAACCCCCACCCGGTAGCCCTAGCATTGAAAGAAGGAATATCCGGCTAGACACCAAAGAAAGAGCCCAAATCCACTCCCCGAAAGGGACAGCAAGTTCTGCTAGCATAGCTATATCAACCCATCCAAACCGTAATTTGTATATTAATTTCAATAGAACGTTCGCATTAGGATCGTATAGCCCCGGATTTAATAGAGGTTCAAACAAGAAAAGAACCAAGTAAAAAACTAATCAATCCTAGTCAGAAGTGCTCGCTGTGCGGGTCTCCCTTGTGGATCCCGTTTCGTTGTATTTCTCTCAGCTCTTTCATGAAAACTCCCGACAAGAGTCACATAATCAAACTCCGGGGGGCACTTACCACAACTACCCTGCACAAATACAGATGTTAACCAAAGCAATCATTAAACCCACTTCTTTGCTCCACACTATCCGAAATTGTCTCATGACTATTAGTGGAATGATTTAGGGCCAGAGATCTAATGTCTATACAGGAGAGAATACGGCGACCAACCCCTAGCTACTTATCTCATGCTATATCCACTAGGGCAGACCTTAATCGATAGCAAGATTTACTGTCGCTTTCCAAATTACCAGAGTGAAAAGCACTCGTATAAAATTAGACCACTCTATAGATATTTCGTCTTTCGTGGTGTGAAAGGCCTTAGGGATCACCTCGCCCCAACGATTTTCACATTTCCCACCTTAGAGCAAGTTCTGGAACATTATTTCCTTTGCGCACAGCGTACAAGATTATTCCTAGAGGTTTCTTGATTTTTTCTATCACTCCATCTACTGACGGGAGAAAATACGTTCACATTTTTCAGGTTTTAGTGCTCGCAAAAAAGAAAATGTATTTCTCTCCCGGCCATATATAAAATTCTTTCGTGATTTTAGACTACAGGGCTCAGGTGGGACTGGCTAGGAAATAACATGTAACATCCAACCTATAACCACCTACAGAGCTGCAGGATTCTCAAGGCTCCACCCAACCGCAAAAAGAGCCGCATCCAATGATAGAATTCTATGGTTTCTTAACAAAACAGTATGATACCACCAATATAAGGCCATCAAATTTTCTATATACCGAAACACGTGATAATTTACAAATGGAAAACAGTAGGTAATAGCCCGCTGAACTGGTTTTTATGGGAAAAATTGTCCTAAATTTTCTATTATTTTTTTTGACCCTATAGGATAACATCAGCGTGCAGAGTCGGCTTGACAATGAGGCGCAAAATTTAAATGATCGGCTAATTGCTGAGAAGGTGAGCATATATCATACTATGGCAGCGCGGTAAAATAGGTACCCTTAGGGCCCGCTCGCACACAACGGCTCCGTCCCATTTCCACATATAAACGGCCCTCTTCCTTCGGTTTGAAATCGGAGAGAAATTCATTTTCACAGCAGAAACGGTCGCCCGACGGAACCGTTTCATTTCTGCCAAACAGGTCCTTAGGTTGTCGCTGCCTTCTTTAAATTCTCCTCTCCCTGCGCACACGAATCACAAAACAAACTCATCTCCCTCTAAAGCTTCCACCTTACTCCTCCACCGACATTTCGCAGAAGACTCTCTCTCCCCGCAATTTTTCCCTCTTCCGCACTCTCACGACGTTCCCTCTCCCCTTCGACAGCATCAACACACCCCTACGTAAGGTCTCTTCCCTGACACTACAATTGAACCTCTATTAACACTTATCAGTCTTCTGCGATTTAATTTTCTTCTACCCTTGTCCTCGCCGGATTCCCCAGTCTTTAATCTCTCCCTCCGATTCCCTGCCTCTTTTTCTTCCCAATTTTTACCTCTTCCCAATTTTTACCAATCGCACAATGGGTAAATTCAAGCCTGAGCCTCCGTCATCTCCTGATAGCCCTCCAACGCGCCGTGCTATCAAACGCTCCCGTCGATTTCACGAACAACGTAGTAGATCACTTATTGAGCCTGTTTTGGCTAGGAACACCCCCAGGGGTGAGGCCAGACCCTCTCTGCCCGCCAAATTTCGACGGGTTCACCACGGGCATTCACAGGACAGAGATGAAGGACAGCGGAACCGAAGCTATTCTCAAGCCGACAGCGATGACAGCGATGATAGCGATGACAGCGAGGATGAAAGTGGAGAGGATGAGACCAGTGATGAACCCCCCGAACCTCCTGGCCCTCCTCGCAGACGCCCGCGCGCTCAGTCTGGCCTCCACAAAGGTAATACCGAGCGCTATGTTATGACTATCGCCAAATATAGCCCTGCGGCGGCTATCCCTAGGACGACCTCATCCAAGCGCAAGGATGGAACCGAGAAACGCACACTTCATCGGTTCACCAACGAGGAGCATAGATTCATCTGGTTCTATAGAAACGACCTTCAATGTAGCCGCGGGGATACATATGTCCATTTTAATGAATACTTTGGTCTTCACATCCGCAAGGACTCTATTGCCAATACCTACGAGAGGCTCAGGCAGAAACGCCCAGCGGAAATTTGTGATTTTCAACATACCGAGCCGTGGGCAGTCGGCGAAAAATATGGTATGCTGCATATTGTCTTGTCCTCTAATGTAGCTTAAATATCCTCGTTTTGGCTGAGGGACAAGCATGGCGCCCCTTTTACTAACGAATAATTTTTTTTAGATGAGAACACCGCCAGACAAGTAGCGACCCTAACTATAGAAGACACAGAAGACGACACCGCAGGAGAGGATAGCTACTCCGATTCCACCGATGAGGACATGTCTACCCCGGCTCTAGCGGGCAGAGAACAGGAGTTTGTCTCCCGTGGCCGCGCCTACTCAAAGCGCCAAAACACCCACCAGACTCAACCCGCACGCAACAAAACTCAATCCAGGGGGCGCACCCACATTGGGGGTGGTGGCGAAAGACGTATTAAGAAATCCAAGTCAAAACACCGTAAGCACCGTAAGAACCGCACCAGCATCCTTGCATCAGATTCATCTTCCCCCGAACTTGAAGTCAAACGCCGCTCTTCCTACCAAGTGAATGAGAAAGAGTCACCTGTGTCGGACCCGCACGCCTCCAGCCCTCAAATTAAAAAAGCCTCCAAGAAGCGCAAAGTCGAGTTCGCCATCGACTCCGACTCTAGTGAGAATGGCCACGAGGTCGTCAAAAGGAGACGCAAGCACCGCGATTACCACTAATTCGCGACGCTGTCGAATGTGAAGGTTACTGGTGGCGCTAATTTATTTACGCTGGCTAAGTGGGGGGGCTTTTCTTTCAATACCTCTTTCTCCCACTTAAGGTTTATCTGTTTGAATCTGCTTCCTTTCTTTGTATTTGCTTACGAGTTTATTCATGGGTTCAAGGCCTTTATGGCTGCAACTCGCGGTCAGTTTCACATTTCTAAATTAACTTGCTACCTTTCCCCATATACCACCAAATTGCTTTCTGCTAGCCTTAGAGATACCCTCCAAGCCTATTTTTCCCCATTTCCCCATGTGTTTTTGTCCGGACACTTCCTTTTCTCTTTTTACTATTTGCAAATTAATTCCCCCTAAGCCCCCTGTTTGCTCATTTGCTACCGCGGGTAACAAAAATCACCTGTCTCCCCTGTTTTGTGACATTGTTATCCTGCTTCACCTTATCCGGGGTTAGGATCCCTTGAACACACACGAGAAACGTAATGTACTGTACTTAGAGATCTTGTTCTCCAGATATTAGTGATAGACACACTTCTCAATTTTATTTTTCCCCCTACCATAGCCGTCTACGACGGTCCGTCCCTCTGGTTTATTCACTGATTTAGTATTTACGATATGCGTGAAAATGCTCCCGCCGTGACTCGCTCTCAAAAGTGACCTATGATCTTAAATTTACTTGGAGTTACTGCTTCCTAAAGCCTCACCTAGAGCGAACTTCCACTCCTTCAACCTATCCATGCCAGACAAACGGAATCAGGGATCATGTGCTAGGAAAATGGTGGGTGAGCAATGTTATCGAGGATTTCTTCAACCTAAATTCCACCGACCCCGACCCTGTTTCTTTTTAGAGGATGATATTATATGTGGGATCGGATAATAAGTGCTAAGCCGTAATGAATTGTTCTAATACTCGCGCTTAACATAAGTTATTGCAACATAAGCGCGGGGTGTAACAAAGAATCAAAAACTAAAAATAGCTACAATATTATTAAAGTTGGCTTGGATATACTGACCCTGAAGTCGGTGAACAATGACTTCAAAAATGGAGAATCGTCGCCTGCACAGTGCTCAAGGAGAGGGAACAGATAAAAAAAATACTATAGTAGTTTTATTTCGTATTTGCGGTATCGAGATATCGATAGTCCCCATATCGTTGCCTTGCTAGGTTGCGGGTATGATGCCATGACTAATTTTAGTGCAAGAACAGACTCTGAAGATTTCCTCTCTCCGTCATACTCCGAAGCTAGGTGTGTAAATCCGGAAATGGCTCTGCAGATTTCGAGATGCACGGAGTGGTAAGGAACAAACATGTATATTCTGTCACGTAGGAGCGCCCCCAGCTTACGGGTAAGATCTTAACTAGAAAATCCTTCCGCATCTCCCCATTTTGTATCCGAAATGGCGGACCTTTGCCACTAATCACCGGTACTCTCCCGGAGACAATCCCCACAACCCCATCTATCAGAGCGTTAGAGAAGAATATCGCAGGATTCCCCGGAGTCAGGTACTCGCAGAAGTATGCGATGTGAATTGCAATGGGTACACCAAAGCAAGGAAGCAATAAGGGAAAAGAATGTGTCAGGCAAACGGCATGAGGAAGCACAGAAAGTTTAATAGTGTGATTATGTTCAAGAGACTCCCGGAAGAATGGACACTAATATCTGTATTGATAGGGCACCCTCCGGGCAGAATTGTAGGTAGCGTATCATATGTAGGTCACAGAATAACAAGTCAGTCTTTAGTATACTCGTTCTATCTCTTTATACAATTCACATTTAAACGCTAGAAATTTCCCTTCATGACTTTCTCAACCTATCGCACGTGCAACCTCTCTGAATGAAATAAAACATTAAAATTCCCAATGGGGCACTGCAATCACCCAGGCTTTCTATGTACAAATTATGAGAATTCCCCCCACTACGAGCGCTGGAAACTTGAGATCTAGATTGGAAATCGCTTCAATGTATCATAGATTTGGTATGGGAAATTTATACCGGAAGAACTGAAAAAATTGAACTTACGGCTAAAAATTCCGAAATTCCCTCTTTCTGTTAGAGAGAGTAGCGAAAGCACTTTCGTACGAAACCTGACCGCCTCAGCCTCCGGTTTAAGAAAAAGAAAAGGGAAAAAAACGGCCGGAGAATGTATATCTTACCAGGGGAGGCAATTCCAACGTTTGCATAGCTTAGGGTTTGATTGTTCCAGTGCTTCCGGCATAGGATTAGAGGTGCCCCTTCCCCGCTATTTTGTCTAGTATCACAATATAGGCATTGCTTATGGATAACAATTAGCGTTTGAGATTGTATTTATACCATTTTGTATAATACCGTATAATACCGTATAAAAACTGTATTTTATTTTTAAAATTGTATTTTATTCAATGTTTCAAAATAGGTACAAAATATTTTATCCATGGTATACTAGTAGCACAGTTATGTAGAAAACGGGGAATACTACTTTCAATTGTAATGTACAAGGTTACAAATGTAAGATTGTTGCTAGCTACTACTAATCCTCATCGTTTTACCTTGTCCTCTTTGATCCTCTTGCCTAACTATCAAATGATTAGCCATTGTCATAATGTTCAAAAGGATTGTCAGTAGTAGATTCTGAGTCCTCCTCTTGGTTGATTTCAAGCCCAGTCTCTTCCCCATCTCCATCCCTCATGAGAGGGGGAAAAATTCTCTGCCACACTCTGAGGGCAAATACTCATTTTACAACTAATTGTAATTAGTTTAGGGTTTAAGGCTTAGGATTTAGGTTCAAAAGCTTTAGGGCGCGTATGTATTGTATGTAAAGTACGCGTACAAAAAGATCCGTACGGCAACGCAACGGCAACCCTACTACCACTATAAATTTATTACCCCTACAACCACAACTACTTGGGATAAACTGAAAATATGTGTAGACATACAATAGATATAAGAAAAGCTATATGTAAAATTAGAAAACAAAAAAATCAATACTTGGTATACCATCCCCTTGCATCTAAGACAGCAGCAACTCTACTAGGCATAGACTCCCACAATCTTTCCAGAAAATCCCCCTCAATATCCTGAGTCCAAACCTGATTTAGAGCTACTGCTAGATGTTTTCTAACAGTATCTGGGCCCCCCTTGGTCTTGTGGATATTGGGAAAGCGCTGGTGCAGCTTTTCCTTCATCCTCTTCCAACAGTGCTCAATAGGATTGAGGTCAGGAGAATTGGGTGGCCATTCCATAACCTGTATGTTGTTTTCCTCAAACCAAGCCATGGTATCTCTTGCAGTATGTATCTTTGCACCATCCTGCTGAAAGATAGGATCCCCAACTGTGTCCTCCACCTCCTGCCAGATATCAACTAAATCATCCTCCAAAACTCCAATATATACAAATCTATCCACACTCTTGTCAAAAATAGGAATCAGAGGACCCTTGTTTCTGCCCCAAATACAAGCCCAAACCATCAGCTTTATCCCTGACCCCTTGGTAACCCCATGAATACAGTCTTTGTGCCACTTTTCTTCAGGTGTTCTGAATACCCATATACCCTTAGGATCCTTAGACTTTTCAACCAAGGATTCATCACTAAAGATGACTCCTTCAAAGTCTTCCTTTGTCCAATCCTTATACTTCATTGCCCAAGCTTACCTCTTAACAGCATGCTCATCCTTTAGAAGAGCTCTTTTCCTAGCTCTCCATTTCTTTATGTTGACTGAGGCCAAAGCTCTCTTGACTGTTTGGAGGGAGGAATGTGGTGCAACATCATTGCGCAATTCTGATAAAGTCTGGCGGCGTGCCTTCTTAGACTCTCTGACTAGGCAGCGGTGGGTTCTGGAATCGATAATTTTAGGGCTTCCAGGAATAAGAAGGTTTTTTGCATCACCCCTCTTTTGGAAGCGGTTATGGAAAGTTTGAATAGTACTCTTTGGACGGTTTAAGAGCTCTCCAATTTCTCCCAAAGAGATTTT
This sequence comes from Tuber borchii, assembly GCA_003070745.1. Taxonomy (NCBI): domain Eukaryota; kingdom Fungi; phylum Ascomycota; class Pezizomycetes; order Pezizales; family Tuberaceae; genus Tuber; species Tuber borchii. The sequence goes on along the minus strand of NESQ01000058.1, from coordinate 209,998 downwards.
TTTTTCCCTCAGAGCAACTATTTGCCCTTTCTCAAACTCTGTCAGGTAGCCTGTCTTGTGTGGAGGCATTGTGGTTGAGGGGTGGTTGATGGTAGGAGTGGGGTGTTTTGAGGTGTCGCGCGGTAACCACCGATCGTACGGATCCTTTTGGCCTAGTACTTTATATAAAATTTATTGTCAAAAATACCGTATTCTACAATATTATACGTATTTTATAAAACCCTAATAACAATAAATCTAGCTGGTTCTAGAGTGTCCGGCGGATTTTTAATTATTTTTTCAGTCCACAAAGCTGAGAGGTATGTGAAGTAGAGTAAAAATTCCCTATTTTTGGTGCGGGATGGGACCGCACCCGGGGATTTCTGCCGCCAAGATATTCTGGTAGACCCCAAGTGATAGTTTGTGATTCTGCACCTGATCTGTTGCTCCTGCCCTAAGAACCCGAACAATTGAACCTCACGCTAGGACGTTGGAGTTGCCTACTAGTAAGGTCTAGCTCTTTTTTGTTTGTTTTTTTCCCGTATTAAGTGCGGGGGCGGGAGATCAGTTTTCGCTCAACATTTTAGTTGGGTAACTCAGGGTTAGGGTTGCTGATTCAACCGATATTCTTTACCCCCTTGCTTTATGCACTTAGATTTCAGATGCGCCTGGTGCATAAACTAAGGGGCTGTTTGGCTTGAGCAGTTCGTCAATTCAAAATGTGTTTTGCAAAATGCATTTTGGAATCAACCAATTAAAAGCACAAAGCCTACTTACATAATCACTCTTTGTGCCCTCTGATTGGTTGGTTCCATAATGCATTTTGCAAAACACATTTTGAATTGACGAACTGCTCAAGCCAAACAGCCCCTTAATGTTCGAAGTTAGAAATCAGAAGCCTTGGCAACCATGCCCTGGGCAGGTCGGGACAAGGGCAAGGAATACACAATGACGCGAGGAAGCTTTCCTCCCTCCCGAATATTCGCCAAGAGATTCAACTCCCAACCCCCCACTCCTGCGCGAGGCGCCGCGCCCCCCTGTCATAGGACTTTCGGTCTTTTTTACAAAGTAATCAAATGACTCAGCATCATTGCCAATGTTGTTGGGGAATAATAGAGCTTATATCGCTCCGGGGCGGTCTTAGCGTGTCTATCTGTAGAACGGTTAGTCAAATGCAAAAAACCTTTCCGGGTGGCAACCGTCAAGCTCTTTCAAGTGCTAAGGCCGGGTAACCCCAACACCCGTAAAACATTTTACCATATCTAGACAAGCCAGCATAGCAACCGTCACCCCCCACCATTGTATCCCATCAAAGAGAGACTATGACAAGTACGAGTAGTACAGCTTGTTGATGAAAAATGAAAACAGCTATATTTTGATTTACAATGCTAATTTCAGAGTAAAATTGAACATAGTGCCGCACTGTTAGCAAATTTCTCGTAGAAAGTGAGGCACTACGGCAAAGCCCCCGCAACAAACAATGTACCTGGGCCAGGGGGAGTAGGGATAAATCAGATGCACTTCCCAAACAGGAATTAAAGGGAATTTGCTTGAAAACTAATACAGGTTAGAAAATTTGAGTGATCCCTCATGATTATAACAGGTGGATAGCCAAGCAGCCGGTATGGGCTTCTGGAGGGAGATGTGGCAACTTGCTTGAGCGAACACACTAGACAAGGAACTTAGCGCACCCGAAATACCCCTACACCCGAGTGCTCGGCCATGGTTTTGCTCTCAATCATCCATAAACCGTTGTTGGAGTACCGGTGCTCGGGTACCGGGTGTCAGGCTAACGCGAACACTACTGGTAGGGTTTGTAAACGTGACTGTTCTGTCGAGCGTTGAAAGGGACTGCTGTCTTAGAAAGTTCTATAATTGGCCCTTCTCGCGCTTCTTTCCAAGACCAAGTGCACGATGGACACCTCCGAGAACACGACAGGCGCATCAATAGATTTATTGCTCCTTTCCTTCCTTCATCTTTCTCTACCTCACAAATCAAAGCACGTTGTTTTCTGTTTCCTCGAAGGCTTCTATTGCCTACCTTTCTTGCGAGCCATCGAACCTTGCCAATCTTTTTTCCTCTATTTTCCGGGAACGTTTTACGCTTTGAGAATTGCAACTACTGTTCAAAAGGGAAGACGACGCCAACACCACTATGTCTGAAAGTCTTAAACGGACACCTCTCTCATGGGCTGCCGGTGCAGGGCATGATGCAGTAGTGAAGCTATTGCTGGAAAAGAAAGATGTCAACCCCAATATGACAGACGTAGAAGGCCGAACACCACTCTCATGGGCGGCGAATAATGGGCACGATGGAGTAGTGAAGCTACTCTTAGAACGAAGGGAAATTAAGCCGGATATTCCGGACAATAACGGCAGAACACCGCTCTCGTGGGCTGCCATGATGCTTTGCCCCAGTGTAGTGGAGCTTCTGCTTGAACGTGAAGATGTTGACCCCAATACAACCGATAATCAAGGCCGAACACCGCTCTGGCGTGCTGCCGAGCTTTGCTATTTTCCAGTAATAGAGCTACTGTTGGATCGAGAAGACATTATCCCTGATATCGCGAACGATGATCGCGAAACACCGCTCATGAAAGTTGTCCAGCATAGGTCACAGGAATTAGTGAAGTTAATGTTGCGAAGGGAAGATGTCAACCCCAATATTATCGATAGATTTCGTCGAACACTACTCCTGTGCGCTGCCCACGTTGGGGATAATCGAGTGGTGAAGTTACTGTTAGAACGGGCAGACGTCGCCCCGGATATCCCAGGTCATGATGGCCAAACGCCTCTCGCGAGGGCTGCCCGGTTTGGGTATGATGGGGTAGTGAAGTTACTGTTAGGAAGGCCCAATGTCAACCCAAATATGACCGATAAAGCCGGCCGAACGCCCCTCTCGTTGGCTGCCGCGAGTGGCCATGGTGGAGTAGTAAAGCTCCTTTTAGGATGGCAAGAGGTCAACCCAAATACGACCGATAAAGCTGGCCGAACGCCCCTCTCCTGGGCTGCCGCGGGTGGCCATGATACAGTAGTCCCACTACTGCTAGGACGGCCGGATGTCAGCCCCAATATCCCAGACGATTGTGGCCAGACACCACTTTGGTGGGCTTCTTCCTCAGGGCATCAGGGAATAGTGAATCTACTGCAAGCCCGCCAATCTGCGAACCCATATGAGGTTTGACTCCGACACAAGGAATCTCTCCTGTTGAAACCCCATTCGAGCTACCTTTAAGAATTTAGATACATATGCCCATCTATACCGCCAGCGGCTTTCCTCTCCTCTAAGCAGCCTATAAATCCCTCCCCTGAGCCTCCAACACGTCATCGACACCATTGTCTTTCATTTCCATTCTTTCCCTGTTTGTATTCCACTTTAAATTCTCTCTTGCAGATCATTACTTGGGATCGAAGCTCGGAATCTGGTATGCACATCTCGATATGAGCCTTTGTAGGTATTAACTGTTATTTGGGTAGGGATCCCTAACTTGATCCAGGAGGTGTAGGGATTCGAGGGGATATACGATTCTTGTACTGTAGTTGTCATTGGAGTTTTCAGTCTTTGTCTTTAGCTGTATTGATTACTTCTCTACCGTGTAACTACCTCAAGTTTCTATTTAGATTAGTTATTGTTTCCTTGTTACAGATCCTGGCATTTCTGCTGAAAAGATCATATCGCATCACTGGCTAAATTCGGCGTATTTTCAAGTATGATAAATAGGATTTTCCCCACATGGTTGTAGCTAGATTTGCCATACCGCATTACCTGGGTAAATTGGAAATGGCGCTAGAACAGCCACGCAAAGTTGATCACAATAGTACCCAACAACCAGGTACCTGGGATGCGACGGCTCGCATTTCTTTGCTAACAGCTAACTCAACGGATGACTACCGAAACCACAACTAAAAAAATCAATTAATATAAATATGTTATGATAGTAAGTAATACATGGTGTCACCTATCTGCTACTTTGAGATTTTCCGTTGTGAAAGTATGATGGATTCGGGAGTGGGGCCGGATTGGGATGCTATTTAGTGGAATGTTGCGGTGCGAAAAGTTAGGTTACCTTTGCCAGTGTGCAATCCATATATAGTAGCTCCGGAACCCTCTTGTTGTGAATTCCTTGGTATTCCTAGGCAGTTTAGACATGAGATATCACTCACACCGCCTATGTAAGCAAATTTTTTAAAGTACGATATCATAAGTCATGTAGAAATTGAGTGCAAAAAAATTAATCCTAAGCAAGTACTCCCGCGCAAAATAAGTTATGGTACAATGAGGCTCAGATTTTGGTGGGTTTTTTAGTTGATCCACACCATGACTTATTTTGCGCAGGAGTAGGAGCCAAAGCACCCAGCTTGCTTACCCAAGCAACCATTGGTGCGAGGAGAGTTTACTATCAGCCTGTGCTTTGGCTCCTACTCGCTAGGAGTGATTGTTTTTTGCACTCGATGTCTGCGTGACTCGCCGTAATAGAACTCAGGCGTAAACTAAAGATTCGGAAGGAGTGGCCTCGATTTCTCTGTTGCAGCCATACATTTCATGTATCACATCTTGTGAATTTTTAATTTGCGCCCGAGCCTAGTCCATAATAATATTATGGAGGTTTAAACACAGGTTGGAAGAATAAATAAAATTCTCTCTACGCGGGCACGGACAGAATGGGTAGGGTTAGGAAACAATTAGGAGTTGAGGAAAAAAAGAAAAAAAAGATCGCGGCTCCCCCAGAAAATTCTTACCCCCCCATCCATGCCCCCGACACCGCTCACCGAGCCACCTCTTACACAATCTATCCATTCCGATTGATAAAACAGCAATGAACTTAATAGAAATAACTACCGTGATACGACGACATTGCGCACCCACTTGTCCTTCATTCCGAGCCCATCAGCACATGCGACGGTGTGGTATGATAAGCTACAATGCGAAATGCGATAGACTTCTGGTTAGCGAACATCTAGTCAAGGGCTCGAGGAGTGCAATTGATCAGGGGTGGGTTTGGTGCCGGTGGTAACTCATCACATCACTTGCATACCGCGGCGCAAGCACTCTCGGCCATAGGGAGTCGGCAGCCTTTCTCGCCGGACACTGTTTTCGGTAGAGACTTTTGTTTTGACGGATGTACCCTCACCCCAAAGTGTGTGGAGATTCCCCTAACCATAGTTTGTACTGTGGCTTGTTGTCCTGTAGCCCTCATTAATAGTATCTTAAACTGTACATTTAATAATCTTATTATCCTGTGGGGAGTATTCTATGGGTATGAGAAAGAGCTTCGCAATATTTGAATCCACCGATTGCCACTTTCTATAGTTCCTCAGCATAAGTTAACTCCCATTTTAGTTGCAAGGCTTTTCGTCTACCCGCGAGGGTGTACTGTACCAAGAGAGACCGAGCGGCTGAGAACGCGAAAACCTTGTGGTGTCCGGTCGACCTTGGGTGACCCAAAAAGAATATCGATGCGAGAGCTTTTGTGTGGACATCACGTGTAAACTATTCGAGAATTTCTTCTGCGACGCTGGTGAAGCACACAGCCACCCCCGCTTTTCTTAAACCAGGCTCTGATTTTCTTCCGCTCCCAAGAATATCATCAACCCACCATACTTCCCAACTCCCCTCTTTAACAAAACAAACAATAACTAGTGGAAGATGTCGCAATATACCATCAACGATAGCAGCAACTGCCTCAATACTACGAACTCTTATAATACTCATGTGTCGAACAATTATACTCTTACCGATGATCGGTCTCAACTCCTAAGCTGGTTATCGCCCCTTGAGCCCAGCTTACGGCATCGCGACATTCGAGACCGCCGTGTAAACGATATCGGGGAATGGCTCATACAAACTACCGAATTCAGAAGATGGTACGGATTTAGTGGGAAATGTCAAGGTGATAAGGCAGTTCTGTTTTGCTATGGAGATCCGGGGGTCGGCAAGACCTTTTTCAGGTAACAAGGATTATCTTCCAAAGAGAGAGGAGAGCTGGTGCTAACAAGCTGTGATGGCAGTTCGCTGGTGGTGGACAGGCTGCGCTATCAGGCCAAAAGACAAAACATCGCCGTTTCATGTTTTTACTTCGACTTCGCTGCGCGAAAAGAGCAGTCTGCGATCAGTATGCTCGGTTCCTTGGTGAAACAGATGGTTAGCGGAATGGAAAGGATTCCGGAGGAAATATTGCGGGCCTTTCAAGAGCAAAAAACGACCATTGGAGGATGCGGACCGCAACTCATCGATATCACGGAGATGCTACAAGCCATTACGTCCTCACAGCCCACATTTATGTGTATTGACGCTCTTGACGAATGTGAGGGAGTACAACGAGGTAGGATCCTTGGTTCACTGAAACAAGTCCTTGAGAAGTCCTCGGGCACACGAATATTCGTAACTGGAAGACCCCACATTCGGGCTGAGATTGAAAGGCGCCTTTCTGGGCAAGCGATAAGTGTACGAGTTGGTGCGAGGAAAGATGATATCATCACATTCCTTCGTGCTAGACTAGGCGAGGACGAAACACCGGATGCCATGAATGATTGTTTGGAGGCAGACATTCTCACGAAGATCTCTGAAAATACATCACAAATGTGCGTAGGAGACATTATGCCGCAAATCTTGTTCCTGTCATCCGCTAATAGATATATTTAGGTTTCTCCTCGCTTCCTTAAATATCGACGCAATCTTACAAGAATCAACAATATATCGCAGACGAGAAAGACTTAGCAGAATTACGGACGGATTGGGGCTGGAAGATGCCTATGGCGCTACGATTGAACGGATACAGGCGCAGGGTGGAGATAAATCTAGACTCGGGATGGCGGCATTGATGTGGATCAGTCATGCAGAACGGCCGTTGAGGGCGGATGAGCTCCGTCACGCTCTAGCAGTTGAGCTAGGATCCTCAGACTTCAATGCCGACAACAAACCTTCAATGTCGACACTAGTCGGCTGCTGTCAAGGGCTTATTACGGTTGATAAGGAGGGATCGGCCGTGCGACTAATTCACCTTACTCTCCAAGAGTACCTTTCCGTCCATCAACATATTTTCGGTAGACTTCACTCAGCAATGGCAGAGATCTGTTTGACCTATCTGAATTCCCAACAGATCAAAGCCATTTTAGCCCAGACTTATCCCGCCACCATAGTGATGGACTTTCTAGAATATTGCTCCCTGCACTGGGGAGCCCATGCGAAAAGGGAACTCTCGGACGGCGCCATGTCGCTTGCCCTAGCGCTCTTTAGGGAATACGATAGCCACATATCCCAGAAATTGCTTATGATGAAGCATGACTTTGTGGAGAATGGCCCTTTTGAACATTATGATTCGGATCTCCCGTTCAATGGACTACACTGCGCATCGTTCTTCGGAATTGGCGACCTTGTAGCTGCTTTGATAGAGATGGAATGCTATGATATCAACACAGCAGGTTATCGTGGGCATACACCTCTTACATTGGCCGCTGAGAATGGACATGAGGAAGTGATCAAAATACTACTCAGCCACCAGGAGGTCGACCCCAATAAGTCAGATGATAGTCACCAAACGCCACTCGTGCATGCCGCCTTGAATGGTCATGTGGGTGTGGTGGAAATACTACTCCGCCACGAAGAGGTTGACACCAACAAGCCAGAGTTTTGTGGACAAACAGCCCTCTTGTGTGCCGCTCGGAATGGACATGCCGGAGTAGTCAAAATACTCCTCGGACGGGAAGAGGTCGACCCCCACAAGCCAGATCATGACGGTCGAACACCGGCCGCTTATGCCGTCCAGGGAGGACATAAGGATATGATAAAAATACTCCTCGGCTGTGAAGGGGCTGACCCCGACAAGCTAGAAACATGGGGCGCAACACTACTCTGGAATGCGGCTGCAGGTGGAGATGAGGAAGCGGCAAAAATACTACTAGCGCGGGAAGAGCTCGATCCCGATGAGCCAGATAGTCATGGCAGGACACTGCTCTCGCATGCCGCTTCCGGTGGACACGAGGGACTAGTGAAGAGACTACTCAGATGTGAAAAGGTCAAGTCTGACGAGCCAGATGATGAGGGTAGAACGCCGCTATCCCATGCCGCTTCAGAGGGACAAAAGGAAGTGGTGAAAGCACTACTCGGACGAGAAGAGGTCAACCCCGATAAGCCAGATATTGATGGCCGAACACCCCTATTATATGCGGCTCACGAAGGGCGTGAGGGGGTGGTGAGAATACTGCTCGCACGAGAAGAGGTCAACTCCGACAAGCCAGACATTTTCGGCCAAACACCGCTCCTGTCCGCCGCGAAGCGTGGGCATGCGAGAGTTGTGAAAATCTTCCTTGCGTTGGAAGAGGTCAGCCCTGACCACCCAAGCCATGAAGACCGGACACCGCTCCTCTGGGCCGCTTGGAATGGGCATGAGGAAGTCGTGAGAATACTATTAGCGCGGGAAGAGGTCAACCCCACAAAGGCTGATTTCCAGGGCAAGACACCCCTCATGTGCGCAGCTGAAAATGGCTATAAGAACGTGGTAGCCCTGCTACAGTCTCATGAAGCGGTGGCACGGAGCACAGTTTGAGGCCTGGGAAACACCCCATAGCCGAAACTCACTTCCCTTCCTTGCCCTCCAATATTGTTCATAGGAGTCGCCCTCGGACATGCCCCTCGTAAGCGAAAGACATCTCATGAGATGGGAGTCTACATCTGCTATACACTCGTCTCGAACTCCCTTTCTAACCTAGTCGAAATATGATCTATGGATTTCAATTTACAGAGCACCCTAGCGTCTTCATGGTGGGGCGCAATAGTTCTATTATTTTGACACCGTTGGGTTTATAGTGATTTATCACCTCTTGTAGATTATTGCCTGCGCCCTTTTTTTATGCTCAATTTTTCTCCCTTCCTTTCCCTTTCCCCCTCCCCCTTCCTAGAGTTATAGATAAACTATATACAGAGTGTTGGTTCTAGATAGAAGATAAGCGTGGGCGATAGCGTAAGGTTCCTTAGGGGATTGTGAACTATATAAAGACTAGACTTCGCTACGGGGCCCCTAAGGGCAAAACCCGCCTCGCCTAGCCGCGTAACGAACACTAATAAAGACCATGCCCAAACGATACAGTTTAATGAATAGTATGATATTACAGTTGAAAGATATCTACCGGCTACCTCTGCAATAACTGTGGGTATTGGGGGTGTTGAGGGCCTACCTATTAGGATTTCCAAGTCATTTATTACTCTCACTCAACTGGTCTTACAACCAACTAGATAGTATGAAACATAAAGGTAGAAAAGCAACCTAGAAGATACACTATATGGTCAATTCAGAGATAACTATGCTCTTTAGTCAAAGCCGGGTTAATGCCACCGACTACCAAGTACCCGAACAATAGACAATAGACGTCGCGGGATCGGTGGGAACAAAACCATGAAGGACGACTTGCCGGGAGCCACCGAACAACCGTACATATTTTTCGCAACCGCAACAAGAAAGTGACAAGAAAGCGCGATACTGACTCATTCAATCCTGGTACCGAGGATAGTTGAAAATCACCTCATGCCAAAAGGACCGTCAACATGGTGGAAAATAGAGGGCTGATGAGCGTATAGCATCATAGGACTCCATCTGTGGGCGAATTGGATAAGTAAAGTGTGATGAATGGTGATTTTATTTTATATGGTGTGGGGTGATAGAATACGAGTACCATATTCCACGGCAAAGGGAGCACATCACATTGTATAATGAGGATACCCGCATAAATAATCGTTGTCTTATAAAAATTCTAAGAGTGTTTCTGCTTCACTGTGCTCTTTCTCCCCTTGTTATGGTTCACTAGAGAGAGCATATCCTATCACTCGTATCGCCTGAAATTCTCTCGAGCTGCCATCCCACTTAGTTGCACCAATTATTCCAAGCTGAACGAGTACATTGAAGATATAGATGTAAGGAGAAAATGAGAAAACACAGGAAACAGAGAAACCATAAAGCCAAAACACTATCCCAGCAATTCCTTCCCTCGATCACACATCATGCATATTTCCACTGGAGGAGGCATTGGGGAGATGTCGCTGCCCTTGTCGCCAGGGATCGTTGCCGCCAATATATCCCGGGATAACAATGCGGGCGCAAGGTGAAAGTAGGGGTTGGTGGGTGGGAAAAACAAAGAACGCGAGCAGTAGCGAGCCGGGAGATTGAGAGAGCGAGTAGTGGCGAGCTTTCGAAGTCTCCGGGGGTTCAACGCCCCTATATGTAGGAAGGGAGAAGTGGCTCCAGGGCCCATAGGTTGTGAGCTATGGCCCCTTGTGAGGGACGCGACTTGCTAACCCTCTTTCCCACCACCACCGAGTGATTCTCAACATGCTTTGCCCAATGGGCAATGGGTTGTTCCAACCCCACATCTATACGCCGACAACCACTATTTAGCACCATTCCCCATAAAACTATTTGTTGCGGACCTGATGTCTGTATTGTAACTGGGACGAAACTGGGCAGGCCACAAGCAAGAATCGGCTGCCGGTAATGCTTCTTAACCCTAACCTAGACGATTTCCTTTTTTCTACGACCAAGCCTGCCTCTTCGCCGCTCGCTGGTTTTATTCCGACCGTGAAGACTGTAGCTCTATCAACCCCTATTATCACGGCGGGCCATAACATCGGGTGTGAAAAAATAATCTTAAGCGAGTAGCTTAGGAGCCAAAGCACCAAGCTTGCTTACCTAACCAACCAGCGGAGGGAGGAGAATCCGCATTTCTTCCAAGTTCTGCACTTCAACTACAACAACATGATCCTTAACTAGTTATAGCCTTTTAGTATTCTATTACTCCTGCCCATTATTTCTCTCTACTCCGCTCTCACCAGGGTCGCTGCAGTGTGTTGGCGATTCTGTGATAGGCCATGTTTGGGATTGCTTCTGAAGGGAGTCACCCTGCTCTTAGGGTGTAACCCTCGCTTAACACAATACAAGCATGATACAGTACCTGTTAAATACTTCGCATTCTCATTCCGTTATCATATCTCGCTCAAGTTAACTGCGCCCTTAGGCAGTAACTTCGAATTGAATAAATAAGGTCAAAAATAATAGTCAATGGATGAAAATTTCATGTAAGTTTGCTCCCTGGCAGCTGATGTAAGAAAGCCCCATCCTTTGGCTCCCTTCAGTTTTCTTTATATACACTCGATATCTGCCAGTATTTACTTGACCCACTGTACTGTAGAGAATGCCATAAAATTTCGTAATCAAGTTATTCAACATTTGGGTTAGGAGGAAGGCTAGCTAAGGTTTAGGGTAGCTGATGGAACCGATCATGTCACCCCGATGCTAGGTGGCTTAACTTTCAAATGGGCCTTATTTATGGAATCCTACGGTAATCGGTAGGAATAATAGAGTGATAGGTATAGCTACTATAGATAATCACCAGGTGACTGTGGCTGTCGGAAATGTGGATTCACCTCGTTCCACTGGCTGCTTACTTAATTAAACTTGGTGCTGTGGCTCCTACTCGCTAAGGATTTTTTTTTTTTTGCACTCGATGTCTACATGATAGTACTTAGGCGTAAACTAAAGATTCGGAAGGAGTGGGCTCGATTTCTCTGTTGCAGCCATGCATTTCGTGTATCATATCTTGTGAATTTTTAATTTGCCCCCGGGTGGGGTGCCCACGTCTTGGGAAGAGACCTAGACGACGGGGTAGAAAGTATGGTATCGACAAGGCTCGAATTACATCTTGCAACGTGGGTCATCATTTGATGGATTTAGGCCATCAGGGGTCGCTCACACCAGCGCTAGTGCTGGAATCCTAGTTGATAATGGAGGCTTAAACACAGGTTGGAAGAATAAAATTCCCTCTACGCGGGTACGTACTACAATGGACAGGGTTAGGAAACAATTAGAAGTTGGGGAAGGAAAAAAGTGAGATCGCGGCTCCTCAAGAAAATTCTTTTCTCTTATCTAAGCCTCTGACATTGCTTGCCGAGCCACCTCTTACTCAATCTATCGTATCTATTCGTATTGATAAAACAGCAATAAATTTAATGGAAATAACTACCGTGATACGGCCGCATTGCGCACCCACTTGTCTTTTATTCCGAGCCCATTGGCACATGCGACGGTGTGGTGCAATAAACTGGTGCGAAATGCCATAGGCCTCTATTATACAGTCCTGTCCAAAAAGTTCTCGCTGATCCAAAAGTACGAGGCTGGTGCCAAAAATGATGAGCAGTTGCAACAAAAACAACACTTAGAATTCGGATACAGAATACTCTGCAGGCAATATCTCAACTACAAAGAAAACTAATAGGATGAAAGTAAACTAAATATTACAATGAAAATTGACTTTAAAGAAAATATAATCAAAATTGTGTTTGCATGCCTCTTCGTTGTTTGACCTGTCTGAGCCGATCGGGCATACTCTCAATATACCCGTTCCAATCTTCCGGTTCCAGATTCTCCCACTCCTCTTCTACAGCCTCGCGCATTTCCTGAATGGTTCCCGGAAAGCTATCGCGTGCCTTGATGCGTTGCTTCATCAAGCGCCAGACGTTTTCGATGGGGTTGAGGTCTGGGGAGGCAGCAGGTCGAGGATGTAATGGTATGCCTAACTTCACCTTGACCCCAACCAAGGCACGGCGGGTCCCATGTACTGGTGCTCCGTCTTCGACGTATTGGGAGGCGGGGGATACTGAATAACCTAACAAACTGTGGAAAGCGGGGGAGACGATAGGTTCTAAGACCTGTTGTTGATAGTCCTTCATAACCAGCCCTTTTTTCCCACTACCAACAAGAAAAACAAGAGGTGACTTCCAGTCATGACTGATAGCTCCCCAAACATGAACAGAGCTCCTTCCACTATGAAAGGTATGTTGTAGACAATGATCGTGGTAGCGTTCGTGCGGTAAACGGGTGACCCAAGTGGATCCTCGTTTTGATGTATCGAAGAAACACTCATCTGAGTACATGAGTTTTCTCTAAAAGTCAACTGGTTTTTGCCAGTGCTCGCAGCCATACCTCATCCATTCACGCTGATTCTGTCGATTGATAAAAGGCTTTTTGCAGGCTTTACAGCGTGAATAACCATAGCGCGAAGGGGCCCTCTGAATTGTCCGTCCTGATACAGATAGCCCAACTTCCTGACCAAGCCGTCTCCAGCACAACTTTCTCCCTTCCCATCCGCTTCGAAGCCGACCAATCAACCGATGAATATCGTGTTTGTCCAAGCAGCGTGGGCGCCCAGGTCGTAATCTTGTCTGTCTAAACCTTGGTGTACGACTCCATCGTGAAACTGTCGCACGTGGAACGTTGGTTTCATGAGCCACTTCTGACTGCGATAATCCTGTCTCTAATAGAGTAATTACTCTAGTTTGTGTCAGTGTCGTCCATTCACCCATTGGAAGCTGCCGTGGTGGGGTATTCATTTTTTAAAGTATTGGTAGGTGGTTGCGATGGTGAAAAATTTGCACGTTGCTGCTCATCATTTTTGGCACCAGCCTCGTACTCAGGAGGGGCTTGGCGGCAACCGAAGTACGAATACGAATAAAATAACACTTAGCGAGGATGAACTTTGGCAGGCACTAGAAATGCTTGATCAGGATAGTTTAAATAAGCTTGTAGATAGTATGCCAAATAGGCTGGAAGAAGTGATTAAGGCAAACGGAGGCCATACTAAATGGTAAATTTTATTCTTCGTTCAGGTCAAATTCGTTGAACTCTCGGAACTCAAGTACTGGTACTTCAGTTACCGCTAAGCCCCTCCGAAGTACTTTTGGATCAGCGAGAACTTTTTGGACAGGACTGTAGTTAGCAAATATTTGACAAAGGTACCGGTACCATCCTGGGGTAGTTTGTTTATCAAGGATGCGTTTGATGCTGGTTGTCCTGTAGCGCTCACTAGTATTATGCGCACTATGTTGGGCTATGTTAATAATTGTGGGAAAACAGTATCTTAAACTGTCTGTACATTCAATAATTTTATTATCCTGTAGAGAATATTCGATTAGTATGAGAAAGAGCTTCGTAATATTTGAATCCGCCAGTTGCCACTTTCTGTGGTTCCTTAGCATAACTTAGCTCCCATTTTAGTCGTAAGGCTTTTCGCATACCCGCGAAGGTGCATTAGTGCAGACCGAGCGGTCGAGAACGCAAATACCTTGTGGGGTCTGATCGACGTTGGGGGACCCGAAAAGAATATCCATGCGAGAGTCTTGGTGTGGAAATCACGTGAAAACTATTAATTTTGAGAATTATTCTCTGCCCCCTGGGAAGACTACCGTGATTCATTGATAGAATGGGTTAAGGTTTTTCGCTTTATGTAAGCCGTGTGTAATTTTCCTGGGACGGGTTTTCATGAGAGAGGCTGCAGCTTCCACATTCACCCGTGGTAACAATATAGGCTAGGAGAGATCTTCTTGAGTAGGAAAGATTGGTATAAGTACTGTACACACTATCTTGGACCCACGATATTATCGCTCCCTGAGACATTTGCGGTTTCCACGAAAAAATAGTTTTTTAGTGTCGGCCCCTCAGGCCCTAGTAGTTTATAGATCTAACTAGGCTTATTCTGTTACCAATAGTGAAGAACCTCTATGGGTGGCCGGCAGAACAGCATAATATCTATATTTCACGAAACCCGTGCAACAGGCTAGAACTTAGACACCTGTGCATATAACGCCTCATCCCACAGTACGGTACAACAGCCACAAGAGTTTCATGAGTCGCACCTTTCGGGTGGCTTAGCAGGGATATTATTCGGCATCATTTACTGTAACTAGTTTAATGTGCGACGCTGATAGCACTCGGCGACCCCCGCTTTTCTTATACCAAACCCCGCTTTTCCTCCGTTTCCGAGAATATTATCAACCCACCATACTCCACAACCCCCCTCTCTAACAGAACAAAAAATAACGAGTGGAAGATGTCACAATATACTGTCAACGATGGCAGCAACTGCCTGAATACTACGAACTCCTTTAACAGTAATGTGTGGAACAACTGCACATTCGCCGATGATCGGTCACAACTCCTATCCTGGTTATCACCCCTCGAGCCCAGCTTAAGGCATTGCGACATCCGAGACCGCCGTGTAAACGACATCGGAGAATGGCGCATAGAAACCGAGGAATTCAGAACATGGTGCGGGTTTGGTGGGGAAGGTGAAAGTGATACGCAAGTCCTGCTTTGCTATGGAGATCCGGGGGTCGGCAAGACATTTATGAGGTAACAAGGATTATTGTCCGAAGAGAAGAAAGAAAGCTAATAAGCTATGATGGTAGTTCGCTGGTAGTGGACAGGCTGTGCGATCAGGCCATAGGACAAGACATCGCCGTTGCGTGCTTTTACTTCGACTTCGCGGCCCGAAAGGAGCACACTGCGATCAGTGTGCTGGGCTCCTTACTGAAACAGATTATTAGCGGAATGGAACGGTTTCCGGAGGAAATATGGCAAGCCTTCCAAAGGCAGAAAACAACTCTTGGCGGATGCAAACCGCAACTCGTCGATATAACGAAGATGCTACAGGCCATCACGTCTTCACAGCCCACATTTATATGCATTGACGCGCTTGACGAATCTGACGGAGTGCAACGAAGTAGGATCCTTAGTTCACTGAAACAAGTCCTTGAGGAGTCCCCGGGCACACGAGTATTCATGACTGGAAGGCCCCACGTTCGTGCTGAGGTCGAGAAGCGGCTTGCTGGGCGAGTTATAAGTGTACGAGTTGGTGCAAGCAAAGAGGATATCATCACATACCTGCGTGCTAGACTAGACGAGGACGAAACACCCGATGCCATGGATGATAGTCTGGAGGCAAGCATTCTGGCGAAGATTCCCGAAAACATATCAGAAATGTGCGTGAGAGCGATGAGGCCACAAATGCCGCTGCTTTTATTTGCTGATTGATATATTTAGGTTTCTCCTGGGTTCTCTAAGTATTGAAGCAATCTTGCAAGAATCAACACTACATCGGAGACGAGAAAGACTTGGCAGAATCACGAATGGATTGGGGCTAGATGATGCCTACAGTGCGACGATTGAACGGATAAAGGCCCAAGACGGTGATAAATCGATACTCGGTATGGCGGCATTAATGTGGATCAGTCATGCGGAACGGCCGTTGAGGGCAGATGAGCTCTGCCACGCCCTAGCAGTCGAGTTGGGCTCCACAAATTTCAATGGCGACAACGCCCCTTCGATGTCGACACTAGTCGGCTGTTGTCAAGGGCTTATTGCAGTTGATAAGGAGGGATCAACTGTGCGATTAATCCACTTTACTCTGCAAGAGTACCTTTCCATCCATCACGATATTTTCTATAGACCTCACGCGACAATGGCAGAGATCTGTTTGACCTATCTGAATTCCCAACAGGTCAGGGCCATTTCGGCCCATCTTTATCCCGGCACCAGGGTGACTGATTTTCTTGAATACTGTTCCCTGCACTGGGGAGCCCATGCGAAAAGGGACTTGTCGGACTGCGCTAGGTCCCTTGCCCTGGTACTGTTTAGAGATTACGATGACCACATTTCCCCAAAACTGCTTATGATGAAACATCTCTCTGTGAATTTTGACCATCTCGAGGATGACGATACGGGTTTCTCGTTCAGTGGACTACACTGCGCATCGTTCTTTGGAATTGTCGACCTTGTAACTGCTTTGATAGAGATTGAATGTTATGATGTCAATGAAGCAGGTATGTGCGGGAACACACCGCTTGCATGGGCTTCTGAGAATGGGCATGAGGAAGTGGTGAAAATACTCCTCGACCGTGAAGAGGTCCACCCCAACAAGCCCAATGTGTTCGGCCATCCACCGCTCTCGGATGCCGTCGTCAATGGACATGAGGGAGTGGTGAAACTCTTTCTCGACCATGAAGACGTCGACCCTAACAAGCTAGATGGCGAAGGATATACACCGCTCTCGCTTGCCGCCGTGCGGGGACATGACGGAGTAGTGAAAATACTACTCAACTATGAAGAGGTCGACCCCGAGAAGCCAAATAGCGATGGCCGAACACCGCTCTCGCTTGCAGCCTTGGGGGACATGAGGGAGTAGTGAAAATGCTACTCGGACGGGAAGAGGTCAACCCCCACCAGCCAGATCATGCCGGTCTAACACCAGCAGCCCATGCGTTCCAGAGAGGACATATGGAAGTGATAAAAATACTACTTGTATGTGAAGGGGCCGACCTCAACAAGCCTGAGACATGGAGTGCAACACTGCTCTGGAATGCGGCTGCAGGTGGAAATGAGGAAGCGGGAAATATACTACTCGGACGTCAAGAGTTCAACCCCGACAAGCCAGAAAACAATAGGACACTGCTCTCGTATGCCGCTGAGAATGGTCACGAAGGAGTGGTTAAAATGCTACTCGGATGTGAAGAGGTCAACCCCGACAAGCCAGATAATAGCGGCAAAACACCCCTTTTATATGCCGCTTGGAGGGGGTGCGAAGGGGTGGTAAAAATACTACTCGGGCTTGAAGAGGTAAATCCCGACAAGCCAACCAATGACGGCAAAACACCCCTTTTATATGCCGCTTGGCTTGGGCACGAGGAAGTGGCAAAAATACTATTGGGGCGGGAAGAGATCAACCCCAACCATTCAGATAATGGGGGCAAAACACCGCTCTGGTATGCTGCTGAATGGGACCGTGAGGGAGTGGTGAAAATGCTACTCGGGCGGGAAGAGATCAACCCCGACAGGCCAAATAATTTGGGCCAAACACCGCTCTCATGTGCTGCTGAGAATGGACATGAGGGAGTGGTGAGAGTACTACTCGGGCGAGAAGAGGTCAACCCTAACAAGTCGGATATTTGGGGCTTCACACCGCTCATTTATGCAACTAGGAATGGCCATAGGAAGGTGATAGCACTACTACCCCCCCACGACGAAGCGATAACCCCCAGTGCCTCTTCAGGCCTAGGAGATACCACCTGATTGAAATCACTCCCATTCCTACCCTTTCGCAGCACATTATTATGGAAGTTGCCTGTATACACTATATTTTCTAAAGATAGGAAATTCCATAAAATTGCGAGCGCACATATCTGTTATCATTCCTGTCTTATCCTCCTTGTCTAACCTATTCCAGCGAGGATTCCTAGGTTTATGTTTGCAGAGTATATTCTCATCGGTGGCGTGAAATGATACTATTATTGCGGGATTGTTTATTTTCTAACTTGCAATTTCCCTCCCATCGTATTTAGCTTTCCTCTAGCCATGTATTATTCCGGGCGCCTTCCTCTGTTTCTTATGCTTTATTATTTTTTCCACTGAGTTCTCTTCCTCCCATCCTCTTCCCTGAGTAAAGATAAATAAGATGTTTTTCTTAGAATATAAGTGTTATGAGATAGTGGAGGGGTTCTTGATGAAATAGTCAACAATATCGGGGTCGTGACTGAGCGATATAGCTCAATGAATAGCGCCGGAGTGCTGTTGCCGAGCGCTTGCTAGCTACCCTCGTTATAACCGTAAAAATTAAAGTGAAGGGTGTAGGAGGGCCTAGAACACAGAATTTTCTTGTGACTTATTAACCTCACTGGTCTTGCAATTAACCTGATAGTATAGAATATGAAAGCCGAAAAGCTATCCAGCAGACCGTGCACTGCCGTATTGACCGGGCTAATTCCAGAACTATCCCAGGACTATCCACCAGCCTAAAAATAGACATCACGGGATCAGTGGGCAAGAACATCCAGGGGGCACTTGTCAGGGGGCTGCCTAACAATAATAGATCTCTTTCCCAATCACAATAACAAAGAGGCAAGTAACCTGTTTCAACTCTTGTATGGGGAATTGTGGAAAATCACTTCCTACCAACCGAGCTGTCTTCACGGCTGGGAATTATAGGACAAAGGGCCCATTACTTAGTATCGTACAGCTCCATCTACTCGCTAATTGGAGAGGAGAATAGAAGTTAGGATGAATGGCAATTGCCTTTTGTGGGGTGTGGCGCCGATTAGGTTGGAATTAGTATGGTATAATATGATACCGGTACAGTATTCTATGGCAAAGAGAACTTATGATATAACGCGAATCACCGTACAAATAATTTTTGATAAATAAAAGTTTTATGGGCGTCCTCTCTTTACTGTATTCTTACCTCAGAGTGTATCTCCTAATCGTAGGTTACTGTGCATTACTGTTGAATATATGGCAAGCGAACGTATGGTTGAGGTGCGTTTATCGGTCTAGGCAGAATTGGGCGCCGGCTAGCATTTCTTGAGCTCACTTGAATAACCAATTCATAAGCTCGAACAAGGGAGGCTCCAGCAGCCCAAAGTGAGAGTACGTACGAGATCAGTAATTGCGGTCTTGAAGGTACCCACAACGAGAATGGGTGGGGGACGAACAAAGATACAATATTAGGTGCGTAAAAGAGGGCATTCTCAGAGTTAGGGCTACCAAGATTATGGGTAATTGATGGTCAGTTTCCCTGTTTTGTCATGGCTACGGTTGAGACCCTGGAAAATTCTACGGTATTATCTGGTAAGGGGCTTTAGATCGCTTGACACTCCTGGTATGCAAAAGATTTTAGTGCTCTCCTCGCATGCTCGGAAGGGTTTCTTATGGATCTTTAACCGACCGGATGCGGACTAACGCATTAAGGTGGGGTCTATCAGACCTAAGCCGGATACCGATATCAGTACGAGTAAAGAATAAGTGCCTCAAGGTGAAATTCACGCAGGCACCATTGTAGAATTGTCCATATGCCACTTGTGATGGTTACCGAGATCTTTTTTATACAATAAATCGTGCTTGTTCACCCGATTCAAGGCGGGTTTAATTTTCTTGGGCTATCCCCATTCTGATCAGAGAGGTTGTAACTTGCACTTGTAACCATAGTGGATAGATATGTAGCGGGAGAGCTTCTGTTATATTAAGGACAAGTTTACCCATAGACGGCCGTCTAGCAGCACGAGACGGTGCCGACCTTTAAGGTGGGCTTGACAGTTGGAGGGGTACGGGCAAGTAGATGGCGCTTACCCAACACAGCATGCAGTCTATTGTCTAGTGGGATTTATAGACGCACCTCCATGGCAATGTCCTATGTCAACTGCCCAGCTACGAGAATTCTGGGCTGTAGAGAACTATGTAAACATTGTTGCGCATTATATTGGGAATTAAGGTTGGTTTACAGTCTTAATAGTACTTGTACTAGAGACGAAACTGTGCGGGCAACAAAAAGGGGTATTTTTTGGCCAAGGAAGTAAATTGTTAAGGTTAGGGCTACTAAAAGCTGGAGGTGGTTGATTGATCCATGTTCGTTGCCCACCATGTTTTGTGTGGGTAGCCGTGCTGGGGTTGTGGCTCTGCAGCGACCCTCGATTGCTCGGAATCTTGGGCACTCTCAAAGAGAGTGCCTCACATTTCGATGGTAACAGCTCAACAATACTTTTACACGTAATCAAAACCAAAGCCCCACTACACGAAAATTAAACTCGCAAAAGAGAGAAAACAAAATCGATGACTTATTTGCAACGACTTTCGACTTTCTCACGCATTGTTTTAAGTCGAAAGGACATTTAAGCCATCAGAGAATGTTTGGTAGTGGTTTGTAATTCTTAAATTCACATACAAATAAAAGTATCGTTGGGCTGTGACTATCGGTGAACTGGGAGGCACTCCATCGGGGTGCCACCTACTTTGAAGGTCGCTTAGCCTCTTTCGAAGTGGTGGGAGCCTTGGCACGTTTTAAATCGAAAAAATCTAATGAAAAATCACAAATCTGCTAGGGCTGTTCGCGGTCCCCCTCTGTTCGTTGTCCCCTCGTTGTGTGGCGCCTCATCCTACGGTCCCAGTATCGGTAGTGACTGCGAGAATCAAATTAATACCGTACCCCATTACTCGTTTCCAGACACTCGCGCTAAGTGAAAGTACTCGAGTACAGCTGTTATTAGAATTGGTCAGTGGTGAAATGACTAAAGAGAGCAAAGTTGGGGTTAATTGTGATAACTATGATGTATCATAATATGATGAACGTGAAGGGGGTCTGGTACTTGTACTTGGGTGTGAGGGTAAGTGATCGGACAAAAGTAGTTGATTGCAACTAGCGGTTTTTCCGACCACTTTTTGCTCCAGGCTGGTACTTGGTTCCCCCTAACTGCTGAGATATTTCACAATTCCCTATTTTGGTAATCGTGATATGAAAAACTTCGTGCTTCAGAAGTGGCGTAGTGTACGGCAGCCTATAACGACAAAACCGCCACTACGCACAAATCTTAAAAATCAAAACTTGAAAATCGTAAAAAGATAAAATATCTTCAACAATCAGAATTTGGTAAGCCATATGTTTAATTATCATCGCAAGTAGCATTGGATAACTTCTGATAAATAGCATTACGGTGGCATATAGCGACAAAGCCGCTACCATGCACAAATCTTGCAACTTAAAAATCTTGAAAATTAAAAAGTCCCTCGAGGGACAATTAGAATTCTATAAGGGATAAAGTTCTTGAAAATTATCATCATTTGTATCATAGGGTATTGGCTAATATAGTGGCCTAGAATAATGGAAAAAGAGGGATTGACAGTGTTCGCAACGGGGCAGTCCGTCCGTCCTGAGCCAGGACGAGGACGGACCGCATTTTGTCGTCCCGTCTGGTCACTCCCTAAAATTGCCTGACAAGTAGAAATAGAAGACGAGGACGGACGACATTTCGTCGTCCCGTCCAGTCATTTTGTCAACCCGCCCGACAAGTGAGAATGAAGGACCAGGACGGACGACATTATGCCGTCCCCGCCGTCCCCCACGGTCCCCTGTCGCCCCCTGTCGTCCCCCGTCGTTCCCCGCCGTCTTCCGCCGCTTTCCGTTGTTTTCCGTTGTTTCCCGCTGTTTTCCGCCGTCCCCCGCCGTCCCCCGCAGTTCCCCACCGTTCCCTATCTAAAGTTGCCTCAGACCGTGGGGCTTGTCGTCCTTACTAATGACGGCCGTCCTGGGAGCTCAAGGACGAGGACGGACGACATTTGCCGTCCCGTCTCGTCCGGGGGTCTTGGCAGTCCCCCCGCCGGGCCCTACGGGGGCCCAGGACGGCTGAGAACACTGGGCTCTTTAGCTATCCATTTGCAACTTAGATGAGGGCAGTCCTGTTAGTAAAAGGCGATTTTCAATAATCTCCCGTACTATAATTGAATGGGTCTGTATTGCGCTTCCTTGATATTTTATTTCCGTGATAAAGAAAGAAATCTATTATTATTAAGTAACCCCCAGGAAGCCCCAGGAAGCCCCAGCATGTTCCCTCCAGAGATCCCGCGACGTCAATTGTGAGTGTGGGGGGCAGTCGGTAGCATTAACTCAGCCTTTGCTTAAGGGCATACTTCTCCCTGGGTTTACGATAGTGTATCTGCAGGATCGCTTTCCCGCCACTACGTTTCACGACACCAACCCAATAGCAAGATGAGTGAGGCCGGTAAATCACATAAAATCCCGTCATGTAAGATAGGCTTCTGTACGCCATTAATGGTATGGTTATAGCGGGGTAGCTAGTAAGCATCCAGCAACTGCAATCTGGCGCCATCCATCGAGGCATATGATTTAGGCACGGTCCCTATATAGTTCGCGATCTTGTCGATAATCCTCCGGCTATCGTGCACTGCTTATATTATATCTGAAAAATAACATCTAGTTTATCTATTACTCAGGAAAAAGGCTGGAAAGTAGAGAATAAGAAGGGAAAAATGAAGTAAGTACCAGAAAACCGAAGAAGACACCAGGAATAATCTACCGCTATAAAGAAACTAAAGACGAGAGGATGGAAATCTCAAGCTATAAAATAAAAAATTTCCTAATTATACAACCATTTCACCTCACCGGCTTGTCAAAAGTAGACAGAGAATTTCAGACTGGAATGAAGAGAGATATATGAATTCCCAGATCACGGAATATCATATCTCCAGAAAAGATAATGTACATAGACAATTTCATCCTAACATGCTACAAAAAAAGAAGGAATGGGAGGTGATTTCTATGAGGTGGTGTCTCCTAGAGCTTAAGAGGCGCTAGAGTTATTTCTCTGTCGCAGGGCTGCAGCAGTGCCATCACCTCCACATAGCCATCCTCAGCTGCGGACATAAATAGTGTTTTCCCGCAATTATCTGGCCTGTTGGGGTTGACGTCTTTCCGCTCGAGCAGTACTTTCACCACTTCTTTATACCCCCTTTCAGCAGCAAGCAAGAGGGGTATTTTGTCGACGTTTTCTGACCTGTCGGGATTGACCTCCTCCGACCCTAGTAGTATTTTTACCACTCGCACGTGCCCATAACAAGCGGCAGATGAGAGGGGGGTTGTGTCGTACTTATCTGGCTTGTCGGGATAAACCTCTTCCTGCCTAAGTAGTGTTTTCACCACTCCCTCATGTCCGCTCCGAGCGGCATACACGAGCGGTGTTCTGTCGTCATCATCTGGCTTCTCAGGATTGACCTCTTCCCGCCCGAGGAGTATTTTCTCAACTCCCTCGTGCCCATATCCAGCGGCACATGAGAGGGGTGTTCTGCCGTCATCATCTGGCTTATCGGGGTTGACCTCTTCATGGCAGAGTAGTATTTTGACCAATCTCTCATGTCCATTCGAAGCGGCATGAGAGAGAAGTGTCCTGCCGGCATAGTCAGGCTGGTTAGGGTTAACCTCATGCCACTTGAGTATTATTTTTGCCGCTTGCTCATTTCCACCTGCAGCTGCATTCCAGAGTAGTGTGGTGTCCCATGTTTCCGGTTTGTCGGGGTCGGCCCCTCCACATTTGAGTAGTATTTTTATCACTTCCTTATGTCCACTCCGGGCCGCATACGCGACTGGTGTTAGACCGGCATCATCTGGCTTGTGGAGATTGACCTCTTTCCGTTCGAGTAGTATTTTCACCGCTCCCTCATTTCCATACTGGGCAGCATATGAGAGTGTTCGACCTGCTCTAATTGGCTTATTAGGGTCGATCTCTTCACGGCCCAATAAGATTTTCACCACTCCTTCATGTACATTTTGAGCAGCTTCCGCGAGCGGTGTTTTGCCGAGATGATCTGGTTTTTTTGGGGTCGACCTCTTGACAGCCTAGTAATGCCTTCACCACTCCTTCATATCCATACTCGGCGGCATAAAAGAGCGGTGTTTGGCCGATATAATTTGGCTTGTTGGAGTCGGCTCCATGCTCGAGTAGAATTTTCACCACTTCCTCATGCCCATTCGAAGCAGCCCATACAAGCGGTGTGTTCCTTAAATAACCTGTTCCGTAGATATCATTAGATTCCATCTCGATCAAAGCAGCCACAAGGTCGCCAATCCCAAAAAACGATGCGCAATCAAGTCCACTGAGTGGGGGATCCCAACCATAACGCTCAACATCTGAAAACGGCACTTCCTGATGTTCCATCATAAGCAATTTCAGCGATATGTGGCCATCACATTCCCCAAGAAGCGTCAGGGCAAGTGACCTGGTACCGTCTGAGAGGTCCCTTTTCGCATGGGCTCCCCAGTGCTGAGAACAATTATCCAGAAAGTACGTCACCCTAGTGGCAGGATAAGGATGGGCCGAAATAGCCTTCACCTGTTGACAATTCAGATAGGTTAAGCAGATTTCTGCCATTGTCGCGTGAGGTCTACCGAAAGTATGGTGATTGATGGAAAGGTACTCTTGCAGAGTAAAGTTGATTAATCGCACCGGTGATCCCTCTTTATCAACAGTAATAAGCCCCTGGCAACAGCCGATTAGTGTCGACATCAAAGGGGCGAGTAGCAGCCACACCTAAATAGTGGGTTAGACAAAGATTGCCGGACATAGGGAATAAGGTGTAGGAGACAGCAAAAAAAGCGTGCTGCTTTCCTAAAAGTCTAAGGAGAGTTGTCAGTCCAGGGGAAAGTGTTTGCTCGACGAAGCGAAGTTGGGTTGGGTGATCTGAGAAAGGCCGCGCCAACTGTAGTTGAAGCCGAAGGAGGTGTTAGAAATATTAACAATACCCACCTAAACAAGTTAGCGTCATGAGTAACCCTCCGCTAGCTTCTCGACTCACGACGTCATTAGAAGGGCAATCTGGGAGATTCGGCATATCTTCACCAATGCAAGCGAATTTTAACAATACTTGCAGTTGACATGCTTGACATCTTCATCCGAAGAGAGATCACTAGCAGCGGAGGTAGTCAGTGGGTTGGGATCGGTCGGGGGAGGATTCTGAACAAATACAATAACCTATTAGCAAATAGAGATTAAGGGACAAATGCCAAGTTTAGGGGACGAAAGATAGTTGCGTTAAATTGCCGAACATTTCGCTGGGTAGTGGTGGGGTGAATGAAGAGGGAAGAGGGGTGCGTCTGTTTTGTAGTTCAGAAGGTGGCCGTAGGATGGAAGAGTGACAAGTGTAAGGTTCGTAGATCTTGAGAAAAGAATATGATGCTCAGTTAAGCAATTTTTTTTTCTCTTCTGCCCGTCCTATTGACAATGGCATTTCGCACTCGGGGATGAAGATAAGACACTTACGGAATATGGAATTCAAGAATTCCAGGGCAAGTTTCATTCAGGGGACAAGTGATAAGGCGGGATGATAATTAATACAAACAACATGAGGCAAAGGATCCGTCTGTAAGTCGAGCTCTTTCTGCTCGTGTTTGTAGTTAGGGTAACGACCATTCTAGCTTGGGCACCAGATTTACCGGTATATAAGAAGCCCCCTCTTCTCTCTTCTTTTCCTTCCTTCTCCTGCAAACACATCCACTTCGCTTTTTCTTTGCTCTGCTAACCCTGTTTTTTTGCTTTTATTGTCTTCAGTACATTTCATTTGCACCGGCTCTTCCCCCTTTCTCTACAACTGTGTATCTCTCTAAAGAGTTATGTAATGGCCCCACAGGGTGGTGCCGTATTCTGAGAGGGTAATAATACTAGCTCTATAGCAAAGTACACTATCTAGCATGGCTAAGTACCGGAGGGTTGGACGAGATTGTTGTAACCAACAGCTTACTATATCAGAATGATTTAGTAGTTCCTAATAGTAGGTGTTTGGTAAACACACTTGAAATACTAATGAGTCTTGAAGTGAACTGAAGAAGTAACTGTTCAACCAAGGATATTGAAACTCTGTCTGTCTTTTCTAAGTCCAGAGAATAGCAGGTCTTAAATACATATGTCAGGCTTCCTGAGCCTTGTAATCAAATAACAATAAGGCTACAAAAGTGGCAGCCTTGAAAGATTACATAAAACCAATCAAGTATCAATTCAATATCCTAATACCAGATATAAAACATATAAAGTATCAAACAATATGCAAAGCCAACTAGTAACCTGTACCAGTTATAAGATATATAAGTTTAATACACGTCTATAATACAATGAGGGGAATGCTCCCTAGAGGAACTAGTGACCAATAAAATATTAGAATCTCTCAGACTGTTAACGCACAGATGAAAATGGACAGTAGTAATCTGGTCTGTGTGTTCATCCCACCAATAAATACTAAGAGTTCGTTGCTTGCAATTATTTTCTTCCCTTTATCTTTATTCTACTAATAATTACTTTGATAGTGGGACCGTGATTGTCAAATTGACCGCAACAGTGTTGGGTTACATCGAGAGTATTTGACATAGTATTTCTTCTGGGTGGTTACAAGCTGATCATTCTATAGGAATTCAACTCACACATGGTAACTCTCATGAACGGTTGCTCTACAATCATCCACATTTTATTTCATATCTAATACACATGATAGTAGTTCAACTCGCATGTTAAGGTTGATTTTCCTTACCTCTTCCCCAATCTTTCTCTCATCTAAAATCTATAATAGGAATTCAACTCGCATCTTGTCAAATTCACCCAGGTATGCTTCTTTCCCACAGTCTTTGTTTTATTTAGTTTAAACCTAACTTGGGTCTGAGGATTTGGAGAGGTTGCTATTGAGTTGAGGAAGCTGCTGTGAGAAGCCAGATTAATCCTCTGTTTGCCATACTAGGCCTAGCCTGCACCGGCAATGGAGTCATTATAATTTTTACCTTCACTGTAAGATGTCACTTACCATTATTCCAATTTATCAAATTATAGATTAATAACTAAAATAATAATAGGGTGGAGTCTACCTTGTTGAGAAAACCTTAGCGTTCTACCTTCACACTATTAGAGAAGCTCTTTCTACCTCAGGGAGTGCTATTTCAGAAAACATTCTCTATTTTTGTTTACATCACTGTAGTTCTGTGAAGGCAAGGCCATTGTATCCGACAATACTGGAAATGGCTAGATAGAGTATTCTTATTTTTACAGGATATAACCAAAACCTGGACTTATAGAAGCATTGAGCTTTCACATAAATGTTGGTCCACATTTATAGCTATAGGGGAATGATTGTAGATCCTATTATTGACTAGATTGTTCATTAGAAATGCTGCTGTTGAAAATTGTGTGGTTCTGGGGATATTCTACTTAATAGTGAATGGATATAAATTGGAACCTCTGAATATGTTCCAGTCATCACCAAAGTGCAAAGGGAACCCATGGTATTTTATAGATCTAACTGGGTTTATTGTATTGCTGGCAGTAAGGAGTCTCCATGCATGGCTGGCAGGATGGTAATATTACCAGCGTCGGGGTACACACTACTCGCCTTTAGTCGTATGGTAGGATGCGCCTGCTGGATCAAACCAGGGTGGTGTAGTTGTGACCTTCGGCTAAGCCGGATGATATACTAGCAGGGAATTGACTTGGACATGACCAGCTTAGTGTCTTGCAGAAGAGATAGTTAAAGGTGAAAGTATATACACTAATTGCGATAGAGAAAGGGCGCTTGAACTATTCTCTAATTGCCATCTGTAGTTGTACTTTGTAACGGAATCTACTATTATCTCTGCTACTTACTACACTGATGTTGGATATTTCCTATTTAGGATTCCCTAGTAACGCACATTTCATCCTTGTACTTTCCTTATTGTTATAGTTACCTATTGGGTAGTACTTTCCTTTACTCGCTTATTTGCACCCTTTGTTTTTTCGTACCCAATTAGGATACTCTACACTTTCCTACTATGTATTACTGGATTAGTACATCAGTAGCGATCCCTTGTTTGTTTGATTTCATTACTTGTTTTGTTAGTTATATCCTGTCGCTTCTATGACCTTGTTTAGGACTTAGAAGTTTCGCTACTCAGGTAGCTTTGCATTTTAATATTTGGTTATGCTTTATTTGTATTTAAAGAGCTCGAGATCCCCTAAGGATTCGAACTCTCAAGCCTCACAAGAACGCTCTTCTTTAATATACTACAAGCTGAACGGTCACTCTATTAGTCCCTCATCTTTCTTATATCTCATACAGAGATTCCACTTGACGCTTCCCCTCCTGTCCTTCAGTATCGCCGGATCTCCCTCTGGGAATCTCGCGGTACCTAGGAGCAGGTTACATACTTGAATAGATGCAGTAAATAATGATAGAATAAAATAGGATATCGTTATAGCCAGTTCCCCACCTATGTCACTGCTGGTTATAGTCAGTAAAAACCAGGTTGATTCAAAAGCAAGTGTGAATCGATATACCTTTTTTTTTCTCCAAGACTGGCTTACACAATAGTGGTTTTCAAATGTAAAACCGAGTGATAAGTACTAGTAAGTCACGTAATCTTTGATTCTGATGGTTGCTCAACAGTAGAAGCAGAGAAAATGTGTAAAACAGCTCTGAGCCAGAGAGGGACAAAAGAGAAACACTATATTCCTGATCATGATTATTGGCAAGCCTAAATAGAGCATCACATTACCTACTCAGTACTTAGATAGTGGTTGAAAACTACGAGATGCAAGCCTCTCTTGGTAAAACAAAAGAAATTGGCTAGCAGCTCAACTTGAAAACTGCTTTTGTGTTACACTTGCTTTCACCGACTATGAGTGACAGAGAAATAGGAGGAGAACTGAGTATTAAACTCCATTGAAATAGAAAAGAATGATATCTATTCAATGAATGTCTAGTTGGTGATTGTTTACACTTAATTGTAGATGAGATGTTCGTTGATTAGAACAAACTCTACATTCAAGACTATATACAAAGTGAGGTGTTTACTAGGTGCTCAAATGCTCCCCCGATTGCTAAAACTAGATTAGAATACAAACCAATTCCACCCGGGTCTAGAACAAGACTGGCTCAACCAGCTGTAACTCAGAGCTCCATGAATCGATCCCCTACCCAAAAGGACAGTCTAAGTATGGTAAAGGAACAGATTAGTGTCAACCTCATTCAGGGTACTTCTCAAAGGTGAATTACCATTACAATCCCCACCCAAATTATATAGAAAATACATAACCATATTGCTTAAGTGATAGAGAATAACGTTATATATTTTTAAAATTTGAAAGGAAAACTGGAGAGTGGGGATTCGGCCATTAGGATGTGAGATTTTGGTGTGAAACTATAAGCTTTCTCTTTGGGTTCAACATATAAATAGTGACTAATGAGTAATCTACCTTCGCATATTAACTAGGAAACGAAAATCGCATTAGCAATAAGACATAATTATAAGTAATATAATACAAAATACTTAAAATAGGCAGAATAAATAAGTAAAATTCCATAAAGCCGCACAGTTTATCAATTTAGTTACCAAGTAAAAAACCTGCAGGTTATTCTAGACACAAGCATATCGTAATGGTTCAGCTTATTATACTACAGAATTTAAAGAGAAACCAATAAAAAGAATAGAGGAGCTATTACAAAGTTGCAGAACCTCAAACTATTGTACCTAATGAATATAATATATGGTTATTTGACAGAATACCCCTCGGTAGCGCTGAATTTCACCAAATGCCAACCGGAAAAAATGTTTGATAGAATGCCCCCCACCGCACCTTCCCTTAAACCATTAGTAGACCATATTGACAATCCAGCCCTTGGTAAGATGGTGAATCAAGACCAACAATTGTAAATCTATGTAGTTTGTAAGATATTACACTAATATACAATAACAATAACTAAGTATGAGATTGTTGGCATGTCTGGAAATAATGACCAACATTATGGCAAGTAGAACAAGAGGGAGGTGCTCTAGCAGTAGTTTCTCCCCTAATAGTAGACGTACCAGATAGGTTGTCTCCAACCCTTCTTCTCTTTTTCGCTGGCCTTCCTCGAGGTACCCGGGTCACTGGTGGTTCCAGCGCCATATCCAGTCCCACACCAATTCCCCCCACCTGCCCCACTTCCACATCCAGACTTTCGAGATAGCCAGAATTCTCTTCAGCTCAGAATGTAGAGGGATGCTCAATATTGACAACCGGTAAGTTGATTTTGTAGCTCTCCTTGTAGGTTTCGGCTCGGCAATAGCTTGGCATGAAGTCAATTGGGCGTTCCAGAGAATGTATATCACTGCAATTGCGTGAACAAATGGAATATCATTGTCAAAAAAGTAATGGCAGGTGCATTTCCGTGACTCCGAATTGACTCTGTATCCTCTAGCACCGTTAATAGCCCTTGTTACTAGTGCATCATTGGGACCAGAAATTTGAAAGTTATACTGAGGGGCAAACTTAAGCCTATCGTTCAACTTTTCAGTTCCAAAGCTGATTAAAAGAGATCCTGCAGGCTGCAACCAGGCTTCCGCTCTCTCATAGTGCTGAGAGTGGCGATCCATTTCCTTATACCAAATTCCATTTAACATTGTAAGAACTGGCTGTTCTCTCTCCTCCAAGTTAGCGTTGGTTACAGGGCCGCCATGGCCCCGAAAAACATGGGTCCCCGGCAAAATTCCCCGCCCTGGCCCGCTTACTGGCCCGGGGCGGGGCATTTTTTTGGCCTCTGCTCAGAAGTACCCGGGGCCGGGGCCCCGCCCCACCCATGCCCCAGACAGGCCCCAATAAAACTTTGGTGGTGAAAAATGGGGGCCCATCCAGGGAATGAGTCGGGTTGGGCCCCGGACACCGGCGGGGTGGCGAGAAGGCAGAAAATGTGCCTTCTGGCCCAGTGTAATGGCGAGGCCTCCTAGGGCAAAACCCGTCCCGCCCCGCCCCGTAACGAACGCTATACAGAGGTTCCACTTGACGCTTCCCTTCTGGTTCTTTAGTATCGCCGGATGTCCCTCTTATAAGCTCGCGATACCTAGGAGCAGGTTACACTGACTTGGAAGCCAAAAGCCGAGTTTTAGGTCTACTAATATATTTAATACTATGGAAGAAGTTGTAGTCAAATTCGGAATTGGGATTTGCTAATTTCACAACTTAACTCAAAAGACACTCAGTTTTGCTTCAAATATTTAGTGTCTTTGAACTGGTAGTATGAAATCTCTAAATTGCAATCACAAATCTGACTAATACTTATTTCATACCTTGAACTATATCTGTATAATATATATCATGGCTTTTCGCTTCATAATTCTTCTATAGCCTACAGGATTAAGGCTGAAGAGTTGTATTTCACTCTAAATTGCTTTCTAATAATTAAAGAATATAATTTACCTGGAATAGCCTACTGCCTTGACAGTTTATATAGTATCTTGAATTACCTAATCGAAGTATATCACAAAGTATGGAAACCTTAAGTAAGACCTTCAGCAGATATCATCTTATTCAATTTAGAAGATAAATATTCTAATATTCCCATTTTTACAATTGCAATACCTTCCACCATAGTTATAAGCCAATACCCAAACACTTTCAGTTTTAAATACGAGCTCTATAAGATCTTTTCATATGCTTAAACTATGATTTTTGCTATGAGTTTCAATTTTATTTACTACGATTGCAGAAACAATACATTTCAGACCATTTCAGAATAAAGTTAGTGTATAAAGAGTATTATCTCTTATGATTAATTATAAACTCTAAATTATGATTCTCCATATGAAAAAAGTACTTTCTAACTAATTTTCCCCTCGGTATCACTACTAGTTAACTAGATATTAAAATGTATATTTGAAATTCCAATAGTTATCATGGTGAGCGACATTCCGGCAAAGAGCTGTATCCCTATAAATTAAGTTATACAATAAGATGCTCCAACACTGTTATGTGAAACCAAGTTCTTCATTAGTTAGTGTTTGTGACAACCTCCCAACTATTAGTCAGGCCATAGCCATCTTGGTAATTTTAATGTTTAGACTACATTATCCACTCTTGCTCATCTTTTTTTAATTGTATAGAAACCAAGATGGTGTATCAACCAGTACAGGAAAACAACACTCGAAACTGTAAGATATCTATAGTCCACAGTACATTACTGGATAGTATGAAGAAGGGAGCTTTTATCTAAATATTGGTCCAAATTTATCACTAGATGGTACATCAGCGAGGATTAAGCCATGAGTGGAATTGTTGTGTTCAAAAATGGTTGTAGGAAAGCTGTATTTCTAGAGATGTTCTGCTGAAAAAAGAAATAAAAAGGAATCAATATGTCCTCATATTTTGCACTAATGAGCAGAGTAGAGAGAGGATTTGATGCAAAAGTATTAAAAATAAGTAAAGAGAATGCAGTATGCTAAGCTTAGCCACTATAAGTATCAAATAATAATATTACCATTTTGACTCCACTGAGGCCTGCTTTGTACTATTAGAATATCTGAAACAATATATCCAGCCAAATGCTGTACTGGCACCTCCTCATCACTGTGTTCTTAATGGTAGCTGCAAGTCCGATTTCAACTTCGTCTGTAGAGTTGAAGTCACATCCAGCCTGAAGGTGGAAATCAGAGTGCCAGGAGTGCCTTGATTGATGGAGCCGACTGAACATGACGATGGTGGGCTGGCCAGACTAAGTTATTGAATGTGCACTACCCTTGGCCAAGATTCCCGATAGTTTAGAACGTAGCTAGTCCGAACCATATGCTCCATCAAATCCTAGAAATATGACTATCTTAGTTGTGAATGATAAGACAATCGACGAGATAAGATAAACATAATCTCTGTAACTCGAGTAATATCAATGTTGGAATTTCATTTTCACGGAAGTGACCGAGAACTCATATAGGATCTTGTCCTGAGTTTTCAAAAAACAAACCAACCATTGTATACAGAAACTTGAAAATATATACAACTAGCAAAAGGACCTTCCCACTATGCCAAATTCCAATTCCCGAGGTAGTTAACCATCTCCTTCTATGTCTGCCTCGTAGCTCCCATCTTCCGCCCTGGTTTCCTCTGCCTCTTCCCACATTTCCACCCCCGGCTCGAGCCCACTTGGCACGTGAACAACACTACCCTCATCCTAAACTACCTTTCCCAACTAAAAAGCTGAATAAGGCACAATCATTTTCTAGCAAATACTACACTATGCTACTCTACCGTAGCGTTCGTTACGGGGCGGGGCGGGGCGGGTTTTGCCCTCGGAGGCCCCGCCGTTACACGGGCCCGGGGGGCGTATTTTGTGCCTTCTCCCCGCCCCGCCCCCGGCCAAAATGACTGCGCTAATAATACATCCCTCCTGTGGGCTACCTTTAATGGGCACGTGCGAGTGGTGAAAATACTACTCGGACGGGACGACGTTAACCCCGACAAGCCGGGCGAATACGGGCAAACACCACTCAGTTCGGCTGCACAGTGCGGGCATGAGGGAGTTGTGAAAATACTACTCGGACGGGAAGATATCAACCCAGACAAGACGAACAACTGGGGGTAAAGACCCTCAGTTTTGCTGCGGAATATGGGCAGGAGGTAGTAGTGAAAATACTACTCGGATGAGACGACGTTAACCTCGAAAAGCCTGAGCGATGGGGAAAAAAGCCACTCTATTGGGCTGCTTCGAATGTGCACGAGGGAGTAGTAAAAATACTCCTCGAACGGGACGATGACAACCCCGACACACCTGATAGCAAGAGCCGAACACCACCCAGTCGAGCTGTTATGTACGGTCGTAGGAGAGTGATAACACTACTCCAGCCTCTAGCATTTATCACCCCTTTACGACCTCGGAAAAAGGAAACAGCGACTTGATTGAATTCTCCGAAGAAGAGTAGCCTATACTCCACCTCAACAAGGACCATAACTCTCCTATAACTACATCCGCTGCCTTCTCTACGCCCCCCTTCTCCCACTCCCTACAACCTCCCCCCGCACTTCCCAACGCCACCCCATGGTAATTGCCCTCCCCGGGAGTAAGCCTGCCGCCACCGAAACTCATCTCAAATACAATACTCCCCCCTGTCGGAAGAAATCATATGCCATAGGAATAGGGGCATGTATTATATACCCATCCCAACCTCTATACTTATTTCCTTATTTATTCGAGTTAGCCCTTGTGAGTTTCCGTATATAATCAATAGTTCGGTGTCAGCGGAGGAGGGGTTATTAAGATAGCTCGTTTTAGTTTGGGACTTCTATCATATTCACTTTTATTCTTTTCCGGTTGTATACCCCTTGTGCATTTCTTGTCTCTGTTTTTTTTTTCCAATAATTCATTTTTTTCTTCTCTCTGATGAAGTGTATTGTAATAGACTTGTAACGTCACGCACTGGGAAGTGTCACAATACCGGGAAGTGACACAGTCTCAGATTGCGCAATTGATACCGATGTCAAAGCGTATCAACACCCCCCAGAACCTCAATTTTCAAGCTATCACAATAAGAAACATACCAGAAGAATGCCAGAGATCGAATAAATACAGGTAAGTAGAGTAGAGAAAGGAGAAGTCTGTAGAAAGAAAAAAACATTAGATCAAGCTGGTAAGGGGTAGGGAGTGGGGGGGGGGCATACAAGGTGAAGAAAAAGTTGTTAATCCAGTGGAGACTTGCGAGTGCGTAGGCTCATACGCAAGGTAGGAGCTGGCGGAAGATGGCTGGATGGAGAGAGTGGAGGGTGAGAAAAAGGGAGCAGGGGGTGGCCTAAAACAATGGCCGAAGACCATTCAGAATCGCTGATATCTTCTGGTCCACTTTCATCACTTGAAACCTCCTCGGAATCAATTACCAGCACATGTGGAGTTTGTGCAAGGGTGATAATATTTGTCTGCCCCCGCTGGGGCCTAGGTGTAGCAGGTTTGGAAGGAGGAGTGGGCTTTCTCTGTGCCTTTAAGGCTCCTTTCCGGACTCGCCTGGGAGTACTCGAAATCCCCTTGCGAGAAGCTAATCGGGCCTCCTTTTTTTCATCTTTTGCCAGCCGGGCATCCCGTAGCTCTATGAGGGCTGCTCTATCCAGTACCCGTGCTTCGCTAAGCTTCCGACGATCAGTTGCATTGTAGAGCTTATCTGTTCTTTGAAGCTTCAAGCTCAGATCCCGCCAAAGTTCTTTGGAGGCCATTTCCTCCTCCAACTGGTGGCCAAGGGAGCTCATTATCCCCTTCACACGATCAACAGTAGAATCAGAATCGTGGAGTAAGATGTTAGAAAGTAGGTTGCCAGCAGCAAGTACCTGATGGCGTATCTCTCGGCTCCCAGTTGGCTTCTTAATAATACCCAATGTGTCCCGCCGCTTCTCCACTTTAGGGTTGAGCTTTCCGAGCACCCTTCGTGGGTTTAGTGGATGGATACCGGTAGATAAATAGGCTTGACGAATGTTGTGCGGGGTGAATGTAGCCTGGCGAGCTTCCGTTAAAAAAGGAATAAAAATTGACTTTTTTATTCCGGCGAGGTTTTGACCGGAACGAATATAGTTGTCCACAGCGAGCCCGTAGAAGTGCTGGTATGGACCAAATAGGCCCACATCTAGCGGCTGAAGTAAGTGCGTAGAATGGGGGGGAAGGCAAAGAAGCAGAACCTTATTAGAAAAACATAATGATACAAATTCAAATGTTATATGGGATCCATGGCCATCAAATATGAGAAGCCGGGGAAGGTCACCACATCTCTCTTGACTTTCCGGAAGAAAAACCTTTCGCAACCACTCCATCGCTAGCTGATCATCAGTCCAGCCTTTTGGCGAGTAGCTGAACTGATAAGCCTTTTCCTTCTCCGTTAAGTTCTTATACCACCCCATATAATGCCCGGCACCTTTGTTAATCACAAAAGGTGATACTACCGTTCCATCTCCCCCTACTGTCTCGATAACAGTTACCAGCTCCCGTTTCCCATCATGAGTAACGCGGGGATTACGTCTACCACGCCGACACAGAACCTTCGCTCGGGAGGCTAACCCCATAAGGAACCCCTTTTCATCCATGTTGAAAATCTGGAATTCTCGCAGATTATGCTCTCTTATTAACCGACCAAGCTTGCCAAAGTAGTCCCGCAAGATTGCTGGATCCTTCGCATATGCACGCTGTCGCTCCAACTGAGTACTCAGCTTTAAAGCCAAGTCTGGATGCCTAGAGAGAAACCTGGAGATCCAGTTTCTTCCCAGCGGGGGAGGGGGCTTTCCAGTTCTCTTGGATTCCAGGTGGATGGCCATATCCTTAACCATGTCTAAGCGGGGTGGAAAGCCAATATCGTCCTGTGTAAAGCACCACTTGACGATCGCCTTCTCCTCAGGAGATGTGAGCCGTTGCTGCTCTTCATGGGCTGCAGCTCGAGCTACTGTAGTACCTGCAAGTCGTCGATAAAGTGTCCGCCGGTTTACCTCGAAGGCCTCACTTGCTGCAGCAACATTTGGCTCCTCCCCTGATTTTATTGCTCGAATTGCACCTTGGAGACAGTCCTCATAGCCAGAATCAGTCTTCTTCGGTGGTGCCATGGTGTTTGTTGTGGTATTGTTCGGTTACACATTTGGAAAGCGGGGTTATGCATCTTCAGAACGCCACATTTCGGCAGATGCCGGCTTGTGTCACTTCTAGGTATTGTGTCACTTCCCCGTGCGTGACGTTAGACGTAAGGCTGTTTACATAAATGCCAGGATAGGCAAGAGATATAAAGCGCAAGTATTTCTCACACTAGTCGCTTATTATACAAATCGACCCGAAGCTAGCCGTCAACTCAACTCAGATATGGTGACGGTTGCTTTCTACCATGGACAAAGTGTAGACTAATCTCCTAGACTCGAATTCAAAAGAGGAATTGGGAGGCTGGCCACAGTTTTGGTACCGCACATCCAGGGATATTTAATACAAATACGACCAATAACGTAGAAATCACGCGAAACCCGAGCTTAAAGTACAGTAGCGTGCTAGCAAAATGCATAATAATTAGGGGAGAAAAATAAGCATTGGGTGTTTGCATGTACCCATACACTAGAAGGGGGTATCTGCGCGAAACCTGAAAAGCATTAGTTTTCAAAAAACTAGTGCCTAAACAAGTTTTGGTGCTCAACCAAGAATTTAGAGCTCCTCTAGGCAGATTTACCTTCACTTGATAAGCCCAGCATGGTTGATGAAATAAGGCCTAGACTTTTGATTACTACTGTAGCTACCCATAGATTTATACTGCGCTTGTTATAGTGCTGATAAAAAAAAGTATGAAATTAAAATAGCAATTCCTTCAGCGCCGCGGGGGTTCGCTGCAGGTTGCGAGGCACTGGTATAATAATCGACTGGCGGTGAACCACACTCAAAAATTATCACTTATGGAATTTCGCACAACCTATGAAAACAGCAGCTACCGTCAACACAGTCCTCAAACCAGACACTCCCCAATACCTAAAGCAATGTGGTACTTGCACAGGAAAAGCTCATTATTTTAGTCTTTATTTCTACATGAACGGAGATGTTCGATCAGAAAATCAGCCCAGAATATGGTTGATTGAACTTCTGCTTGTATCAAAAACATAGCCTCCAGAAATTTTACCTTCCTCCATGAGTTTGAACGTTTGAGTGAGCCCAGAGAGCTTTCCAACTTTGAAGGGGACTTTAATGAGGCCGAAGCAGTCGATTGCATCTTGGGTGTTGAAGAGGTTGCCGATGTAGGATCCCTTGATTTCAATCATTCGGATGATTGTCGAGAATTCTTCGGCTGAAATGCTGGCTTTCGGGGGAGACCTACGCATGCTACGGCTCCACGAGAGGGGCACGCTATCATTCACCCGAGGCTTGAATTGTTTGATTCTTTTTTTTAAGACGGTGTAGTTCTAGGGTAGATTTACCTCTGCAGATTATTGGATAAGTTTCTCCCTCATAGCAAGAAAGATCAGTCAGGGCACCGGGGCCCCCAGTTACAAAATTGACATTTGCCACCACATCGCATTTCGCAAGATCCCAAAACCCCCCACCATCGAGTTTGTCGAGACACATTTCTTGCTTTTCGCTACTAGTATCGATGGCTATAACATGGAAATCAATTGCTTTCGCGTATTTCACCTAATATCCTTCAATTAGCTCCGGTATATGGGAATGGATCGTAGAATGATTATAGCAAGAGAGCCGAGACTACTGCCGGAACAACGATGGCTATAGTTTGGCCTGTTAAGTCGTCAGATTATTTAAGAGCTTTATAAACCTACTCGAGTTAGTTTGATAGGGACAATAGGTAGTCATCGGGTACAAACAGTGATTCCTGCATAGAGAATAAGTGCAATTGCATCCAACGGAGCTCCTTTAAAGTTTTTAAGAACAGGCAGCCTTGCCAATTGCAAATTGTTAGAGAGTGCCATCCGCGGACTATCCTCTCGCACAAGCGCTCGTCTCCAGCCATACCTATTTCACGTTAGTAGGGTCGTATAAAATTAAGTGGAACAAACTTATAAAATTCGCTGTGGACGGAACTCCCGTTGAGCAACCAGAATCTAAATTCTTAACGGGAGCAAACTATCAAACCAAATCGGATCTTGCAACTG
Organism: Tuber borchii; assembly: GCA_003070745.1. Classification (NCBI taxonomy): domain Eukaryota; kingdom Fungi; phylum Ascomycota; class Pezizomycetes; order Pezizales; family Tuberaceae; genus Tuber; species Tuber borchii. Next base: position 171,510 of record NESQ01000058.1, on the reverse strand, counting down.
ACCAAGAGACATAATTAAAAAAGTGGAATAGAGAAATAGTCGTTTTGGGTGGGTTGGGCACAGGACTACGGTATTTTGTATGGGGAGGTGCTTATACCCCTGCAAAAGAAGAATGTTTCGCTCCAGACTGGTTAGAGGTGTTTCCTGAAAATGATGTCTATCTCACGCTGATCCCGTCAATGACGCACTCCTTCCATGTGGTGGTAGAGTTTTCGTGGAGTGATCCTGGGGGAGATTTGCCCTAGGGTTCATGCACTTTCAACCCCAACCTTACATCGTACCAGTATCTATATCTATAGTCTACCAAAGCGAGTGGGATAGGGAACACTTGAACCCGGGTTGCCGCAAGTGGAGAGAGGAGTATTCACTTGTGAAAAACGAAACTAAAATACAGGGAAAAACTAAATACAAAGATGTAGGAGTCCCGACAACCGCAGTGAATTCGCCGAGAAATGGGTACTCAACTCAGTCTGTGATATACCCATCCGAGGAACCGCTAGACCAACCTTCTCCCTCGGCTGCTAGAATTAGCTTTTGACTATAATTGACGAGAGGGATCAACAAGCTAGACGTACAGGATTCGGCCGGAGAAATTATATCGAGCGAAGGGGGCCAGACGGATTCGTAGTATTCACTCAAATCTTCTTCCGTGAAGTGATAGTGTTTCGCCTCTCCAAGCTCCTTTTTGGGATTTCGCAGAAAGATATCGTGAAATCTCAACTTCAACGGGGCACCGGTGATCGCCTCTGGGGTGAGATTCACTATCTTATGCAGCATAGGGGCAGTAACCTTCTCTTCGTTGTGTCCTCTAGTTTGCTGTAGATTATGTACCGTTGCTTTTTTCCAAAGTTCTATCCTGATAGATCTTGCTTTCAAGTTCACAAAAAATAAGAGGGCGATCTTGACGGCTCCTCCAGAATTGGCTAACCACCACTTCGCGTCGACAGGTAACCTTTGTGGTGTCTCGGACACCCCAGTCTCCAATATTACCGACGGCCAATCCGTGATCCTTGGACGAGCGTGGCACGGCCGTAAAGCAGCGTCTGCTTCCTTTATCTGATAGGTCCCTGGGTAAGTGGTGCTGCCCATAGGTAGGATCATTTTGCCTTGACCGCCGTCATTTATCTTCTCGATGATCAACCGTTCGAAGACGTGAGTAACGATTTCGTGCTCGGGGAGAGGCAAGATCTTTATTATTAAAGTCTCGAGTTCGGTTAGGTAAAGGATACGAACTGTTTTGTAGTTGGTCTCCCGCTCAGTATCGATCCTCGCGAGCTGGTGTTGGGTTACCGGCGAAAATATTAGGTATGGGGAGGGGGAGGGGGATTCGTCATCCTTAGCGGCATGGAATTCACCAACTCGTGCATCCACCGCGGCTTTGAAGGAGCGAATATCAATATATTCTATATGTTCTACACCCTCTAGCCCTTCGGTAAGATAATACTGGTTATCGAGTGCTCCCTCAGACTCTTGGGTTTGGGAGCTATCGGAGGAGATTTCATCGGAGTCGACTGGTCCCTCAGCCTCTCCGAGTTGGGAGCTGTCAGGAGGGGTTGGATCGGCTTCGGCTTGTGAGGTGGGCATTGCGGGCATGGTGGGCATTGCTTTGGAGATTTGTGGTAGATGTAGAAGAGAGTGATGCGTTGTTGTTACTTTAAGGTTTACAGGAACAGGTGCGATACTGGTGTTAGGTTAATATCCGTTCACTCCCTAGCTGGGATGGTGGGTTGTGCGTGCCGTATCCAGCTCTCGTTGGTATAGATCTGACCTACCACTAGCTCAGGCAATAGACCTTTGCTATATTGACTTGAGGACAGTAGTCTAGGTAGCTGAATAGGAGGGAGAGAATAGAGGGTGCACCAAGACCAATAGGGAGAGGTGTGAAGTGGTTTGTATTAGGTAGTGTTATGGGAGCTTTAAATAGGAAAAGCTTTCGTGCCAAGCCTCCTTGTAGCTCTTACATATTTTAGCAGTCCACATGACTCAACTGCCCTATAGGATACCCTCCTCCACACCGGGATATTTCTGCACGCCAAGCTATCGATCAACATAGGGTTTAGTACCGCTAACGATAGCTGAAAGATGTAACCAGTAATGGGTAAAGCTGTGTGGAGAAATAACCTTTTTCTTTATTTCTTGTTTGGTCAGCATTCCCGATCTGCTGTTGTGCTGGACCCTTCTGCCAAGTTCACTAGTGAAGTGGGCATGTACGAACCCATACTCTTGGTAAGTGCCAGTAGCTTCTTTTCATCTCTTGAAACTATCACGGAAGAAATAATCTATTGCCCACCTGTTATGTACACGTATCATAATCTATAAAAACCGGTAATAATTATGATAAGACGCAGGCCCTATTATATTTATTACTTGTGTAATTAATTATGTGGCCCTGGTGATGGAGAAGGATAGTGAGATATACTAGTCGACAATGATGTCAGTTAAGGTGTATGCTGCAGCGTCGCTAGCAAGATAGAGATAAGCACCCTTGAGCGGATTAACCAATCTCTCACGACTTCACTCCCTTAGCTCTGCGCTCTGCAAACTCTGGGACCTCGAGGGGAGTTCGGAAAGCTTACCGAAGGGAATTTTCACTTTCCAAATATCCTTCGTCTCGTCGGGCACGAAGTCGCAAATCTTGGTAGGAATGTGACCTGGACTGGCCGAATTTGCTCTTGCAAGACTAGCCTACTGAACACTCAACCCCTTAAGATAGTCGAAAACCGTAGTCTGTAGTTCCGGAATTATCGCAATGTGGCCACTCATATTAGCAGTAGAAATGAATGAACCGCTTCCTTGGTGGCGGAAGTGCTATCCGGCTACATATGTAGAAAATTAAACACTATCGACATCGGTAGTGATAATTTTACGGTAGTGGTCAAAGCCCTCCTCACTAGTATCGAGCATAGCACCTCTGGTCCAAGGAATTCCGTAATTTGCAACTTTGATGTCGAGCCGGTCCCTGAACTCTGACACAACACTGCCGACGGCTTCTTGGACAGCTTTTTGGGAAATCACATCCACTTGGTAGGCGGCGGCTAGATTGGGTTCACCGATCTTATTTCCGTCGTAAACAAGGGGCAGAATTCAGGAACATTGAGCCTACCTTTGACACCTAATTTCTTGCCGATTGTTTCGGCCCTCTCAACAGCATTTTTGTTGCTGTTGTACTAGATGACAACTTTTGCCCCAGCTTCAGCAAGAGCCCCCACTACTGCCAATCCAATACCGTCATCGGCTCCCGAAACAATGCCGGTCTGGCTATTGAGGGTAAATAGCGGAAGAACACCGTCACTATCTCTCGGAGAGTACCTATCGATGGTGATTATTGTGGAAGAGGGTATTTGAACTAGGCTTGGTGGGTGCAGGAGACGATTAATAGAAGATGAAGAAGGATGGAGACAATGGGGAGGAGGAAAGCTTTAAGCAAGAATGAGAAGTAGCGGGATATGCGTATAGTAATAATTTTCCATTCAATCAGCAGCCCTAAATCTAAACTACCCTCCCCCAACCAAATGTTGAATTATTAAGGCCCAGGAATCGTTTACCGAATTCTATGATACACTACCGTATGCCACAGCAATAAGAGCCATTGAATAATGAGAATTCGTATAAATAATCACTGCCGGATAAGAGTACTATCATGTGAGCGTCCTCGCTTCGCCTTGTTCTCCCCTAGCCGTGGGTTGCTGTGAACTACGGCCATATTTCTGATTAGCAAGCATTCGGTAAAGGCACTGTGAGCGGTTAAAGGCGAATCCGACACCAGGGAGTATTTCGCGAGCTTAATTGTGCAGTAGGATAAATGGTCAAGTTCGATGAAGACAAGCACTAGCTATCGTCAATGGGAGTATGTGGTGAGCTACTGAGGATTGCCGGTGTGCCCGTGTATCGTAGACGCTGGTTTCGATTGGGGATTCAGGGGTGGAATGTGGGATGAATGAACGTTATTCTGTGTTGTGGTATGGTATCGGTCGGCTTGAATTGTTGCTGTGTTGTTGCGCATCTTGCAGTGTGGGTGATCCTTTGGTGGATTTTGGCAAGGAGGAAATCTCGCGCTAGCACTTGTGGTGATATCTTGGCTGATAATAATGGGGCTTGAACACAAGTTGGAGGAGTGGAATTCTCTCTACCCAGGCACGAACAAAAATAAGTAAGCCTAGGAAATCGTCGGGAGTTGAGGAAAGGAAAAAGTGCGATCGCAACCCCCCCGGATAATTCTTATCTCCTACCCTGCCCTCGGCGATTGGTTTCAGAGCCATCGTTAATAGTACTTAATACAAATAATCCATCGTAGAAGTAGCTACCGTGACATGACAACATTGCGCACCTACTTGTCGGTTGTTCCGAGGCCATCTGCACATGCGACGGTATGGTACAATACCCTAGCCTAAAATGCGATAGACTTCTAGTTAACTTAGCGAGCATCTGGTGAAGATTCTCGGGTAATTTATTTATCGGTCTTTCGTCACCTAACCTGCATACTGCAGCCCAAGAACCTAGGGTAAGACCTGAGCCAGCAGGCATTTTCATGTCCTAGCACTGCTTTCGATCGGGGTTTCCGTTTTGATGAATTTACCTCGCCTCAAGGTGTCTAGAAATGAGGCCGGTGATCACGTGCATTATCACTTGTTCTGCAGTTGGCGCTCGCAAGTGGTATCCCTTCGTGTGTTTTCAAGCACCGCGCTAAGTGCGATCGGTGGCGAAGTAACTAAAGAGAGGAAAGTTAGGAATAATTGTGACGAGCATGATGTAAGTATCATATGATGAACATGAAGGGTGGTACCGGTATCTTGTTCACTACTGAGATATTGCACACCCATTCAGAAATCTTAAAGCCGAGCCTATTAGGGTAATCATGATACGAATAACTTTGTAGTGTAGTGCTCAGAATAGCGCTAGGTGAGTACTACTCAGTATTACCATGATGGAAACTGGGTTTTCTGCGTAGATTTGCTCCTGACTATGGTACGAGTAGGAGTACTTCGCTAGATTGTGATTTATCTTGGTGTGTTGTCTATCGTTACTTTTCTTGTCATATCTATCTTACTAGTGCAACACTAAAAGTGTGTGAAAACCGGGACGCACGAAGGGATGAGAACTCTGTTCGGCTATGGCAATAATAGTTAGAAGATAAAGATCTTAAATAGCTTGTAGGGTATAATTTATTGACAAAAGAGCATTCAAATCTTTGACCCGGCCGATTGCCACTTTTCCGTGGTTCCTCGGGCTAAATTACCCCCCATATCAGACGTACTGATTAGCGCATACTCGTAAGTGTTTATAATTACAGACCGAGCGGCCGAGAGGGCGAGAGCCGATATGAGAGAGATCTTTGGAGTGGAACGTCGCCTAAGAACTATTTGAGAGTTTCTTGTGTGGAGACTGCTGGGATTTCCCAATAGGACGGGTGACTAATCTACCGATATCGTTCGCTTTACGTACGCCGCTCGTAATTTTCTGGGACAATAGGCCTTTGGTGAGCGAAACTGTGACCTCCACATACAGCCGCGGTGACCAAGTAATTTGGGAGAGATAGTAGGAAAACTGGGTATAAGTACACCTTAGTTTGAGACCGACGATATTATCACTACCGGGACATTTACCTTTTCCGCAAAAAAATGGGTTTACGGTGTCTGGCCATCCCTTCGTCTGTACCGAGTTTCACTCACTTTTAGCGTTGCGCTAATAGGATAGAACGGACAAGAGAGGTAACGATAGACAACCCACCAAGATAAATATCCCATGAACTGCTGAGACATTCAGCCCTGTTTAAAATGTTGAACACTAGCCTATTTGAGTAATCGGGGGAAAATCTACGCACTCCTCCGCTTTTCCATCATAGACATGCTCAGGAATGCAGATTTCCCGTAATTCTGAGTACTACGCCTCTATTGAACAGCAACGTTTTTCCTAGCACGGTTACTCAAATAGGCTAGTGTTCAATATTTTAAACAGGGCTGAATGTCTCAGCAGTTCATGGGATAAATTAGCTGAAGTATTCGTACTTGTACCGTAGTTGGGAGCAAATCTACGCAGGCAATCTGGTTTCCATCATGACCATGCTGACCAGTACCGGCGATAGAATAAGCCTAGTTAGATCCGGATCTATAAACTACTACAACCTTATCCCTTAAAGCGTTTTCAAGCACTTGGGCTAAGTGCGGGTACAGCTGGTAGTGGAGGTGATCGGGGTGAATTAACTAAAGTGAGTAAAGTCAAGAATAATTGGGACAACTATGATGTAAGTATCATATGATGAACATAAAGGGTGGTACCGGTATCCCTCTAGTTGATTTGGGTAATCGTGATATGAAAAACGTTGTGCTTTGGAGGTGGTGTAGTGCTCAGAATAGTGCTAAAAGAGTGGCGAAGAGCCTCCGTAGGTGACCGGTAGAATGGTACTGGTATCGCACAAGACTGGCGTAGCAGGCTAGACTTTAGAAACCTCTGCATGACGGCTCGTCCTGTGGTACGGTAGAGCAGCCACAAGGGCTTGATTAGTTTCGCACCTTTCAGGTGGCTTAGTTGGAATATTATTCGGCACCATTTACTACAACTAGCTTAATAGAGGGTTTGCGCCAGAGGGCCTAGGTGTCGGTTAGCAGAAAATAGACCTAGGTGCAAAAATGAGTTTGCGCAACCAGTTTAGACCGCTTGGCAGCCAGGTGACATGAGAATGAGCACATCGCACTGAATGTTTAGTGTAGCCACTAATGGTAACTTACTCACTAGACACCACCGGTGCATTGCTGGAGAATACAGCTTCCCCTTTGAATTAAACACTCTTCTCTATATTCTCTGCAAGGAGCTGACCACCCTAGCTGACCACCCTGGTTCCTTAATTTTTGCAGCCCGCACTCTTCTGCCTCCTTGCGATACTCAAAAACTGCCTAGAAACAGGGTCGCAATAAGCTTGGTACAGTCTATCTATAATACACTCAGCGTATAAAATTACATGATCTGAACAATACCAGTACTCCAATTAGCAACTCTTTCTATAGCCTATAGTGTTCGGGACAGTACTCGCTGCGAATTTCCTTGTGACCTACCTGGGTTCAAGCCTGAACCTGCAACACCTTGAAACCTTACAAGGAACGGCGCCTGAGTGCCAAAAAACGGTATTTGAAATAGTTAATACAGAAAGGGCATTAGTAGACTAATCTAATTTTTAGGAAGAATGCTGGCAGTGCAGGTTCTACACAAGCGAAAGGTCAGACGGCTGGAAATGTTGGGGAAGCTCAGACGTGCAGTGACTCGCGATAATAGTAGAAAGAGGGGGCCATTAAGAGAGCAGGGAAGGGTAGATTTAACCATGCTAGAGGAGGAGGAGTGGTGGAATCTCTTTAGGTAGGTAATCAATATAATCAGTCAAGATCAACATTGTATACTTATAGGTGAAGGTTTACTAGGAGTGAGGTTGATGAATTATTGGCTGCATTACAGCTTCCAGCAAGGATTGGGTGTGAGAACCGTATTGTTGAAGAATCGCGAACGGCACTATGCATGCTACTTGCCCGGCTCGCCTATGCTAATCGCCTGAGTGACCTTGCAATGAAGTTTGGGTTGTCAGTAGAGCGTATATCCCGAAGCAGCACTACTGTTCAAGCTCCGATTTACTCTAAGTAGAAGCATCTATTGGAATGGGATAATATACGATTGACTCCAGAGAAGTTATTGCAATATGCTCATGCTATTGAAAGAAAAGGGGCACCTATCAGAACTGTGTGGTGATTTATTGATGGCACAATTCGAGCTATTGCCTGTCCCTCTCAGCGACAGCAGACTTGCTACAATGGTTGGAAGCGGAAGCATTGTCTCAAGTATCATGCTATAGTTACTCCGGATGGGTTGATAACCTATTTGTTTGGCCCGGTCGACGGTCGAAGGAATGATTCATTTTTATGGCATGAGTCCAACCTACCACGCATTCTACAGCAGCATGCACATGCTCCGGATGGAACACCTCTTCAAGTTTATGGAGACCCAGCTTACAGTATTGACCGTTTTCTGATTTCTCCATACCAGGGTGCTAGAATTAGGGGAGATGAACTACAATGGAACCGCAGAATGTCCAGAGTCCGAATTGTAGCAGAATGGGCTTTCAAAGAGATGGTAAATACATTTGGGTTTCTTGATTATGTGAAAAATCAAAAGCTTTTATTACAACCTGTTGGGGTACAGTTTTGTGTCGCCGCACTCCTGCATAATGCTCATGTATGCCTTCATAGGCCTCAAGTTACGCAGTTCTTTAATGTTATTAGGGAGGATCAACTGGGCTTGGAACAGAATGAGTTAGTTGAGGAGGAACTTCTTGCACCGCCTTCTTTACTTGAGTATTTTCATAACTAATTCAATATTGTGCAAGTGAATGTATGTTACTACGCATATTCACAAGATCGAACACGTCTCTCATAGGTAGAGGGACAGGGTGGTGAGCTTGCTGTGAAGATACTATGTTACTCGCTCTTGAAGGAAAACAGGAACCCCACCAAAAGGTATTCATAACGGCAATCCTAAACCTCACACTCCTTCTCGGACGGCCGCTAGCACACAATAACATTGCATCAACCGCACAAGAACTAATATCTGCCGGCAATGCTTCGTCCATAGCATTGGGATCAGTGTCATAGTCTAGCCTCATCTCTAAATAACACTTTATACCGTTCTAGGTAGGACTAAGAGATATCCTAACCACTTTGCCAAAACATTTCATTATTTTGTCATTGATATAGGGTCTCCCGGTAAGGAATACTCTGGTATTTGGTGACACCTAAATAATATCTCACAGTTACTCGAGGAGCTTCCGCCGGTGTTTCGGAGTGGATTTGTCTAAAGTGTCTATGTATAGGCTGACCTACAGCAGAGATTTAATCGTCTTTTTCAGGGTTTCTACAGAACAAAATGAAAGAATCTATAGGCAATCCCCGACAACATAAACAAACATGCGCAATACATAAGGTCATGGTGGAGCAACTGGCTCATAAACAAACTACTAAGATCAAAGCTACTATGAAGAGTGCGATCACCAACGCACAACTGATAGAAAGGAAAACTTCTCTGCTCCAATGCTCATGACTCCACAAAAATCAATAGCTCACAACATGATATCCAACTCAACTATCTCCCACTGCTCCTAACACACCTCCGCACACTCGCGGTACTCAACGCAAACCCGCTGAAGCATGCGGCACTCAAACCCCATTGCTAAGGATAATCTAACTAACTGGTGGTAAAGACAGGAGGATATATAGAAACCACAACTGAGCCATCCGGGCTCTTCGATCCTCCCAAAGATCACGACAGTGATCTATTGCCTTCCATGCATGTTTCTTCTTCCATGCATCGTTCCCTTGCTTCCATGCAGAGAACAATTCTGCTAACAAAGAAAAATCTTCATGCTCTGTTGCCGACTCGCATCCGATATCATCTTCACCAATCACAAGCGCATATCCAAAGCTTCTTGTCTGAAGGTTGGCTGGTCGGATGTGTACATATCTGTGGGGTTGTATGCATGCTCGATAAATTGAGTATGTCGAGCAGCATCGGACAATTTCAACATCTACCAGATTGGGAATTCGAAGACTTCAACCACTAAACTCTTTTTTGACCTTCTGAAAAGCCTTTCATATATACTCAGGGATTGCTCCGAGGACACGCTGCTTGAGCATGGTGCCTAATATGCTTGTGGCGGACTGCTCCTGCTGGGTAAGGAAATCACTGTAGAATCCCCCTACCGCAATGCCTTTCCCCCCAGCCTAGCACACAGGCCATCAATCACAAGGGAACCATTATTTGCTGATAGTCAGTGACATCTGAGTTGTCTGCATTCGAAGAATTCAATGCTATTGCCAGACAAGGTAGTAAGTCGTCTTGAAGATCGGAGCATACGAACCACTATTCTTACTTACTATAGAAAGAGAATCAGACATAAGGAGAAGTCGGGCTGGCCTAATTGCACCTCTTCAAGAAGACAAAACTACTGCTTGCATAATGTCACAAGAGAGAAGGATCTGATGGGGTCTGATTCGCCTCAGGCCCAATATATTCCCAGTCCCAACAAGTTCCTATGGGAATTTCTCAGTCAATTCCACTCCGAAGGATAAACTTATGACCCACATAAGCCGGTACTTAAAAAATTCAAAAGCCTCTATCAGGTAAGGCAATGGGGCTGGTGGATAGTCAGAGAACATGAAACTGCATCCTGGCATGCTGTTAGAAGACGGCCAGATCGGAGGAGGAGTCTATTTGGCACTAATGTCATCAAGGTTTTTATAAGATACGAGTGCCTGCTATTCACCTATAACTTGGCTGTCGTGCTCCAATCAGAGCTTTTATATCTGACTAGAGCATGGAGGAGACAGAAGGAGAAGCGAATCTTCGACAGATTACAGAATAACTTGATTGAGTAAGTCTCAAAATAAACTGGGGAATGCAAGTCAATTGAAAGGGGAGAGTACAAAGAAGGATAGGAAACGGGCTATAGCAGAAAACCACTTGATATTTAGTAACCTGCCTCTCCTAAGATCTCGGCCAGAGGGGACACTTTAAATACATCAAACTCTGCTAACTCTTCCGTGAACCTTTTAGATGCAATTGCGCCATTCCTCTACACTATCACACAATTTCGATTCCTCCGCTTTCCCCTCATTCTCAGCTTGCACATACTTCCCCTCTTTCCCCTCTTTCCCCTCTTTACCACTCTTACTCCGGCTTCCGACCCTGCTTCTAGCATCGTTCACCGGAGGTCCAGCTACGGGGAATGCTCCGAGCGAGTTTCTAGGAGATTCTATGTCAGTGGGTACGAGGTATGATCTGGGGTATCGTAAGTGGGAGAGCGCTGGTGATCAACAACAGTAAGCGCCCTCTTTCAATACTTGAGGTGTGGTTAATGATCGTGATCGTAGTTTTCTACCATTCTCTACTTATAAGTAATAGTGTAAGAGTTGTTACTATATCTGTCTAGTAATAGTACAGTCAGTCATTGGCTATACCATGTACTCATTTAGTAGAAACAAATTTTAGATTTCATTATCCTTTCTCAATGCCTTCAATATCAATACCAACTCATCCTTTCGTGCCTCACGCTCCAAATATGCATCGTGCGAATGTCATTCACTTTGCTCTCGTATCTCATCTGTAAGATCCAAAATTGCATGCATCAAATCATCGTGCTTTTCATCCTCCCTTCTTTCAATCTCTCTAAATTCCTCCTCATCTCTTTTCATTCCTTCACTAAACTCTAGCAACACCTTATCGACACTCTTAGACTCTGCATTTTTCGGCTTCTTGTTTCTCGGCATTGCTGCACTTCCTCCTCCGCCCGGCATATTACTTCCTTCACCTTCCTCCTCTCGTTGCCGAACTAACCCTCTCATAGCATCATCGCGTACTCTCCTGCCATCGAGTTCAAGCTGTGTAGCCTTCTGTTGGGCGAGCTTTCTTGTATGAGGATCGGTGCTGCTCTGGTCCCACCTGGTAGCTAGCTCAACAATATTCACTTCAAACTCTCCGAATTCTTCATCTGTACCGGTTTTTCTCAATGAAGCAAGTTCCACTCTCTATTCCTTTCTATTAGTACTCGGATTGTTTCATAGTACATTAATCAGAATATAATAATTGACTAACCTTATAGATTTCAACCAGCTTTTTCACCCTCTGTCGGCAGGACTCTCCAGTGCGGGAAATTGGTTGAGGCTGCAAAGCTCTCAGAGCGGCTGAAACCTCTCCCCATTTGCTAGCCGTATTTCCCCGTCCGCAGGTAATTGGATCGGTAGCTAAAACCTGTCGCACAAGGGCACGATCCATCCACCCAGCCCACTTTGCCCAGCTGGCTCGGTAATGCCAGTCATTCGAATGCTCTTGAGAGTTGGGGTTGGAGGCTTCAGTACTTCTCGCATTATTGGGCGGCATCGTAAAGGTTGGAGTGTATTGATGGTTACTCACTGGTTGCTCCGCTGCGAGCAAATTTCTCCAGGCCTAGAAAACGCTATTTTACTCTTCCCCCAGGTCTCGCCACCCACCTAGGTGTCCAAGACTTTTAGGTTAATAAAAAATAACCGGTTTTTTCACCACCTAGGTGTCCTTGCGCAAACCCTCTAATGTGCGACGCTGGTGTAACACACGGCCACCCCCGCTTTCCTTAAACCAGGCGCTGCTTTTCTTCCGCTCCCAAGAATATCATCAACCTACTATACTCCCCAACTCCTCTCCTTGATAGAACAAAGGATAACATGTAGAAAATGTCGCAATATACCATCAACGATAGCAACAACTGCCTCAATGCTACAAACTCCTTTAACAGTAATGTGTGGAACAACTACACTTTTACCGATGATCGGTCTCAACTCCTAACCTGGTTATCACCCCTCGATCCCAGCCTACGGCATTGCGACATTCGAGACCGCCGTGTAAACGATATCGGAGAATGGCTCATAAAAACTGAGGAATTCCGAAGATGGTGCGGATTCGGTGGGGAATGTGAAGGTGATAAGACTGTTCTGTTTTGCTATGGAGATCCGGGGGTGGGCAAGACCTTTATAAGGTACAAGGATTATCTTCCAAAGAGAGAAGAAAGAAAGCTCGTGCTAATAAGCTATGATATTAGTTCGCTAGTGGTGGACAGGCTACGCTATCAGGCCAAAGGACAAAACCTCGCCGTTTCATGTTTTTACTTCGACTTCGCCGCACGAAACGAGCAGTCTGCGATTAGCATGCTGGGTTCCTTGGTGAAACAGATGGTTAGCGGAATGGAAAGGATTCCGGAGGAAATTTCACGGGCCTTTCAAGAGCAGAAAGCGACCATCGGCGGATGCAGACCGCAACTCATCGATATCACGCAGATGCTACAGGCCATCACGTCCTCACAGCCCACATTTATATTCATTGATGCTCTTGATGAATGTGAGGGAGTGCAACGAGGTAGGATCCTTGGTTCACTGAAACAAGTCCTTGAGAAGTCCCCTGGCACAAGAATATTCGTGACTGGAAGACCCCATGTTCGGGCTGAGATCGAAAGGCGGCTTGCCGGGCGAGTGATAAGTGTACGCGTTGGTGCGAGAAAAGATGATATCATCACATACCTCCGCGCTAGACTAGGCGAAGACGAAACCCCCGATGCCATGGATGATAGTCTCGAGACTGACATTCTGGCGAAGATTCCCGAAAATATATCAGAAATGTGCGCAGGAGCGATGATGCCCCAAATGCTGCTCCGGTTATCCGCTAATATATATATTTAGGTTTCTCCTCGCTTCGTTAAATATCGACGCAATCTTACAAGAATCAACAATATATCGGAGACGAGAAAGACTTGGCAGAATTACGGACGGGTTGGGATTGCAAGATGCCTATGGTGCTACAATTGAACGGATACAGGCGCAAGGTGGAGATAAATCGAGGCTCGGGATGGCGGCCTTGATGTGGATCAGTCATGCAGAACGGCCGTTGAGCGCAGATGAGCTCCGTGACGCTCTAGCAGTCGAGCTAGGCTCCACAAATTTCAATAGCAACAACGCCCCTTCGATGTCGACACTAATCGGCTGTTGTCAAGGGCTTATTACAGTTGATAAGGAGGGATCAACTGCACGATTAATTCACTTTACTCTGCAAGAGTACCTTTCCATCCGCCACGATATTTTCGGCAGACCGCACTCGACAATGGCAGAGATCCGCTTGACATATCTGAATTCCCAACAGATCAAGGCCATTTCGGCTCATCCTTATCCCGCCACCATGGTGACGGACTTTCTAACATATTGTTCCCTTCACTGGGGAGCCCATGCGAAACGGGATCTCTCGGACTGCGCCAAGTCACTTGCTCTGGCGCTTTTTATGGAATACGATGACCACATATCCGTGAAATTGCTTTGGATAAATCATAGGTATCTGGATTTTGACGAGTTTGAGGGTGATGACACTGGTTTCCAGTTCAATGGACTACACTGGGCATCGTCCTTCGGAATTGGCGAACTGGTGGCTGCTTTAATAGAGATGGAATGTTACGATATCAACGGAAGAGATTATTTCACGTATACGCCGTTAGATTGGGCTGTTGAGAATGGACATGAGGAAGTGGTGAAAATACTACTCAAGAATAAAGCGGTCAACCCCGATGCGCCAAATGTGAGCGACCACCACACACCGCTCGTACGTGCCGCCAAGAACGGACATGAGGGAGTAGTGAAAATACTACTCGGCTGCGAAGAGGTCGACCCCGACCAACTAGATGAGGAGGACCAAGCACCACTGATGTATGCCACTAAGAATGGGCATGAGGGGGTGGTGAAGGTACTACTCACCCACGAAAAGGTTGATCCCGATAAGCCAGGTCCAGGTGGCCAAACACCGCTCTTGATGGCCGCCAAGTATGGACACCAGAGTGTGGTCAAAATACTAGTCGGAAGGAAGGGGTCAACCCCCACAAGTCAGACGATACCGGTATAACACCGGCCACCCATGCGGTCCGCGGGGGAATAAGGAAATGATGAAAATACTACTCCCATGTGAAGGGGCCGACCCTGATAAGCTAGAAACATGGGGCGCAACACTGCTCTGGAATGCGGCTGCAGGTGGAAATGAGGAGGCGGCAAAAATCCTACTAGGGTGGGAAGAGCTCAATCTCGATGAGTCAGATAGTGATGGCAGGACACTGCTCTCGTACGCGGCTGAGAATGGGCAACAAGGAGTGGTTAAAATGCTACTCGGGTGGGAAGAAGTCAACCCCGACAAGCCATGCGCTTACGGCAGAACACCTCTCTCATATGCCGCTGAGAGTAGCCGCGAGGGGGTGGTGAAAATACTACTCGCGAGTGAAGAGGTCAATCCTGACAAGCCATCCAGGAAAGGCGGGACACCCCTTTTATATGCCGCTTTGCGTGGGCACGAGGGAGTAGTGAACAGACTACTCGGGCAGGAAGAGGTCAACCCCAACCAGCCAGATAATGAGGGTAGAACACCGCTCTGGTGGGCTGCTGGATGTGGACGTGAGGGAGTGGTTAAAATACTACTCGGGCGGGAAGAGATCAACCCCAACGAGACAGATAAGTGGGCCGAAACACCGCTCTTATTTGCTGCTGAACGTGGACATGAGGGCGTGGTGAAAATACTACTCAAGAATAAAGAGGTCAACCCCAACCAGCCAGATCGTCTGGTAGAACACCGCTCATGCGCGCAGCTACGAATAGCCATAAGAAGGTGATAGCAGTACTACAGCCCCACGGCGAAGCGATAGCCCCCAGTGCCTCTTAAGGCCTAGGAGACGCCACCTCATAGAAATCACCCCGATTCCTTCTCTTTCTTAGCCTATTCCTTATCGAAGTTGTCCGCACGCATTGTATTTCTAAAGATCGGAAATCCCATCAGTTTGGAATGCAAATATCCGTCATCATTCCCGTCTGAACTTCCTTGTCTAATTCAGTCCAGCGAGGATTCCTGAGTTCCTGTTTATTGAGTGTAGTATAGTCTTGTGGATGGGATGAACTGTTTCTATTATTCCGGGATTGTTTATTTTTTAGCTAGCGGTACCCATCCTATAGAATTTTGTTTTCCTCTAGTTGCTGATTATTCCTGGCGACTTCTTCTGTTTTCTTGCACTTTCTTTTTCTTCTCCCTTCCGTTCCTATTTCTCCCATCCTCTTCCCCGAACAATAGATGAACTAGATTTAATTTTCTTTTTGGATAGAATGTAAGCAGCGTATGATAGCGAAAAGGGTCTTGAAGAGATCTAAACTATATAGGGGCCGTGCCTAAATGATATGGTTCAATGAATAGCATCGGGTTGGGGTTGACGCTATAGCCGTAAACATTAATGTTGTAAGGGGGCCCAAAAGACAGGATTTTCATGTAACTTATCAGCCTCACTTGGCTTTCAATCAAATTGATACCATGGAAAATAACAGAAGAAAAGTGATCTAGAAGATAGACTATGGTGCGAATTCAGAGAGAACTATGCTCCTCAGTAAAAGCTAGGTTAATGTCACTGACTACCCACCATCCTAATAGCAGACGTCGCGAGATCAGCAGGAAAGAGTGTGTAGAGGCCACTAGCCGGGGGTTACCCAATAACAATAAATCTCTTTCTTTATCACGGCAAGGAAGTGCCAAGGAAGTACAATACTGACTCATCTAATTCTAGTACGGGGGATTATTGAAAATCACCTCTTACCAACAGGACTGCCTTCATCTAAGTTGCAAATAGTTAGCCAAAGAGCCCACAACACCGTAGCGTTCTATCTGCTGGCGAATTGGAGAGGCAAGGTGGGGTGAATGATGACTTTGTTTCACGAGGTATGAGGTTGGTTGGGTTCAAATTAGGGGGGTGGTACTATTCGAGTATCAGAGAATCCAGCGAACAAGAGGAATTGGAAAGTTAGGCGCTCCAGGCAACGGAGTAATAATTACCTATTGAATCAGCAACCCTAACCCTAGGCTGCCCTTCCTCCTAACCTAAATGTTCAATAAGGTGCAGGCATTATTTACCCAAATTCTACCGACGGTATTCCACGGCAAAGAGAGCTCATTGTATAATGAGAATTCCCATACAATTAATCACTGCTCAATAAGAGTTTTATGAATGTCCTCGTTTCGCCGTCTTCTCCGTTCGCCGTGGGTTACTGTACACCGCGGTTAAATTTCTGGTAAGCGAGGATTCGGTTATGGCACTGTTAGCGGTCAAAACGGAATCGGGCACCAGGGAGTATTTCGGGAAACTAATTGTGTAGTACGGTAGATGGTTAAGTTCGACGAAGACAGGCTCTAGCTACCGTCAGTGGGGGTATGCGATGAGCTACTGAGGATTGCTGGTGCGCCCGTGTATCGTAGACGCTGCTTTCGATTGGGGTTTCGGGGGTAGACAGTGGGATGAATGAACGTTATTTTGTGTTATGGTATGGCGGCTAGGCTCGAATTAGTGCTGTGTTGTTGCGGGTTGTCTCTTGATGAATATTGGCACACAGGGCATCTCGGCTCGCTCGGGATAGCACTGAGGTCCATTTCAACTCGTAGGGTCATAATGGAGGCCTGGGCACAAGTTGGAAGAGTTTAACTCTCTCTACGCTGGGGCATGGACGCAAAGGGTCAGGCTTAGAAAACAATTAGAAGTTGAGAAAAAAAAAGTGAGATTGCGGCTCCTTCCGATAATTTTTATCTCCTATCCCAGCCTCAGCGATTGCTTACCGAGCACCTCTAACACAATCAATCCATTCGTAAGATATTAATTCACTATATGCTCGAGCAGGAATAACTACCGTAATCCGACAACATTGCGCACCTACATCTCTTTTATTCCTAACCCATCTGCGCATGCGACGGCGCAGTACAATAAATTGAGGTACGAAATGCGATAGACTTATGGTTAGCGAACATCTTCCCAAGCTGCTCGAGTGCTGTTATTTATCCGGGATGATTTTGGTGCAAGTGGTGATTCGTCGCCGCACTTGCATAGCGCAGCGCAAGCACTCCCTGCCGAAAAGGGAGCCGGCAGCATTTCCCATCGGACACTGCTTCAAGAGGAGTTTCTTTTTCGACAGATTTACCCTCACCCTCACTCGCCTAAGGATTCACGGAACGATTGCTTGTGCTGTAACCTGTTTTCTTCTGACGCTCACCAGTGGTATGCCTACTATGTTCGGCTATATCAATAGTTGTCGGAAAACTGGATCTTAAACTGCCTGTGGATTAAATAATTTTATCACCCTGTACAGAATATTCAATTAGAATGAGAAAGAGCAATATTTGAATGTGCCGGTTGCTACTTTTCTGTGGTTCTTAAGTTAGCCCCCCCATTTTAGTCGTACGGCTTTTCGCCTACCGTAAGGGTGGATTAATACAGACCGATTGGCCGAGAGCGCGGAACCCTTTGTTGGGTCGGATCGAACGGGCGGGACTCAAAAAGAATATCAATGCGAGAGGCTCCTGGCGGAACATTACGTGAGAATTTCTTGTGTGCCCCTTGTTCAGACTGCCGAGATTTATTAACAGAATGGATCACCATCGTTTGCTTTATGTAAGCTGTTGGTAATTGCCCAGGGGCAGGAGGGATTTGACGAGAAGCTGTAGCTTCCACATGCGTCTGGGGTAAACATGTAGGCTCGGAGAGATCCTCTCAAGTAAGAAAGCTTGGTATAAGGCCGCGTTTACCTATCCGTCTAGTTTAGAGATTTTGGTGGGGATACTAGACGGTGGCGTCTCAACCAACATCCGATTCCGATCCCTTAACCTGTATTCAAGCACTGTGGCTGAAGGCTAAGTTGATGGCGTGGGTCATGAGGGTAACTGGACTAGGCAAAGTGGTAAGCGATCAGAATCCTTACCTTGTAATCATGGCTAGCGCTAGATACTAACAGTACGTAGTCTATTTGGGAAATCGTGATAGGAAAAACGTTGTGCTTCACAAGTGGTGTAGTGCTCAGAATACCGCGGGGTCAGTAATGTTCAGCATTGCCATGATGGAAGCCAGAGTGGCCGTGTAGATTTGCTCCTGGGTACTGAAATAGGCTAATGTTCAACATTCTGAACGGGTTGGACACCGGTAAAATACCATTGATCGTTACTCCTTTTGTGTTGAATCTTAACTCTAGTTGCTACTTCTTTCATCCATGTGATCGATGATCTCTACTTTAGCGTGACGCTAAAAGTGCCTGAACGAAAGTACAGGTTAAGGGATCACTTCTATCCCCTGACATTCTCTCGAGTTGCCATCCCCCTTGGTTGCGCCTTATGCCGACCACCACCACTCAGCACCATTCCACATAAAACCATTTGTTCCGGAGCTGATGTCTTTATCTAGGACGAAACTGGGCAGGCCACAAACAGGAATCAGCTGCCTAGGATTTTTCTTGTAAGTAAACTTGACGATATCCTTTTTTCCAAGACCAAGCCTGCCTCTTCGCCGCCCGCCGGTTTTATTGTGACTACCGTGAAGACTGCAGCTCTTTCAATCCCTATAGTACTATGGTGGGTCATGGAGACATCGAGCGCAAAAAAAAAATCCCAAGAGAGTAGGAGCTAAAGCACCCAGCTTGCTTACCTAAGCAAACATCAGAGCAAGGAGAATCCACATTTCTTTCAAGTTCTACACTTCAACTACAGCCACATGATCCTTATTTAGTTATAGCCATTTAGTATTCTATTACTCCTGCCCACTATTTCTATATACTACTCTCCCAGCAGTTTCTCTGTAGTGTTTTGGCGATTCTGTAATGGCCGTGTTCGGGGTTGCTTCTGCAGGGGGTTACCCTGATCTTGGGGTGTACTTGTAAACCCCCATAATTGCATTAAGCAACCTCAATGCACCCAAGCGAGTGCAGCAATGCACAAAAACAAAGAGTCGGTATAGATGAAAGGCAAGAAAGAACAAGCAACTACAAAACCGCCTTTCCCTAACCCACAAGTCCCCAAACCCGAGCCCAATGAAATTCAACCACTGCTAGTGTGAATATTAGATAGACCTTCTGAAAAAATATGAGAGCAAGAACTACCCATTACTACATCTAGCCGAACACCCACTCGACAAAGTCAGAGAGCTCCTCTTTGGTGAAGATAATATCGACGGCATGATCATTGTCGTGGTCAAAATCTGCATAGAGCGGTCCGTTGTCGCCTCCTCTTCGGCATTGATATCGTAGTTCTCGTAAAGATCTATTAATAAGAGAGGGGGTCCAGTCGTTCCCTCATTGGTTTATGGCATCTTCGCCGTACATTCGATTTTCAAAAAATATGAGTCCCCCTTGACTTTAATGAGTTTCACACACCTTACGAGATGGAAAGCGTGATCAGGCAACCGATCGGCATCCGTACAAAGGGCGGCTTTACTTGCCGAATAGCCCACTTGAATTACTAATAGAAGGAATGGAAGGTGTCCGCGCCGAGTTGCAGGCGGAAGGGAGTCATCTCTTTATTTTATCCAGGCCTCCATCCCTGCGGCGCCCAGTTTTCCCAGAGGTCCAGTTCGTTGGTCTTCGGGTCTGGATAGGACTGACGGCTATCTTGGCGTCCGCCCGGACGACTTCTCCGGACGGACAGGAGGGGACTGGAGGTGTCATTGGTGGCGCAATTTACCCGGTGGACAGGGCTCTCTAGAACACTACGGAAGCGAGGCGTTCTTTAACCGAATCGCAATAATGCATTCGCCGCTGGCGGTTTGGACTTCTAATGCAGATTGATATTGGAACTCGTTGAAATGTAAGCAAAAAGGGAGGAAAATATAACAAGGAGTATATGCCTGACATCGGTGAGGCCAGCCAATGGTTAACAATTGGAAGCAAGAAGAAAGATGAAATACGGAGAAAAATGCGGGGGTATATAGGCATCCCATCGTCAGTAAGCGTATTGAGTAAAGTTTTTTCGTGGGCTAAGATCAAGATTTTGGAGTCGGAGGTGGTGGAATAATTTTTTTTGAAAGGTGATACTGTGAAGCAGTGTTCCGAAATTTGAGGAGGCCCCACAGGGACGGCGGGGATAATGGTGAGAAGACGGGATGGGACGGGACCACTTGCCGTGGTCCTAGGGGAAAATACCGGTACTAATGGCTGGCCGAATTTCATATAGTGGCAGGTTCGATTCCATTGCCTCATCGCCGAGCAAGCTCGAGCATACGGTCTAGCTCGACTTGAGCCGGCTAGTGGTATACCCTATTAGCGATTGTTCTCAATTGGAAATGGTGTCTTAGTACATGCCTGAAACTGTGCAGACCTTTCTCTGATCGCACACCGTGTCAATTTACCAAGGCACCAGTATCCCCAGCTATGCGCCGTGTTTGCTCCTTTCCAAAAATCTCGTGATTTCCCTTAGATCTGACTTCCTCGCTCCCTAATGCCAATATTAAAACTAGAGTCTTACTGGCACCATTTTCACTTTCGGCTCGCTCCCGTAATCCTCTTGTTCCCTCCAAAGCCAATCTCCGATGCCATAATATTACTTCTTGAGCTGGCATTTATTTCAGATATGTAGCAGCATCCGCGCGCTATGGATTGAAGAGCAATACACAATTCAGTGTTATTCTGTGTTGTCCTTCCTGCCCTCCAGGGCCGGTGGTGTGCTGAAGTGAGTAGTATTGCAAATTAGTAAAAGTAGCCGAACAATTGGCGCCCCAACCTTCCGCCACCTATAATCGCAACCCCACCCGCTCACTCCCCAATCCACAATACCTTGAGCACAGCAAAAGCATCTCAAAAAGCAGATGGATGACACAAAGGTATCGATTAGGATGATATGTTTATTTTGTTTTTCAACAATATTTTAGCTATGGTTTGGGAGTCAGTTATTGACTTGGGTGTTGGCGAAGAAGTGCGAGCCGCTGCATCTTGATATTCAGATATTTATGCTAATATGCAATATGTTCAGTTCTCTGTATAAAGGGAGGAAGGAACTAGACTATTGGGAGCGTGCCTTCCGAAACTTTATTTTTTAGCTACAACAAGACATGGACCACAATGCTCAAATAACTATGAGAATCAATGAATTCAGAGCTACAATCTCCCACACATTGAACAAGGGCAAGAATGGCACTGAGTTCCCCCGTGCTGTGTACTGATTAAGACAACGAAATTTGAGAATACCAACAGGATCTAGCACAAATCCATATAGCCAACAATGTAGAAATGCTATACAAGAGCGAGCAAACCACCACCTGATCACCCCTTTAGTAAATATCAGCCATTTTATTCTGTTGAGTGAGTTGACTACGTTTTAGAAAAAACGTGAGAACATCTCAAACATCCGGAGCGCAAAGGAAGAGAGTTCAGCATTGGTGAGCACAACATCCACCGCATTCTCATTAGGCTCATCAAATATAAAACCATAAGGAATGCGGAGCTCTGGGGATGCTGATGCTACTGTCCCGTCCGTTTCGATGTCGAAAACCTGAACACAAGTGGGGATCAGGGTGGATGCCGGTATCGTTTGCTGATCGTCTAAGGTATCCATGGCCCAGCACTCAATGTGGAGGGCGAATGGGTCTGTCATTATCTGGAATATCATGACAAATCGTGTTTTTCCGGCAGAGTTGATGAGCCACCACTTTGCATCCAAACGAAGGAAATCAAGTGCTTCTGAATACCCAACTTCAAGCATTACCGAAGGCCACGCGCCACTTCCCCCCGAGAGGTTGGCACAAGTGCCTCATACCCTTCCTTGCTCCGGACGTTGAAAATATCGAATCGTTCGCCACTGAACGAGTCGCCTGTATGCCCAGGAATTGAGTTCATCTTAAAATCAAGCTTCCTCAAGAAGTTCATGATAAGGGTAGTGTGCCTCCCCCCAGGAATTATTCGGCAGACGAGAGCACTTAAGCTATTCTCGGTTGTGAAGCGTACTGTGCCCCGTACCTTGCACGTCCACCATGCTCTATCGATCTCGCGTAGGTCACCATGTGTGACACCAGAAAAATATAGGAAATATTCATCAGCGGACCCGGAATCGACGGTGGTCTGGATTATACTGATCATGTGGGCCGGGGATTGATATTCAAACTTATTCTCATCCCGGATTAAGGCAGCTTGCATTTCAAACTCAGTACTTCTTCCAGTACCTTGAAGCGGATCTGAAGTGATGTGACTCAGCAGGGTTTGGGATTGGTTCTCAGGTAGCGACATAATTTTTGATGGAGGATTGCTGAATGGTAGAAATTTTTTGGTGAGGAAACGTATTGAGAGTGGCAAGCAAAGTAGAGGGTCTTTGGATAGGCGAAAACGGGGTATGTTTCGGCAAGTTGTTCGGGCTCTATGATGGTGATTTTCTTAGTTGCGAACGGGAGACTGCAACAGATCCAAGACCTTCCAGAGTTCGGTAAGGACTGGTTTTTTTTAGCGTCCCTCATCCGCAACGAAAATAATAGCTTAAACCAAATCACCCTTCCGGAGGCAGCCATTGAGTTCCAATCCTGCTTTTTTCTACTTTCGCTCTCCATCACCGGCAATCCAGCAGAAACATCCTACTACTTAACAAGCCTAGCCAACACCACACATTTCTCGCCTTCCAAAAGAACATCCTCTTTTACTCGTCACCTCTCCCTACATTTCCTCCAAAATATCTCCTCAATTCATCTATCGACTATCAAACCATCATGTCCATACCTCATGAACAAATCCAAGGCTTGCAGAGTGACATCACTACGGATCCCCTTCCAGACACTTGGAAAATAAGTCCCGAGTTTGAAATGCAAGCTGCCTTAATCCCAGACGGGAACAGGTTTGAATATCAATCGCCAGCAAAGCTTATCAGCACAATCAAGACAACCGTCGATTCCGGGTCCGCCGAGGAATATTTCCTATATTTCTATGGTATCAACCACGGTCACCTACGCGGGATCGATAGAGCATGGTGGACGTGCGAGCTACCGTGCACAGTACGCTTCACAACCGAAAATAGCCTGAGTGCTCTCGTCTGCCGAATATTACCTGGAGGGAGGCACAGTACCCTCACCAGTAACTTCTTGATGAAGCTTGTGTTTAAGATGAGCTCAATTCCTGTGCAAAATCGCGGCCTGATCAACTAGCACTGGTTCGGTGGCGAACGATTCGATATTTGCAACGTCCGGAGCAAGGAAGGACATGCGGCACTTGTGCCAGCCACCCGGGGGGAAAGGGATGCGTGGCCCTCAGCGGCGATGGAAGTTGGGTATTCAGAAGCACTTGATTTCCTTCGTTTGGATGCAAAGTGGTGGCTCATCAACTCTGCCGGAAAAACACGATTTGTCATGATATTCCAGATAATGACAGACCCGTTCGCCCTCCACATTGAGTGCTGGGCCATGGATACCTCAGGCGATCAGCAAACGTTACCGGCACCCACCCTGATCCCCGCTTGTGTTCAGGTTTTCGACATCGAAACGGACGGGACAGTAGCATCAGCATCCCCAGAGCTCCGCATTCCTTATGGTTTTGTCTTTGATGAGCCTAACGAGAATGCAGTGGATATTGTACTCACCAATGCTGAACTCTCTTCCTTTGCGCTCCGGATGTTTCAGCAGTTCTCACCTTTTTTCTAAAACGTAGTCAACTCAATCAACAGAATAAAATAGCTGAAATTTACTAAAGGGGTGATCAGGTGGTAGTTTGAGCTCTCTTGGATAGCATTTCTACATTGTTGGCTACATTGATATGTGCCAGACCCTGTTGGTGTTCTCAAATTTCGTTGTCTTAATCAGTGCGCAGCAGGGGGGAACGCAGTGCCATTCTTGCCCTTGTTAAATGCGTGGGAGATTGTAGCTCTGAATTCATTGATTCTCATAGTTATTTGATCATTGTGATCCATCTCTTATTGTAGCTAAAGAAAAGAAAGCCTCGGAAAGCACGTCCCTAATGTTCTAGTTCCTTCCTGCCTTTATAGCAGCGAACTGAACATATTGTGCTTTAGCATAAATATCTAAACATCAAGATGCAACGGCTCGCACTTCTTCACCAACACCCAAGTAAATAACTGTGTTATTTAACAATAAAATAAACATATCGTCCTAATCGATGCCTTTGTGTCATCCATCTCCTTTTTGAGATGTTCTGTGCTAAAGGTGTGCTGGATTCGGGAGTGAGCGGGCGGGGTTGCGATTCTATGTGGCGGAAGGTTGGGGCGCCAATTGTTCGGTTACCTTTGCTAACGTCTAATACTACTCACTCCAGCATACCGCCGACCCTGGATCGCAGGAAGGACAGCACAGAGTATAAGACTGCATTGTGTATTGCTCTCCAATCCATAGCGCGTGGATGCTGCGGCTAAATATCTGATATATATGCCAGCACACGAAGTATTATTATGACATCGGAGATTGGCTTTGGGGGAACAAGAGGATTACGGGAGCGAGGAGAAAATGAAAATGGAGCCAGTAGGGCTCCCGTTTTGATATTGGGATCAGGGAATGAGAAAGACAGACCCAAGGCTAAGGGCAGGATGTTTTGAAAAGAGCGAATATAGCTCCTATCTGGGGATACTAGTGCCTTGGTAAGGGTGATCTGGCAGGCCACGACGGAGAATATAATTTTCAAATATTAAACATATCATAGAAGAGACAAAGTCGAATACCGGTATGTGTTGCATCATCACGGAAGGGTCTATATACCTCTTTAACTTGCGATACCCCTGCATCTAACTTAATGTCCCAATCCGCGACCTCTCATAGACCCAGCCAGCCTTTTAGAACTAAAGCAGGACCGGCTTCAGGAAACCCTTTCCGATAGTAAAGTAACTTTTCCCTGCCTTTGGGTATCCACTGCCATGTTCCTTGTTGTGACACCTGTCCCCCACCGTTTCCAGCCTCTTCCCAGCTCCTCCCGTCTCCCCCTATTTCCTCCTTTCCTACCCCCTGCCATGTTTGAGATGAATGGCTGAGAAAAAACGGATCTGAAAAAGATCGAGCTGGCTCGACTCGGGGAATAAGTCGACTTATGTGTCTCGAGCAAAAAGCGCGAATCGAGCACTCGAGCCTCTTAGATCATGGCAACCACTAATCACTAACCTCATGGGACCTATATTAAAGCGGGCTATCGGCAGAAGAGGTATCCCGAGCCGCGAATTAGAGGCGCTTAACGAAGGGAAACTCCCCGTAGAGTCTTGTGTTATAAGATGGAGACTTGAGGCTCCAATGGGAAGGTTCAAATTGGAATTTGTACTCTAGATCAGCTTTTGATTTGTACAGGTACTTTTTATGAATTCTAACTGTGGCATCTGCAAGTCTGTTCTAGCTCTTGGGGATATATTGTCTCGTAGCGTTTTGCGACGAGAATATTTCTCATCAGCGTTCGTAAGCAGCCAGCCCGACGAGGCCTGGAATCTAGGCGGCCGGCCCGAGCCTCTTCTGCGGCCAGCCTGGCCGGACTGCAGATCTACAGGCTTTCGAGTGATACGATGTGATTAAGATAAGATAAACAGATGAAAAGCCAAGAGATACAGATCATGAACGCGCAACCGAGGAGGAAACATCCCCCGACTATTATGAAAGCCAAAGAATAAATTTAAAATGGGTGTTATGCAAAAATGTACGGTTGCATTTTAAGGTATGTAGAGTTATTGAGGTTTAAAGTTTGCATAGCAACCAAGCAGCCAAGTGAATCTTGAGAAAAACAGGAAAATCCATTTAAGCAGTAAATTTCATAATAACAGTACAACTAATAGTTCAATTTCTCTAAAAAGAGGCTGAAAAGACTCAGAATTTATAGTAATCAAGAGTAATGATAAAAGAGATAAGGAATTATAATGCAACTGCACATTTTTCGCATAATAACACATATTTGTACCAGAGGTTTATTCTACTTATTGCAACTAAGAAATATCAATGAGAATTACAAAACATGCTATAATAATGAATTTTCTTCCTGAAACAGAGCCATAAATATATTTCTGATAGATCTTGATCTGCTCTACTTTTCTATGTAATAAAAAAAAACAGACATTTAGAAATATTCACTTTAAAACTCTACTCTGGGCACCATTTTCTTGATAAATATTTTTTTAAGACAATCAGAGGGTACTCAGCAGGCTCAAGAAGTTTTATATGAATTGAAGCATATTTTTTGCATTGGTAAAGTTGTACATTTTTCGCATATCAACACCCAAATGTAAATACATAGATGAATACCTAGTAGAAATTAATATTCAATCTAGAGACATTTCTTTATGCGGTGTGATAATGAGAGTTCTGTTGCCGTATCATAGCAATAAATAAATCGAGTAATAAGAGAAAACTAGAAACTCCCTCCTCTATCGTACGGGATAGGCAGGTTGGTCTAGCGTATATTGGATGTCAAAAGAGAATCTTGGTTTTACCAAAATCAGAACCTTTCTATCTTCGAAATTATGAATGGGGTATGAGCATCCTATTGCTCGCCTAAGTTATAGCCCGTCATTCCTAACTTGTCTGGACTGTAATTAACCTTATTTTTGCTAGTTTACACTAGCTGCGGAACGAATTTGACTAGTAAATGCAGTACCAATGACGGTTCAAGTGATCCCAGGAGTGGGAACCTCATTAAAAAAAATAGTCCTACGCCAGAAACAAGTGCACTTACCGAACTCCGGAAGGTCTTGCCTTTCGTCCGCAAACCAAACAAATGAAAAATGAATAGTGTCAGTTCGGGGGGTCGGGAAGAGACATACACGGTATGTGCAGAAATGAGAATTAACATTTGACGTCATTCTGAGTAAACATAATGGGAAACGGCATACCCTCCGAACCGACATACCCCCCAACGCGAGTTTAACCATCCTACAACCTGAACAACTTACCCAAACATTCCCTGTTTTTCGCCTATCCAAACCTTTACTCTCCAGCTCTCAATTCAGTTCCCCCCACAAAAAAACCTTTCTCTGCTCACCTAACTTATTCGCTATCAAGCCATCATGTCCCTACCTGAGAACCCATCCCAAGACCTGCGGAGTCACATCACTGCGGATCCCCCCCAAGGGGCTAGGAAAAGTAACGAGTTTGAAATGCAAGCTGCTCTAATCCCGGACGAGAACAAGTTTGAATATCAATCCCCGGCACACATGATCAGTACGATCCAGACCATCGTCGATTCCGAGTCCGCAGATGAATATTTCCTATATTTCTATGGTGTCACACATGGTCACCTACCCGAGATCTATAGAGCATTTTGGGCGTGTCGGCTACGGTGCACAGTACACTTCACAACCGAAAATAGCTTGAGTGCTCTCGTCTGCCGAATATTGCCTGGGGGAAGGCACACTACCCTCACCATGAACCTCTTGACGAGGCTGGAGCGGAAGATCAACTCAATTCCTGGGCATACTCGCGACTCGATCGAGTCCTTCGGTGGCGGACGATTCGCTATTCGCAACGTCCGGGGCAAGGAAGGGCATGAGGCACTTGTGCCAGCCACCCGAGTGGAAAGGGACGCGTGGCCTTCGGTAATGCTTGAAGTTGGGTATTCAGAAGCACTTGACTTCCTTCGTTTGGATGCAAAGTGGTGGCTCATCAACTCTGCCGGAAAAACACGATTTGTCATGATATT
Source organism: Tuber borchii (assembly GCA_003070745.1). Classification (NCBI taxonomy): domain Eukaryota; kingdom Fungi; phylum Ascomycota; class Pezizomycetes; order Pezizales; family Tuberaceae; genus Tuber; species Tuber borchii. Next base: position 143,554 of record NESQ01000058.1, on the reverse strand, counting down.
CCAGATAATGACAGACCCGTTCGCCCTCCACATTGAGTGCTGGGCTATGGCTACCTCGGACGATCAGCAAACGATACCGGCACCCACCCTGATCCCCGCTTGTGTTCAGGTTTTCGACATCGAAACAGATGGGACAGTAGCATCAGCATCCCCAGAGCTCCGCATTCCTTACGGCTCTATCTTTGATGAGCCTAATGAGGATGTAGTGGATGTTGTGCTCACCAATGCTGAACTCTCTTCCTTTGCGCTCCGGATGTTCAGGCTGTTCTCACTTTATTACTAAAAAGTAGTCTACTCATTGAACAGAATCAAAGTGCTGATATTTATTAGAGGGGTGATCAAGTGGTGGTTTACTCTCTCCGTACAGTATTTATACGTTGTTAGCTACACTGATTTGTGCCAGATCCTGTTTGTGGTCTCAACTTTTCATGTGTTAATCAGTGCGCGGCGCAGGTCAAAGCAGTACCAGTCTTTCTGTTGTTTAATGCGTGGGAGATTGCAGCTGTGAATCCACTGGTTCTTATAGTTATTCGAGCATTGTGATCCACAACTTATTGTAGCTGATAAAATGAAGCCTCGGAAGGCACTTTCCCAATAGCCTAGTTCCTTCCTTCTTTACAGCTAAGAACTGAACATATTGTATGTTAGTATAAATAACCGAACATCAAGACGTAACGGCTTGCACTTCTTCGCCAACACCCAAGTAAATAACTGCCAATTTGACAAAGTCGAATAATAGAGTTTAAGCTAGACAACACGAGAGGAGAGAGATAGGAAATGACCCAAGAGAAAAACGCCAAAAGAAATCCACCAATCCAGCCTAGCTTCTGAAGCGGTACTGCCTTCCTGCCGTTCGTGGTGTTGGTAACATTGCCGCTGCCCTTGCCATGGGGGGTGTTACCACCGATATGTCCCAGTGATGCAATGAGGGCGCCAGAATCTTGTAGGGGTGGTGGGTGGGAGATACACAACGCGAGCTGTAGCTGATGAAGAACGCGAGCTGTAGCTGTAGGAAGCTTGGTGATCTGTGGGAGAGGGAAAGGAGACGGGTGATATAAGTCATGAGAGGTGCACGGACCGAAGACTTTTGGAGCTATGGCCCCGCCCTGCCGTAGCAACCGGCAATACCTTTTTCCGCAGTCCCACAAGAACCCCGTATTGCTTCCTTCCAGGGTCCGGTATGCTTTGCCCAATTGGCAACGGGTTTCTCCAACCCACCATAGTATTATTTAATAATAAAATAAATATGTCATCCTAGTCAATACCATTGGTGTCATCCATCTGCTTCTTGAAAGGTTTTTGCCTCTCTATTCCTATGTGGAGGATAGGTTTGATGCTGTTATTTTTCAATCACGGCATTGAATTTCCAAGTGTGAGGCCATTCTCATGCTTGGCCTTCACTGGCTACTGGCACTGTTCACCCCAATCTACAAAACAGCACGAACACTTTACATTATATGGGTTCCTGGCGGCTATTCCAAGACAGGTGCCCGATCTTGGCGCGAAGACACAGGTAGAGTCTGGTGGCAGAAAGTTGAGACTTGAGGCTCCAATGGAATGATTCAAAATTGCAATTTCCGCGCGCGCTCAGCTTTTGATCTGTATCGATGCCTTTGATGAATTCTAACGGAGACATCTGCCAGTGTATTGCGACTCTCGGGGGTGTATTGTCTCAAAATGCCTTACGGCAAGAATATCCCTAACCCAGAAGTCCGACATTGGGGCTGTTATTGAAAGGTATTTTCTCTCTCAAGATATCATAGCTATAGCCTCTATCAGGCCTAGCCTTAATTGTATCAAGAACCTTTCAGAAAAGGGGCCAGGAGAGGAGGCTGGGTACGAGGTAATAACCAAGATTTACAGGCTGATACGTGAGATTTATTCCAGAGAAGATGCTTGATATGCGAGTGGAAATGGATGATGGGTCTGCCCAAGCATGTGTTTGGTTGCATTTTGGAAGGTCGCTGTGGGGTTGATTTAATTTTATTTCTATAAATTGCATGTGTAGTGCTTTGGAGATGTTCTATTGTACTGCCGTAGATGGTCCTCTGGTTATAAATAAACATACTTGAGTACCGCATTATCTGGCGATAATGGAAATCGCGCTAAGGCTTGCTGGAAATGATACTATCACCCAAGGGGATAAAATGGTGAGGGACAGCAATGGCGGCGCTACATGAATCCAGTGATCGTGTGGGCCGACGACTTGAACACAAGCAGCCTAGTGTGAGGTCTGCGGTATTTTTTTACTGCACTGATGGAAGAGCGAGTCTTGTATTATCTGGAAACCAACCTCCCAGAAAACTGTAAGCAAAGCGCGGTGGAATTCATGGATAGCGAATGACCGTGATGCCCGATCATGTAAATCTGCTATCATGTATTATAACTCGCTTTCCTTTTTTATATTCGCTAAGCTGCCTATGATGCGGCATATTGAATTTGAAAGGGGAATTTTGGTTTTACCGGAACCAGAACCTTTCTATCTTCGTAAATGTGGATGTGGTACGAGCCCGCCAAAAAAACCCTAATCACCGGCTATAGACACGTGTACCTGCGGAACTCTGGAAGGTCTTGCGGTCACCCATCCGTAGACAGCCGTTTGACACCCTCCGGTTCTCATCCTGGTCACTAGCAATCCAGCCGAAACATCCTACTACTTAACAAGCCTAACGAACTCCACTCCTTTCTCGCCTACCAAAAGAACATCCTCTTTTACTCGTCACTCCCTCCATAAACCCCCTCACAAAGAATCTCCTTCCTTCATCTATCTGCTCTCAAACCATCATGTCCATACCTCATGAGCAAACCCAAGGCCTGCAGGGTCATATCACTCCGGACCCCCCCCCAGCCAGTTGGAGAATAAGTTCCGAGTTTGAAATGCAAGCTGCCTTAATCCCAGACCAGAACAGGTTTGAATATCAATCACCAGCAAAGCTTATCAGCACAATCAAGACAACCGTCAATTCAGGGTCCGCCGACCAATATTTCCTATATTTCCATGGCATCAACCACGGTCACCTACCCGCGATCGATGGAGAATATTCCAAGTGTAGGCTAAGATGCACGGTACGCTTCACAACCGAAAATAGCTTAAGTGCTCTGATCTGCAAAATATTGCCTGGAGGAAGGCTCAATACGCTCGGCATTAACTTCTGGAGGGACATTTCGTATAAGATATATTCAATTCCTGGTCATACCTACCGCTCGTTTGACTCGTTCTATGGAACACGGTTTAGTGTTAGTGACGTCCGTAGCAAGGAAGGGTATCAGGCAATTGGGCCAGTCACTCGAGAAAGACCCGCATGGCCTTCAGTCGTGATGGAAGTTGGGTATTCAGAAGCACTTGACTTCCTCCGCTTGGATGCAAAGTGGTGGCTCATCAACTCTACCGGCAACACACGATTTGTGATAATAGTCCAGCTAATGACTGACCCGTTAGCCATCCACATTGAGTGCTGGGCTATGGTTCCCTCGGACGATCGGCAAAAAATACAGGCACCCACCCAGACCCCCGCCTGTGTTCAGCTTTTCGACATCGACGCAGAAGGAACTGTGGCATCAGAATGCCCAGACCTCCGCATTCCTTACTCGTGTATCTTTGACGAGCCTAATGAGAATGCGTCAGATGCCGTGTACACCAATGCCGAACTCTCTTACTTTGCGCCCTGGATATTTAAGATTTTGGGATTAAAGGTAATTCTTGCTCTCATAATATTTCTCAGCAATAGTCTAACCTAGCAATTTTAGTAGCTGGATTGCACTAGTGATCAGAATGAAAGGGCTGATATTCATGAAACGGGTGATCAAATGGTTTTTTGCTCTCTCTTGTAAAGAATTTCTACCTTGTTACGCTTGTTTACGCTAGATTCCGTTGCGGTCTGCTAGTTTCCCTGTTTCAATTTGTGTGTAGCAGTAGGGGAAAGAAGTGGCGGCATTTCAATTGTTAAAGTGAGGGGGGGTTTGAAGCTATGAATTCATTGGTGCTTATGGTTCTTGAGTTTTGTGATGCGTGTTGTAGCTGAAGAATAAAATAAAAATTCTAAAAGCATCAGTGATCCTAAGTGTCTCGGGCAGGCACCCCATGATGTCGGGCAAGAGCATGGGTGTCTTAGCAGCGCCAGCCATCTAGGAGGGCGATGGTAGGTTCCTGCCGTTCTCAGATAATCGGAAACTCCCGCACAGTATCCACATGGCCTAGCCGTTGTTTACAGGGCCCCGCCATCATGCATAGTCCCAACCCTGTATATCGAAGCATATTATCAAGAGGTGCGGCTCTAGTGCCGACAGTAGATTAGTTTTCTAGATCCTATTTTCTATATATGTTTAGTGTTATCCGGTGTTTCGGCTCGCCGTGGAGCACGTTATATCTTCACACTAAGGGTTCATTTACCCAAAGACGGCAACCACCGTCAAGAGAGGCTTAACTGTTGGCTGGTGTGCAGGCAAATGGTGAGTCCGGTGTTTACCCAGCATGCCGCCTAGCCTCCGATGGAGTTTGCAACCCCACCCCCTGAGCAATGTCACGTTTTTATCGTCCAGCAGCGGAAATTGGGAGAGCATTAAACTAGATAAACCCTTTGGAACTACTTGCTGCTATACACCCACGGCTCTGATTCAGGGCTCGTCTGGTGGTCCACGGCTTTTCAAACCTTGATAATTATAAAACGAGAGCTGTAGTTAGCAACAGCAATAATCGCAAGTTGCCATTATGGGGCATACTCAAGCTCCAAGAAGTGTCTCTGGTTGCCGAGAAAATCAAATTCAAAAAAAAGTCACTCAAAAAAAATCAGAATAATGATTATGAGACGAATATTGGGGCCTGTATTTTAATTCTCATTTATTTTTATTTTTTTTATCCCAAATATATATGGGTGCTGTGGGCCATTGGAGTCTGTGTATACTGTTCTGAAATGAAGATTTGTGAAATATCATACTGGTCTGACCAATATTTTCAGAAACCTTCGTTTTGACATCGTTATCACGTCTTGATTCTTGAGTTTTTGTGGCAACTAGACATGCCACTGAAAATCAAAATAGAGTTTTGGGGTAAACCTTCATAATCGGGGTGAAAACGAAGGTTTGAGACGCGCCCTTAACTGTCTATATTAGCTATGAAAATTTGGGAAGTATCATACATACGTGGTTAGGCAACCCCTACTTAACACACTAGCGGCATGATACAATACCTGGTAAATATTTCGCATTCTCATACTATTATCATATCTCCCTCGAGTTAACTGCGCCCTTAGGCTGTAACTACAAGTTGAATAAATCCAGTAAGTTCAAATATAATGGTCAATGGATGAAATGTATGCATGCTCACCGGCAGCTTATATAAGAAAGCCCATCCTTTAGCTGCCTTCAGTTTTTTTACACTCGACATCCGCCAGTATCACTTGACCCACTGTAGCGAGTACCATAGAATTTCGTAATTAAGTTATTCAACATTTGGGCTGGGAGGAAAGTTAGCTAGGGTTTAGGGTTGCTGATGGAACTGATCATTGTCACCCCAGTGCTAGGTGGGCCTAACTTTCAAATGGGCCTTATTTATGGAATTCTACGGTAGTCGATAGAAATAATAGGCTGGAGTAATAGCTGTAGCTATGATAGATCACCACCATATGGCTGTGGCTGAAGTGCAGAACTTGTCGGAAGTGTGGATTCTCGTCGTTCCACTGGCTACTTACGTAATCAAACTAGGTGCTTTGGCTTCTTTTCGCTAAGAATTCTTTTTTTGCACTCTCGACTTCACTGGAACCCGAACTCCCGGATTAGGTTGGCTGAGCCGGAAACTAGCCTGCTGTATGTCCTCCCAGGATGGCATTACTGTGAGCGATGGGTACTTGCGAGGACGGTCAGTGGCGCATTCGCCTGGAATTGGGGTCTTGGGAAATATCCTTTTATACGTTGGATTCTTCTAAATATTTTTTTTTGCATTAAAATTTGATGTCCTACTCTCATCATATAAACACTTTTCTAACTTCGTTTTTAGTTAATGATACCCTCCGCAAGCAAGTGCGCGACTGACGTATCTACGTGAGTAGCCCGTCGCTCGCGATATGATCATAAATTTGTTACTCTCAATGATTGGCGTTTTGTCATGACATTTTCTTGGCATTTTTTTCGTTTTCCTAGATTTCATGAGCATCATTCCACCTATCCCATCAATTTCTTCTCCCTAGCTACAGTCGTGGCCAGGCCGTGTGAGCTCGTTGATCGGTAGTCTAAAGTTTAGCACAGTAACTTAGTGCCCATCTTGAAACAATACAATAGGAGTCTAGGATCTCACGCTAAGGCCACTACCTCAAATTTCATTGTTGGAAAATCCAATCTTGAAAGCTTTATTCAAGCCACCTGCCCTCCCACGCCTATAAATGATCCTACCCTCCACCGTTGCAAGTCCAGACTCCATTATTAACACAAATATCAAAACCAGCATACCGCCATACAAACATAACACTGCATACAATTATTTACCTCCCTTTCAGAACATCTCCACCGCAATTCCTCCAACATGAACAACCCTCCAAAATACCCAAAGGGAGCAGGCCTCCTACCACCACCGCCTCAAATCCCAATCCAGAAAATGGCGAAAAAAGGCTATGTTGTCAAACAGCCAGCAAAAGTAAAAGCCGCAAAAGCCAAGGCCAAGGCGAAAGCTAAAGCGCGCAGATACCGCCCTGGGGAGCGAGCGATTCGGGAAATTCGCTTGATGCAACGCACAATTAAGCCGGCAATCCCTAACGCGCCGTTTTATCGCGTGGTAAGTTGATATTTAATGCACCGATTCTTGATATGGAGAAGGGGTGTGTGCGTGCAAGGGCTAATGTTGGGTGTAACAAATAGATTCGAGAGTTAGCCAATGAGAGGGTCTCAATGATGGCAGGGGAGTTCAATTACCGGTGGCAGTCTACGGCTTTGCAGGCGCTGAAGGAGGCGACGGAGGCTTTTTTGGTGCATTTGCTCGAGGATAGTAATCTTTGCGCTATCCATGCTAACAGGGTTACGATTATGATAAAAGATATGCGGTTGGCTCGGAGAATTCGGGGGCATTGGGGTGGGCTTGGTTGATCGTGGAAAAAAAATTTGATTGTAGTTTAGTAGAAGGAGGGAATGGTTTTAAATTTGTAGAAAGCGGACTTAAATGGGCTATGATAGTATATGTGAAGCAATAACCTTCCGATATTTTTTTTCGTGTTGCGGAGACTCTAGGTTAGGGGAAAGTCTCTGGGGTTCCTAGCCTCAGGGAGAGTGACGGTGCTAAGCGAGGGGGCATTCACTTCAACTTCCTTCTGAACAACCCACCGGAGGAGATGAATATGTTCAGTAAATGTCTTGAATTTCTGCCCTATATAGATGACATGAAAGTGGTTGTAGAATACTGTATGATTCCGGCCGTCTACTCGCCAAAAAAAAAATCCGTCCCCGACCTTTGCCGACTGCTCAAGTATTATATCAGGACGCCGCGTATAGCCATAAGCGAACCGCAGTTCTAAACTGCCCCCAACAGTTCGATATGCATGGCGGGACGCCTTGGCAACAGGTTTAAGGCAAAATAGTTTTGCTCCTGCTCAATTAAAATTTTCACATTGATAGAATACTTCTTCTCCCTTAATTTATTCTGGGTATGATTATCTAATTTTATTACCCTGATACTGTGTGTAACTTTTAACAAAGCGCATGTTATATTGATTTTGCTTTTTTTTCTGTAAACTTTAGCTCAGATAAGAATAATATTATGATAAGGTAGCAACGGGAAAAACTTTTACCGTCATAGCGCTTTTTAGGAGCAGTTTTATTATACGGGGAGAATTTCTCCAAGCCTACTAACTTGTTTACAAGCTTCGCCGTGGGCCCGTAAGGGTCTGACAGTCTCGAAACCAACCCGGTTAACGCCCAACCCAACCAAAATTCGGATTTCACTGAAGAGGTAAAGCTTGTAGACAGAACGGGCCTCGACCTGCTAAATATTTTAGGACGGCGATCTAGGAAACTTGAGTCCCTATTTCTAGGTATTCGACCTACGGTTAGATTATCTGGTTGATGTTTCTCTACAGGGACTGCTCGGGCTACCCGAAGACCCAGATCATGTTGTAGTGCCGAGTGTGGATTACTTTGATGGCATAAGAACCGCTGCCTCATTGTGTAAATTAGAACTCTCCGGCATACTAAGCAGTAAGGGGGAGGAGGGGGAAGGGGACTCTAATTATTTTTTTAGTCTCTTCCTTATTTTGGGAAATGTGGCGAATTCTGCTAATGAAGTCTATTTATTTTTTTGGTGGAGAGGGTGAGAGGATGCCATTGAGAAGACATGGAGAAGAGATTCCGGACCGATAGCTTTCCCCTAATTGCTCTAAATTCCTTTCGACGATCTCCCAGTCGAACCGAGTCACTTTATATCATTTAAAGCTCAGCTCACTGCGGTAAAGTTATCTATCGCCCGTTACGTCCAAAGACTCGACAATGTCTATTAGCATAAGTCTCTAGCCGTGGGAAGTCTCCAGCATATTCTGTGTTAAGCTGGAGTCGGGGATCCCTCACGAGAGCTACTAAATAGCAGGCTTATCAGACCTAGCCTCGCCGCACCTAAACTTAACTTCTGTTCATCAAACTAACTATAGATGATCGTTATAAGGAGTTGAAGCCACCAGCATAGATATTGGAAGTCAAACTACAACAAATTCGGAGCATGAAGTCACAAAAATAACCCAATTATGAAAGCCTTATATATTCACCAATCATAACAGTCCCCGAACCTTTGTAAAAAAACATTGAGAGGCAACGACTCAGCAGACATGTTGGAATTTAAGGTACATGTTTCGAAAATTTAGTAAAGTCAAAAAAGCATCCCCAGTGGATTACTCTTTGTTTGGAGCATCCAGAACACCTTCCTTCTCACTTGCACGGCTAGAGATCTCTGGAGCAGTAGCGTGTAAACCTTCTGACGCTACTGGGAGAGGACCCCTAAAAAAAATTCCGGATCAGTAGCGCCCCCACAACAACCAATAGTGTACTAAAGCGAAGGGAAAGGGTCGCAATACTTACCCTGCACACTCACGCCCCGGATCAACAGATTGAGAGGCGGAAGCTCGCAACCTGGCCATAGCCTGGACTAGCTCGGGCCGAAGCTGCTTTCCACGCGCGATAGCAAGCTTCTTAATTGGCGCGATGCTTTGAGTGCCCCCATTAGGGAGACTACCAGCTCCGAGAGTATCCTTGGTCAATGTGCTGTTTTCGGAATCGACCTGAGCTCTGGCTAGGGAGGGGCCATTTTTAGCTTCAACCAGAGGAGTTTTGTTTGTGCTTTCACTAGGAGCACTCGCATAGCGGCTATCCTTACTTAGAAGGCCATTTTTAGATTTGGCCTGAGTTTCGATCCCGGGAGGGGTCCGCCACTGAGACTTGGGTTGGGGAGGGTCCAGTCCGAGCATCTGGGGATTTCTTAGGGTGTTCGGGTCATAGTCTTCCTCCTCGTCGGAACTCGATGAGAGGTTCGGGTCATCTTCCTCGCTCGAGCTTGTTGAGAGGGTGGTCTCATCGTCGCGGTCTTTTTTCTCCTTCTTATCCGATAACATCTGATAATACTCCTGGAGAGTACCTCTGAATTTAGGTTTTTGGGGACGGAGATGACCGGGGCGAGTTTTGGGCTTAAAAAGAGGCACATTTTCCGGTAAAAGGGCAGCACTCGCACGATTCTTCGCCTGCCGGGCTCTTCCATGCACCAGTTCCCTGATGGACGGTGTGAAGTCTGCGGTACGCCAATTGCTATCATTAGGGCTAGTAGTAGAGGCACTCTCAGGCTTCCAAACACAAATTTCACCAGGGGTCCCAGCCTTAAGATAGAGGCCTCTATCTTCAGACCTGCTTTCCGGTAGAAAATCGCTGGGCTCGAGTTTAGGGATAGGGATTGCGAAACGGAGGATAGGAAGCACCCCGGACTTCTCTAATCCCCCAGAAACCCCTTCTCCCTGGCTGTAAACGCTCTGATTACTAATAGCACGCGAGTCACTAGGATAACTCGTATCATCCCGAGACCCTTCACTCCCTCTTAGGTCAGGAACGTTAGTATCGGGTTGGCTAGTGACACTGGTATTTTTGCCCAAAGAGCTCTCGGATATATTGCGAGCCTTGGTATTATCACCAGGTCTCCCGTTGCGTACTTCGACTGAAATCCTCTTACGGGCATTCAATGGTGACCTGCGGCTGCCATCTCGGAATCTCTGCGAACCTACTGGTCCATTAGCATGATCCCGAGACCTCGGCGACCGGCTCCGAGCATCATTAAGAAAACCGTTGCGATCCCTGCCATCTGGAAGAGGCTTTCTTGTAACGCGGCCTAGACTCGGTTGATCTGAGGCTTCCCGTTGGCGGCTAGAGGCGAACTATCAGCCCCCAAACTATTCTTAAAATCAACAAAGGCAAGGGCGGGGGCAAACTTACCAGCGACGGGGGGGGCTTCGCCCCCTGTATCCCACAGAGTCCTCTGCGCGGCGGGTCACTGGTTTGTTAGTGGCAGCGCGAGAGTTTGAAGATCCACTAGAATCTGGCCTATAGGAGTCCCAAGATGGAGGTGGCCTAAAGATTGGACGTGGCCTATATGAATCCAGATGTGGTCTATAAGAATCGGTCAACACCCTTTGGGGCGAGTGGCGATCATAACGGCTCCTAGAGCGGCTATCACCCCTTGATTTACGAAAACCGAGGGGTGAATTACTATCTAGCCGACGGCCTGGTCTGGAACGTTGGCTAGTTCCCTTTCGGCACTTGTTTTGAGGATACTGATTCCCCTGACCCCCGGGATCCATATCGGACCGTCTAATTTGTTAGTCTTCGGAGCACGAGGTGGGCCATAATTGGAAGGAAAAACATTAGCAAAATACGCACCTGCGTTTCCTGGAACGTGTCATAGTCGTGGTACAACTTCGAGTGTCACCAGATATTTGTGGTTATGGGAAAGGAAGTTAAGAGATACGAGGTGGGAGCGGCTTCCTAAACTAATCTGGTGCACTACTGTGACTAGGATTTGCCGCTAGACTTGATCTCATTTGTGCGTGGGGTTAGCACTTACCTCAGGGTTGACGCTTTCCCCTCAGTACAGATAAACGGTAATACCCCGATTCTAGAATCTTATGTGGTTAATATCTCGGCGGAAACGATTTTCTTATTAGGTGGTTGGTGCGCTCAACTTCGTCGAGTGAGGTTCCATGATCAGCCCCGCAACGCATTGAAACGTAGTACTGCTGTTGGAAATTGTAGTTACAGCAGTGCTCTGATATTCTCTGTTGTGATGTGGTACTCTAATGTCTTCTTTGTTGTTTAATCTTTCCTTTGTTCGTCTTCCGCGTCACCCGCTTCTTTACACCGAGTGTATGCGAGGAGGAAGGCTATACGAGAGTTGTGTCGCTCATTGTCTCCAGATAGGCCAATTAATCAACCTTTTCCGCTGCTAAAGACTACGCATTCTACATTCTCTATTGCTGCAGTAACGAGTGACACCTTGTGATCACATGAGCAACCCCCTGTTTCCTAATAGCACTCTCGATTCCCTTCTTCGTTTTGTTTCATTTCTTTTCTTCTTTCCTCTCTTAACTCGCTTCTCTTTTTTCAACTAGAATACAAACTGTTCGCTTCCTTTGAATCCACACTCCTCTTAACTCGTGATACCCCGTACTCTTCCTATACCTCTCAACAACTGCAGGCTAGTGTCGAAAAGGGGATGGTGATATAGGTAATACACAACAAAATCGATACCCTCCATTTTTAGAGTAAAGGTCTCCCATATTAGTGGTTTTTATGCTTTGTAGTGGATGTCGTCTAGACACAGCATAAAGGGGGACACTTCAGGGGAAGCAAAGGGGGAAGTAACAGGATGCAACAGGAGACGCCTTAGCAAAAGCAGCGCAGGACAACGCTATGCTCGTGCAAGCGTTACAGATAAAGAATTCGTATGATACAAAAAAGGATTTATTTTGCGGGTCAACCTAAATCAACTCTTTCGAATACTTTATCCTTATGGTACAACTAGTAAATAGGTTTAATCCACAGCTTTGTTACCCTTTCTCTATTTATTACATAATCACGAGTGCATAGGTTCAATCTCCTCATGATGTAAGTATGATAATAATAATAATATCATAATTAATAATATTCCCACAAGAAAAAGAACAATGTTAAATAGATAATCAAGTGCTCTAAATGTTAAGATAAGACTGAATACATCATTCCACTTCAAGCTTTATTTTTCTTTGAATATTTCACTAAGCTCATTGTTTTCCCAAGGAGATTGTTGGCTGAAGATCACTTAAGTAGAGAAAACCCACACCTCTCGACAGCATTGCACTCCCCAATACTTGCGCACCCTATTACCTGTACTTCTCGGTAGAAAATTCTACTACTAGGATCATTACCCCACCATTATGCTTTCTTGCTTATTAGTTTACACATATGAAGCATATTTGATCATAAACCATGAGCGAGATGAAATCATTTACTTGAAGTTTCTAAAAATAGAAAAGTTCCACAGGGCCCTACGGGGCCCCGTGGGGTGTTCGGTCCCAACCCTATTCCCATATTCCTATTCCCATATTCCTTCTGTGGGCTCAAAAAAGACGGACGGACTGGACCCTTCAGAACCCTATATGGGGGTATTGATCCAATAGACAGTAACAGACAAAAAACGAAGTTGATTAGATGATGTCCAAGAATCAATAGTGAGTGTGACTTTTGCACGACCTGAAATAGGTCTCTAAAGTCTTACTTTCACCCGGCTCAATAAGTCTTAGTATAGGCGGTTCCGTATATCATGGTTCATAGTCTGCCAAGAGATTGGAGTTGAATTCCCATTACAATAGGTGATTAGAGTTCGAAAGTCATTCCTTTCCACGATCGTAACGGTAGAATTAGCTTTGAATACCATAACCTGTATTAACTAACTGAACATCTCTCCTGAGTTGTGTGAAGAGAAAGGATAGAAACGTAACTTCAATTCACTTTCCAATTTTTCACTAGAATGTCAGGTTCGGAGAACCCATTGCCAATTGGGCAAAGCTTCAGCTCTTTGGGGGATATTGGGTTCGGTTGTCGCAGGGGGCTTACGGATCAAGGTATTGCCGGTTGCCAGGGTATTACGAGAAGTGAGGTCATAGCTCACACACGTGGGGTCTGTGGACTACAGATATATATACTACTCTCTGCCACCACGTCCTCACGAGATCCTCAAGCTTCCTATCACCAAGCTTCCTGCTTCCTACCTCTCACGTTCTTTTTTCACACCCACCATCCAAACCGTTAACTCTTGAGCCCGCATTGCCACTCTGGGATGCATCGGTGGCTACGATATCCGGCGGCAGTTGTTGGGCAAAGGGAGAAAGTGTTCTTAAAACTTTTCTTTTATAGTTAAAGATTCTAGGATGATGTGGCAAAATACTCGTAGAAAGTCAAAGTGTGCTCCAGATTACGTAATTTATGACAAACCATTTAAACAATCGAACAAGTAAACAGCAATGTGCTGTGACTTAGGGCATATCCTGACAGTAGGTTTCAACTATCCGGAACCATCAGATTCTGGTATTTGGACTCACGCTTGAGGCAAGAGTTGAGAGATGCCTTTTACTATGGTACCCGTTGTTTTCTTTCTTTCTTTCACGACTTCTTTTTAGCAAGTGATTGGTTGGTTCGGGGTAGTCTGGATAAGACATTTGTACCATCAGCTCCAGATTTAATGCCAATTGGTCAATTTTCCTGTTTATTTATTTTTTATTTATTTTTATAATAATATTAGATACATGCTTCTTCACTCTCTCAAGAAGAGGTATCCAATCTTCTAGCTACAGAGATTCCGTGTACTCCTCGTATCGCTCTTGAAGTTTATGAAGAAACAGAACAAAAACCATATAAACATGAACATGCAGGGAAATTGCGGTCCTGGATATACGGCTAGGATTGACAGAAATCATAGAGTAATTTCATCTTCCCTCAGTATCGCGCTACACGGCAACCTGCATGACCTCTCATAGTAGAAGACCACAGAAAGCAAAGATTCAATTAGCATAACCTCAGCCGGAGCGGCGAACCCAGAGTACTCGCCCAGCGTATGTCAAGCGAAAACCAAATCTCCCTAAGACCAACAAAGTTACACAAAAAATACCTAACCCTGGCCATGCTGTTCTAGGCAGCCCAAAGGTTCAGAAAGAGTTCTCACCGCAGCAGATGAGAACATTCCCCGAATGACAGTTCAGGCAAATTTAGCAACGCTAGAGAAGGTCAATGACACGTGAGTTGGATTGTAGTAGCCATATACGCAAGGATATCCCTTGTTGCTAGCCAGGTCTCTGATGAGAAATTCAGTTTTCGGGTTAAGAGGAATTGCATTGTTGAAGTTGATGGGCTGCTCGTTGCTGGTACCATGGCCCTAAAGATAGTCAATTACCGGGTTTCCGTGACTCTAGCCCTAGTATTCTAGACAGATCCAACTTGTGTAACCTCCTTCGTGGGTAGCTCAACAAACACTTGTCCGAGATTTTCAGAGCTGAAGATTTCGTCATTCCTGAATCGGCCAAAGGTTAACAAGCGAAAGGTAAGTGTCTTCCCTAAAAGTTCGGTATAAGGATCATCGAGGTGGAACCACACGTTTGAATTAAAGACCGGAATATCGTTCCTTCCCCCTAAGTTATTTCTTCGCGGATAGATGCAGAACTTGAGTGGCAAAAGGCGCGGGCTTCCCTAGTATGGTGCTCTCCTCAATGCAGTTAGTGAGAGTTTCGTTCTCTTCCAACATTCTAATATTAACACCCTTGACATAGCAACCATGGGTGTAGTTCTCCTTTGGAGCAATAAGTGTCTTAGCGCGTCCTCGCTTTGGTAATTTCGACGACCATGTAATGAGTAGGAGTGAATATACGTCCCATTGGATTGTCTTGGAACTGGTTTGGCTAAAGGAAAACATTGCTGGTAAATAACGCATGTCTCCACGAGTAGGCTTCACCGGCAAGCAGCCACAGCAAAGGGTCAGTGGCAGGAAGGGCACCTTGAGAGGCGGACGCCGATAGTCTAAATGGTCTTTCCACCATCCTCGGGAACGGCAAGCCCGTCAACCCTCTCACTGTTTTCCAGACAAGCGATAGGTTTGCCACCAAAATACTCAACAGGGATCGCGCTCCTATCACTGCCATAGACACTCGTTGCCTCCCAGATCGCTTTCCTGGCCTAGAATATAATATCAATTAGAATGCGCCCAATTGTAGGACTGACCAAGGTAAACCTAAACTCGACTTAGTATATGCCTCTTTTGCAGTCATCCTTCCGCTGCCAAACAAAACACCGTGGAAAGGCATCGGAGGGTACTTAAACTTCTTGGACTAAGCTCCTGTTAAATAAGAACACGAATCCTCCACCCCACCAAATTCAGAGCCAGCAATGAGGGAAATGTTACCGCCTCTCCGGGCGCGTGGGTAAATCTCAAGGGCCCTTCCTCCAATCCACTGTAGAATCACCAAGAAAGTTGGGTTAGCATTTATATGATTAAGGACTTGTTGGATAGCATAGATTTAACCAAACTTAAAGGAGATATGTTTCAACACGATCGCCTCAATATTCTCATCGGCAACCTCGATTGACGGTACCCTAGGGCTATAGAAGGCACTACCTGCCAATTTGCGTCAGTATAAAAGCTGTGAAATTAAGGAAATGATCTAACTTACCAGCTAACTCAATGTAACACCTAGGATTCATAGTGGCCGCAAGAAAGTCCAGCAGGACAGTACAAGGTGTCATCCCGTAAAACCATTACAGGCGGCTGTCCAAGCAACAAAGAAAACTTGGTATCAACCAAGTCTCTCCCGGTTTGTTAGTACAAGTTTAGGGCCATGCTCCTTCAGCCAGTTGAGTGCATATTCCACTGCGTGACCAGAATCTCCATCGAATAGCTCTGGCCTGTATCCAACCTCATTATTTGTCCCTTTGTAAGCGCCCCTAATAATCATGAATACATCAGTGCCATCCCTATTGTGCTGGGTGAGAACACCAAACCTGGAAATGCCACTAGGGTTAAAGCGAAGGATGTGGGCTGCCACGGAGATGAGCGTCGCAGTTTCACAGTGAGCAGGCAGCTGAGTCATAATTACCACCAATTCAGAAATAATTAACTCATAGTCCGAGCCATGCCTGAGGTCTTGACCAGTGGAGGTGTGGAACACAGGAATTACGAGATCCTTCCAGGTAAAAGCCCCTATCTCTTAAAGGTCATACAAAGTAATACCGCTTGCAAACTCGAAGCAAAGAGAGTAGAAAGACGCTGAAATAGGCAAGAAACAGTTTGTAAAATGAGCCTTGCTCTCCGTAAAAGGAATATATGATTATCATCCAATCGAGTTAGCACTTTTGCCTTCTCCATACTAAGGCTAAGGCCGTGAATAGATTGGGGAGGACCCGTTACCACAACGTGCCTCGCACCATTAATCACGGAGACGTGGATATGACTATCCTCAGGCAAATGCCTATTGGTAGTATCAAGGCGGTACTGGACCTGTGCTTGAGGCAGGTCTCTTACCGACATCATGGGCGATGGAGTGCCTTCACCCTCATGGATGGAGTCTTGTAGGGCACTAGGATCTAGTCGAATGCGGGGGTAGGTTTGCTCAGAGTAGCAACAGATCTAGAAAAATATAGTGAGTGCCGGAGATGATATAATGCAATGAATTCCAAGCAGATGCGGATGTAATCGCGGCTACGGTAATGATACCTTGAGAATAGCCAGCCCTGCTAGCACCTCTAGGAGTTCCCTAGGCTCCTTGGCGAGGATTTTGCATATATATATATATATAGCGACACGCCAGCTGAACCAGTCCAAGTAAGGGGGAGCACACAGGAGCAGATACCAGACAGGTTAGACTCCTCATCTTACACCTATCTTATAGCATACAGTTCCTTGGAACACACCTTGCTTGGGCGGGGATATTGAAAAAGTGACGAAGGGAAGATGGCAAAATACACCAATATCAACCAATCCGCCATAAGCTGAAGATTGCTCTGGGCTAGTTAAAGTATTCTTCAAAGTTTCCCTGTCCTCCGGAGGCTGCATAAACGTCAGCGGTTGTTTTTCGGCCGCGGCAAGGAAGAGCAGATTCGCGTGCTTTGGTGGTCAGTTAGCCGCTTGGCGAGCATGAGGGTAGGATTTGCCCACATGCAGTCTCTAGGCCGGAGCGCTAGGTGATTGAGCGGCTGTAGTATGAGTTCTACTACTCCGCAGACAACAGCCTTCAAATTTTCCCAGAACAAGCAGTAAAACGTCCTATGGGTTCCCTGTGCGTGATCACCCCCTCTGTAACCTACTGTATCACGAACGCCACAAACCGGCAAAGAAGCTCGGGGACCGAGAATGGCTCCTCATCAAGAACATATTCGTCGTAAAGGATGGCAACTGAGGTGGAAACGGCTGCCATAGCTCGGCTGCTGTTGTGTGATACGGAAGGGTAGTCAGGATAAGGAGGGCGTGCTAGAGCGGCCAGGGATTGAGAATAAGAGGGCGGAGAGACGATGCAGAATGGTGGTAGAGACCCGGTGGTGGTTCCTGGTGAACAGTAGATGACGAAGATTCCCGAGAAAAGGGAATCGGTTAGGGCTAATAATGATTCTTTATAATCAGTAATCAGCCCAGCTCACTATAAATTGGGTAGGGAGGAGGCAACCCAGAGGCAGTAAAGACCTGGGTAAGATAGAAGTGGTAGGAGGAACCAAAAACAAGAATCAATGCGAAATTCACGATTGAGGCGAATAAAGTTACAGCCAAACGAATTCCTACCGTATTCGGTAAGGAAAGTGTGAAGGGTGTGAAAAGAGCAATGATGCGAGAAAAATGAGAGAAAATTTTGTAATGCACAGGAGGGAACTCTAGGGGTAGTGTCAACCCGCACAGGTGATTAAGGAGGATAGGTTGAGGATGAGTTAATGGTGGGGAAAGAAAGTAATAGAAAAAGTGACGGGTGGGTGGTGAGAAGATTCTGAATTAATTTTGTGTGGGGAGGATCACAAATACTCGAGCATATGGCTGAACAGATTGGGGGATCTTAGCGGGTGGAGGTGGTGGTCGCGGGGGTTTTCGGGTCTGAGGGAGCTAGTAGGCATTGGTTCTTGGGTCGGGTTAGCGCCATCTATGAATGGGGAGAATGGGTGGTAAAAAATGGAGATTCTGTTGGAATCGGTGCTATTAGAACTGATCACGGCATAGCTGATAATAAAGATAATAAGATTGTGCAGTGCTTTGCTTGTTACCCTGTTGCGGCTCTGTTGCAGGCCAGAGGCACTCAGACTCGTGGGGAAGGATCTTCTAGGTCATACATTTTTATATATTCCTAATTAGCCCGGCTTCTCACTCGCAGGGCATCCGCAAACCTTTGTTCGTATACTGTTTATTTCTCCCCCCAAATACCTCTTTCAAATATGAACTTTATTTCAAGACGGATCGTGTTTAGGACTAGCATGCGGTGTCTATTGTAGTTCTACGGAGGCCTATAACGACCAATCACGACAAAACCGAAAATACGAAAAACATTACAATAAGAACACGACAACTAATTTGGATTAACAACAAAAGTTGGGCAACTAGGAGAATAAAAAAGTGAAATGTGAAAAGGAATTCTACAATTCTAATGTGACACAAAATAAAGCATTTGTGGAGAAGCAAAATATCAGTGAATGAGAGAAAAACTAATCCTAGTGCTTCGCGAAAAACTAGAATTGGGCACTCGCCTTGACTATTTGAGTTGAATGACCCACGAATAAAGAGCTCTGATTCAAGACAAAGTTCATTTCAGAACTAGGGATACTTGTATGCAGTGTACTGAATCGTCCGGGAGCCTACAGCAACGGCGGGAATGACACCAAGAAGAAGGGACAGGTGGGCCTGCTAGACACTGTTCTATGTAGGGAAATTACCTGGGGGACTACCGGCCGGGTCCGACACGCAATACCGTTATCGGTATAGTCACATACGCCGGACAGCCACCGCTCAGGCCGAGGGCAGGGGAAATGGCATGACGGCGGGGATTGAACAGAAGACCATGGGGGTATCAGAAGCCTGGGCGGGGTCACCATAGCCAGAAGGTATTAGAGATGACGGTGGAGGGTAGGGAGACAAAAATGAGGTGGATTGTGGGGAATTGTCGGAAATGAATTCAATGCGATAAGTGGTGCGGATATGTTCAAATAGGCAACTAGGAAAAGACCTGAGTCATATTCATGTATATTCATGCTACAGAGTGTTATAAATTTAGTAAGTAGGGTTGTCTCAGGCGCGCCAACAGACGAGCAAGCAAGACAGTCATTCTCTTCCTCTCATCAAGAAGCCCCATCACTTCATCCCTGGCCTCCAGCCTTTCCTGCGTGATCTCCAACAGGGACTGTTGCAGAGTCCTTTCGTATTGGGTGTTTTCCACCCTAGGGTGGTACGTTAGCCGGTGATATGGCGGGCGAGGCGGCGAGTGAGCCCGCCTGAACCTGCGAAAATGGTAGCTAGTTCTTTCCTTAGGGCTGTCATTATATTTCCTGTTCTATCAATTTGTGGTTATTATTTCTAGCATAATGCTTTGTTGGTTGTGTAGCAACTAGTAAGTTAGTTTTTGCCAATGCAAAAATGTCTTTTATGTTTTTGTTGCAATGTTTTTTGTTTGTCGGTTTCGTGGCGATTGGTCGTAATAGGCCTCCGTACTAGTTCCTTTTATTGTTCTTACATTGTTTCTTTGAATCTTTGTTTTCTTGATTCTTTACTATAACTATTGTTGAAACAGGGAATAATGGCGGGACCGAATCACTACACCATATAGCTGAGGTATATTCTTGTTATTTATATAATAACAATATTCCTAATCAATAATCTGAACCATTATCAATTATCGCTTCTCTGCCCAGCTATCTAATATGGACAGCGGAGAGGTAACTCACATGACCACGAAACCAATTACAGTGTATAGAGAATAAGTCATTCATCTACATAAAGTTGTAACAAAAATATTCTTTTAGTTCGCTTTGGAAATCTCCTCAACCATGTTCATGAGCATGTGCTCAGCGATCATGTGTTTGTCCACCATGACAATAAAGGTTGACCGATAGCAGTTACGGGGGCAGAGCGAGTGGGGATGGGTGAAAAGTGAAGGGTTAACTGGGTGTGCGTGGCTGTTTGCCATGTGATGATAGAAAAGAGGGAAAGGGGAGGAAGGAAAAGGGGAGAGAGGAAGGGGCTGCAATAATTTTATATTATTATTATAATACAAGTGAGTTGCGACTGAAATCAAAGAGAATGTTCCCGGAAGAATGGGAAAATGCAGGAGCAGGCAGGAATAAAATACCCCGCGTGTCAAGCTACCTCGAATAGGCAGACAAGGGTTCATATGCTAGGGTACAAAGAGGACTATAACTAGATGACTGAGATCTATTGGCGATATCACGAAAGTTGTCAATACAATTAGTTGTACGATGGGAAATCAAAATGAGATGGAGAGTTACCTCTTATTGCAGGAGTCTGAACATTCTTTTTGCAAAGAATGAAAGTTCAGAAAAGGTAAGGATAATAGGTTGTGGGGTTGAGTCGGGGGAAGATTGATCAAAGATACAATCATAAGGAATACGGAGTAAAGTAGAGTCAAGTGGTGATGTTACTTGCCCGGTAGAATCGATGTTAAACATCTGTACACATTTTGGCATGCCAACCATTCCATCAACCCCTGTTGGGAGAGTATCCATCGTCCAGCATTCAAGATGAAGACTAAAGGGATTGCGGCCAAATGTTACGATAATAACAAACCGGGTTTGCCTTGCGGAATGTAGTAGCCACCACTCGGCATCTAATTGAAGTAAGTTTGGTGTATCAGGGTATCCAACTTCAATCATCAGTGAAGGCCAAGCTTCTCTCCCCATGCGAGTTACAGGGCGCAGGCCATGGTCTCCTTCCTTGCTACGGGTATCTGGAACCATGAATCGTGTGCCTCCAGTGGCACAAGTAGAGTAAATATGCCCTGGAAGATTTTCAATTTTCCGTAAAATCTCCCGATAAAGCTCACCAGCAACACATCCCGCTTCAGGGCCGGGTATGATCCGTATGATTGCCGCATTTATGGAATTCTCGAAGGTAAAACGCACTGCTGACCTCAAGTGAACGAGTTTCAACAGTCTCTCAATCTCTTCAAAGTCCTGCAGAATAATGCCCGTGAAAGATAAAAAGTTTTGCGAAGTGGGGTCGAAATGGAAGCTCCTTGTTATGGTTCTCACTAGTTTCCATGGATTTTCATATTCGTACTTATAGCGGATAGACTGGGCTTGCTTCTCAAAAGGCTTACTTAGTTGAGAGTTTGCAGCACTAGGCCTATTGCTAGGTTCGACGGGGAATTGAAAGCCTTGATTCTCCTTCGGTCCGGACATGACAGATCTAATCAAACTGTCAGATAGAGTAAATAAGAAACTCTGCGAAATAGATAAGGTTGAGATACAAACAGAGTTTTAATCTAACCAGAGGGGTAGGATTTGATCTCGGTAGGAAATCGAGAAGTCGCTTTTTGTTACTGTGCAGTTGCAGAGGAAAGAACGGAGATTGTGCTTTTGGACGGCCTCTGATGGTGAAGGGAATTGCAATACTCGAAGATTGCACACCACACTGGATTAGGGGATGCAGATTTGGATTTGGGCGAGGGGTTCTGGTTGGCCTGAGAAACTTGGTGTAGTGGAGATAAAAGAAAAGAAGTAGAGGATTGCGAAGAAAAAATAAGTGATCTTAGGAGGATTTGGGAAATATTCTCAGTACCTAGCTGGTGAGAAGGTGGCAGGCGACTCGATGATGATTCCCACTGGACAGAAGAAAAAGAACAAGGAAATACTTCAAAGCCTGCAGAGTGGAAATGAAGAAAATGGTACGTTGAGGGGGGAGAGTAGCAGCTACCGGAGTGAATGTAGGAAAACAGTAGTGTTCCGGAGTCGTAGAAATTGTTTGATCCGCTATTCGACTAGTAGAGATCTCAATGACAATCACTTCCCGAAATGTGATATCTGTAGGAAAATCAGTTAAAAAACGGAGAACTAGAAGTCAACAAAATGTAGCAAACTTACCCTTTCAAAGTTAGGGCTTCTGCAGCTTAGGAGGGGTTACTCCGTTGCCTTATTTTGGTCTTGAGTCAACAGGATCTGGGGCTGGTTGGCGATTCTGGCTTGAATTTTGAATCTGCCCGAGGCTTCGGTGTTTTTGTGGGGGGTTGTTAGGGGGAATAGCAAGGATAACGGTGGAAGGTTATTCAGACAAAGATTAATGTTGGAAGAAAAAGGTGAAAAGGGAAGTCGGAAGTGTGTTAGTGTCGGAACTCCGCTTGTGACTTGCAATTTTGGTAAGCCTCGGTTAGGGAAAGTACTGAAAAGGGTAGTGTGTTCTCCAGGAAAAGAAAAACTGTAGTAGCCGCACAGCAGCCATCCGACTGATTTCGAAGGTTTTTCTAGTAGATCCATTTTTTGCCCAGTGTTTTGCTATTACTATAGCCAACAATGTATCTGCCATCCGTAACGACGTTTTCCACCTTTATTATCAGGGAAATGGCAATCCGACCACAACCCCAATGACTAAGGAGTCAACAACCACATAGGTATTAAGTTAATAAGGGTAACAACGATCAAATAAAAACACATCGACTACTAGCCACTATGGCCATAAGAATGTAATGAATCTTGACTGACATTAAGATATCTCCATTGCTAAAACCTGCCTGATTGATGCAGGTAGCCTCATTTTTCTCCCCGCCAGCTAGCCAATACAAAATGAGGCCAAGGAAGACATATATTAATGGTGTGGGGAATAAAACAAGTCAGTACACAGTCGGCAGTCATTTTCCCGGCCTTATCATGATTAGAATCTGCATCGTTTAAACAGCATCTTTCCAAGGATATCGAAATCGTCCTACCACCTCCACAAGACCACAGTTTAACTTATCGAGACAGAGAGGGATCTGTCAATAAAAGTGTTAGTATGTCATGCTATATGAATAGGTGGGTTCACTAAAAGTATAAAACAAGTAGGAGATATGCTTCAAGAGAGAAGAAAATATATTCAACAAATATGGAAAGGAGTTAATGGAAAGGATCAGCGAGTTGGGGACAGAATTGAGGAGGTGGGCTAGTACCATTTATTGTAGGAGTCCGAAAATTCTGTTCGCAAAAAACTCAAGTTCCGGAAACGACAGAACAAAAACTTGCGATATGGTAGAGGAGGAGACATCGAAGATCGCATCGTAAGGAATAGACAACTCGGTGGAGGAAAGTAGGGAGGATACTTCACCAACGGAATTAATGTTAAAGTCCTGGGTGTAAGTTGGGATCCAAAGGGCAGCATCATCGCCACTCGGTGGACGATCCATTTTCCAGCATTCCAACCTAAGTTTGAAGGGGGCTCGGGATATTTTTGCAATTATCACAAACAGGGTTCTACCCTGAGAATTCCGAAGCCACCAAGAGGCATCCGAATGGAGTTCAGTCCATGATTCTGAGTATCCGACCTCAATCATCAGTGAGGGCCACGAATCTCGAGCACACCGAGTAACTGGCCGTAAACCCTGATCTCCTTCCTTATTTCGATCTCCAATAACATAAAATTTTGTTGCCCCGACAAAACAAAATGAGTAAACGTGCCCAGGAACAGCTTCAATCTTCCGTACTATTGTACGGTATAATTCCCCGCCGAGAGTATCATGTTCTGGACTCGGCATATTCCTGGAGCTAGTAGGACTTAGTATAATATTTGAGGTATCCAGTCTTTTGTTGAAAACCGTGATACCATTGGTTTAGAAAAGGCTCTAATCGGTGGTTTGCGAGATGCCTGTTGAAAAAAACGAAAGTATTCCTGGTAGAGTTAAAATGAACGCTTGTAAATTGGGGTGTGGATCCATCCCCAGGGGACTTACGTTAAACCAGTCTGGTGGTCTCAGGTTTCGGTAAGGGGGTAATAGTGACACTCGGGTTTGTTTGTAGGGGTCGGTTCGATGTAGAGCAATGGTGGGATTATGTAGAAGCTGGGGGGGATCTGAGGAGTTGTTCAGGAGAGAAGGATCAGTTTGAATTTGGCCTAAGGAATATTAGTAGGGATTGCTGACGATGGTGGAGTAGATGTAAATCTGGGATCGGAGCTTTCAGACTTACCCATTTCCTTTCTTGGAGCCGCAGCCACCTTTTCCCAGTTCAAACTCTACTTGGGCTGGTACGAAAGTGGCTCTCCTTTTTGTTTGCTCCCCTTATTGGTGACCACTCTTCATAGTTTTTATGTTTCCTTCTGTGCTCTGACTCTAGAGCCGCTCCTCTTTTTTGGCCTAGCTCTTCCGAAGCTCCAGGACCTCGTCAACCGTCTCCTTCAATTTTTTTCTCACTCAACATTTGGGTCCGGCTGTTACTCTTCAAGATCCCCAAGCCGATCTTGATAAATTTCGACTTAATCCGCAGCAAGGTTAAAGAAACTTCAACATGTTCGATATGGCCTTTGTATTGTTGCTTTGGAGCATTGCGATTAAAAGGGTGAAACGAGCTGGAGATATATAATATTTAATTGTCAATCTTTTTGGAATTGACAGGTAAAAGGAGTGGTTCTCCGTAGGCCCCCGGAATATTCCTAGGGGTCCTGTGAGTCGCTTCATCCCGATGAAGTGATTCGGTTGGCTCTATCATTGAATGGAGGAAAGCCCTCGGACAGGAAAAAGAGAAAAAAATCGCCGACCTTACCAACAAAGGCAACTCCAACGTCCTAGCGGGCGGTTCAATTATTCCAGTAAATACGGTAGGGAGTGGCGGGAACCTTGGCACGGTTATCAGTTAGTCGGACCCGCGGGAGACTCTTAGCCGCGCCAAGATCTCGAATCCGTGTCCCCGCTCTGCATTTGCCATTCTAATCTTTAGCTTACTCAGATAATTATCTTGATCTTAATAAAATCACATTTGGAATAGCCATATGTGATCAGCTTGGCGAGGGTAAGTTTTATGCTAGTCTCAAAAGTAGTGAGCCATTTAACGATCTTAAGAGTCTTCATTAGCGAAGTTTATTAAGAAGTTCCGCCAGAAGCTCCAAAGACTTATAGACGCTTGAGACATTTAGAACGTCAAGAATGTAAGGTGATTTGTAGACTTCTTGCATAACAGCGGAAAGCTCGTAATTTATGCTTTAGAATCGAGAAGATTGGATAGGAAGGAGGTGCTTGATGTCATCATTCCTAGTGAAGACACCGGGAAGGTAAACCGATTGCGGCTGTACTGTACGGTACATCATCCAGATGTCGAATAAATCATGAATCTTATTCAGCTTTTCTTCCCATCCAATTCCTCGTAATATGGGGAAATCCTCGTGGCTTGGGGCGAATTAAGATTTTCGCTACAGTTAGCAAGATTTTTGGAATTGCGTGTAATTACATAATCGGCATGAACCTTGGCACGGTTACCTCCTAACATTAGGGCACAACTCCGATCCTACAGTCACATCTAGTCACCATAGTCAGCGATCCTGACGAATATTCCTCAGTCTCCCCAACAACTTCTCAGATTCCCGTCATTCTTGCTATTCGTCTAAACAACGTTCTACAAACAAGCTCAAACGTTTGCCTTAATTTAAACCCCATAATCTTTTCTGGTGAAGTGCGCAAAATTCCAAAGTCGTCATTCTCCACGGCGGGGGTTTGGAAAAACAACTCAGAATCTTGAGGGAGTCTCGTGCCACTCCACACCAACAATAAGGACTTGGTGATCTCAGAAACGGGATCAAATAGTTGGAGTTCGGTTGGTCTAGAACGGCCTTTGTACCGGCTAAACTGATGAGCAAGGTCCAGCGATAGTTACGTTCAAATGCGATTTTTACCCTAGTTGTGTATCGAAATCGGAGTAAGACAACATAGGCTAACTCTTTCTTACTAGAACTAGACCTTTCAAGGCTCTTATTTTGACGGAATCGTAACTTTCACCTCAACCACTTCTATTTTAACATGATAACCCCTGGCTGGTTCTCACCTATTTATGCGGTACCACATCCGGTGCCTATTAACAAAGTTTCTAATTTCTTGGGCCTAAGCCGGTGATTAGATCACTCATGTCCTTCCACAGCAAAAATCGACGCCCAGCTCACTTAGTCAACCCCCGCAGTTGGCTTGGGCCTTCAAGCAAGAGCCCTAGTATCCCGTTTCAGATGCAAGTGTGCTTGATCCCACACAAGTTCCGCTTCAAATCTCCAAGTGATCTAGTCAAGACCGTCATGACGACTATAGATTCCAACCCCACTGGGGCCTCTTTTGTATACTTCGATGGCGTTATCACTGAGAATGACTACGAGATAATGGAGAGGGAATTAAAGGCAGCGCAGTTGAGCACAGTTGTACGTTTCAGATATGAAAATCCATTAAATGCAACGATTTTGCAGATCAGGGCTGGACTGGGATATAACATAGTCGCCCATGATCCATATGCGCATATTGAATATAAGATTGAATCAATACCCGGGCATAGCAGGGACTTAATTTCCCTAGTAGGAGCCACCCGATTCCTGGTCCCAGGGGTGGGTCCGAAGTAAAGAAGGAGACCGGGCCCTGCAGCCACTGACTCGAACGGGGATGGATTCTTGGCCTTCGCTAATAGTGGAGGTCGGATGTTCGGAAACAAATTAGCTACGTCGGTTGGATGCGGAGTGGTGGCTGTTCAATTCCGAGAGCGGGACACGGTTTGTCATTATAGCAACAATAAGCCGTGATCCGCTCCGCCTTCGTATCGAATGTTGGAAAATGAGCCATACAGCGACTGGGACGGTGTATCCTTCGCTTCCTCAATCTACTCAGGATTTTAAGATCGATTCAGCCGGAGTAGTGACCTCACCTTTAGGATCTACAGAGCTACTTATCCCGTATGATTGCATTTTCGGTCATTCTTCTTCTGTCACTCAACCTATCATACTCACCTTTCCTGAACTTTCCCTCCTTGCAAACAGAATGTTCAGACTTCTATAATGAAAGGTAATCCTGCCCTTTTATTGAATTCCGAATAATATGGGTAATTATATTGACTACTTAAACGATGCAGCCAGTATATTTCGTTTGATCTTGAAGTATAACTTTCTACTCTGTTTTTTTTGGCTATGATTGACATATTTGTCGGTAGTGTAGATCTAGCTCACTTCTCCTATTTTTTTTTTCTTGCTCCCGGCTGAACTCTGAACTTGTTTTCGAGCCCGGAGCACAGTTTTTCTGTTACAATCTAACCGTGCCAAGGTTGTGGCATAGCCACAACCCAAGCTTGCTCGTTCGCAAACTTGGGCACCTCGCTCCGCTAGGTGCCCTACAGCTCAACGCCAGATTCGGCTCAACGCCAGATTTTACCAAGCTATAGAACTTAAAATACAGTATTTCCACCACGCTTGCTTCTTTCCTTCTCCTTTGCTCTTCTATTCCTAGTAGACCTTTTAAGCTCCTGAAAAATTGGTTTCCAAATTTTTTTTCGGTTACCAATAGCTTTTTTTTTTGCCTGTTCAAGCTGTCTCTCCACCTGCTCCAACTTCTTCTGCACATCCTCTTCGTGCCTTTTACGTACTATCACTCGAGCTTGATGGGCATAAAGGACACCTCCTTTCTGAAGTGAGCGTCGTGAGCGGTTCTGGCGAGTGGCTCGTGCCAGTTGGGCTGCTTGGGTATTTCCTAGCTCTTCAGAAGCCTGCGCTCCAGTCTGTGCCTGTATAAGACTACCCTTGATATAGTGCCCTAAATTGGTCTTAAAGGTGGGAGATACCGGATCGGCTGCCTCTAGGTATCGTGCCTGCCGCGTCAAGGACCGAACTGTATACGTTGTAGATAGTGCCGGAGAGAGGGTTGGTGGGGGAGTCGTGGGTTGGGTGTTGTAAGCGGTATCGGAAGCGGTATTGGTTCTATACTCCTAAAGGCGAGATAAAACGATATCAGGATTGTAGTGTATGAGACCGGTTTTCTGAAAGGCAGAGATAATAGTTCTGTCCTTAAAGGCTTTTGCTCGAATGGAATTCAAAGCCGTAAGGAATTCGACTTTATTGAAGTCGGAACACCCGGTACGGGTCGCTCTATCAATCGCCTCCGCATGATAGTGCTTTAAAGGCTGAAACACAACTACATCAAGCTGTTGAAACAGATGTGTACTGTGCAGTGGGAGGCAAAAGGGAATAATCGCCTTCTCGTCACAAAAGGTAATAAAATCTCGCGTCCAGTGACAGCCATGCCCATCAAGTAGGAGAAGACAATATATCCCTACCTGACGCTATGCAGAAAATCGCTCAAAGTGATACAGCCAGTCCAAACAAAGCTTAGCGTTTGAATAGCCTGTTTCCGATACGCACATCAAAACATCATCGTCGATATCTGTCTTCGTAGCCCAATCCTCCATATGCCCCATGCCCGGCCGTATCACCATCGGGGGAAGGACAAAACCGTCACCGCTAATTGCTTCAGAAGAGGTGACAAGCTCACGGTTCGTAGAACTTGCCAAATAGGATTGCCGATCGGGGTCAAGGGTGACAATCCACTGATCTTTGCCAATGCCGATACGGAAGCCTATCTCATCGAAATTATAGACGTCTTCGGTCTGAATACCTTTGGTATCCATCATCTGCTTGAAGCGGAGAAACCAATCCAATATGTCTGCAGGATTGTCCGCATTCTTTCTCTCATGCTCTAAAGTCTTTTGTTTTCTCACATGAAACTCGGGATGTCGCTCAAGAAAGCGACTTGTTCAAGCTGAACTAACACTGGGTGGTGGAGAGCTAGAATTGATACTTGGGTGATTTCGGCGCAGGATACTATTTGCGCAATTGGTGATCATAGAAAAGCAGGCAGAGGTTCCAATCTCATTAAGGCGCCGAAGATAGAGCCCAACAGCAAGTTCTTCCTCTGGCGCAAGCTTTCTGTTTGCAGGAAGTTGTTCATTTCGTGCTTGACGGCCATTCCATCTCCCTCGAAGGCGGGTCTCAGGAACCTCCAACTCACGGCCAGCAGCCGCAACATTTGGCTTCTCACTTTCCAAATGCCTCTTACAAGCAAGATCAATCCTGGCTTCAATCTCGGCATACTGCTCACTCATTTTGAAAGAGTTGCGTGGAGAGCGGGGGGGGTGTTTGTTGGGGGTGATTGAAAATGTGGCGTTGAGCCGAATCTGGCGTTGAGCTGTAGGGCACCTAGCGGAGCGAGGTGCCCAAGTTTGCGAACGAGCAAGCATGGGTTGTGGCTATGCCACAACCTTGGCACGGTTACTTTCCCAGCAAACCTTTCCCCCCTATCACTGATTTCCTCTCCAGATTCACCATGATCTTAATCAGGAGTGATTAAAAGTTTCGCGTTTTCTCTTCGCCACTAATTTCACTTTTATCTCTTCATTCCCGCCTTCTGCTACTGTTAAATCCCCAGGTTCCTGTTTGTCTTAGCTGATTAGCACTTCTTAAGGACAGACTTAGTGTTTGTCCGTTTGTATTCGGCGAATTGGACGCTGATGCCGCGGTTACCACCCAGCGAGGGTTGGCAGGCTTCTCCGGCATCGAACCACTCACCCCCGAGCTCCACCAATTTTCCCAGAGAGAAGGAATCTGTACCTAAACAGCGACAGGAAGAGAATGAGCCAAGAACGGGAAGTGTAGGGATATCATACACCCACTTCCACTAGAAGAAGTAGAAGACTCCCCGGGTAACGGCAGCACGACGCCCCCTTTCCGTCTCACTAGCACCCGCGCTCGCTACCGCCATCGCTACCACTGGCGTATCCGCGGCGGGCGGGATAACTCCCCAACGGAAACTGCAGATCACCCCACCTCCCTTCACCTCCCCCGCACCCAGCGCCACCGATGTTCTCATAGGTCTTAAGTCTAGGCTCAAACCACGCCCACCGTTGGCGCCGGATGACCGTGCGAAAGAAGGAGACCAAGCAATGGCACCGGTAACACGGGTAGGGCCAGATTCTTGGCCGTCGTTGGTGATTCAAATTGGGTATTCGGAATCCATGGACTCTTTATACAAAGGATGCCTCGTGGTGGTTACGCAATTCTGAAGGCCGTACCCAATATATCATCTTAGGCAAAATTTCACATAATCCGTTCCACATCCACCTCGAAGTTTGGAAGATGGCTCTGGGGAGTTGGGAATACAAGAGCCATGGATACTCAGTAGCATCCAGATGCTTGATATCGATCGCGCGGGGGTGGCGTTATCGCCGTCGGGGTTCGCCGAGCTACGAATACTCCACGATGGAATTTTCGACCAATATCATACCACAAATGAAGCAATTATTCTTTCGTTTGAGGAGCTTCTCTTCCCAGCGCGTAAAGTATTTCGCCTATTATCTCATCCGGTGAATCTAACTCTATTCTAACTCTAACTAGTACGACCAATCCCACTAACAAATTTAATAATAGGTCGCATAAATCTCTGCTATTCCGCCTCTTAACATCACGGAGACTCTTTCTTTGAAGATGAACGGGGAGCGGACCAAGCTAAACTTCCGGAAGTACTGCGAGATGTTTATCAACGCACTCCACGAAGCAGCTGGTGTCGAAGAAAAGCCTGTGATTACCTGGGAAGTCGTGAATGATCGCTGAGAAGTAGCCTTCGCTGCTAGCGGTGGTAATTTCCAACAGGTATTATTCATCAATAGTATCGCTACAACATCCGGGGAACCCATGTGAATTACATCGCAGATCAACTTTTGTACTCACCTTCAGGGAGTTCTAGAGAAACAGAACAAATCTGGAGCCGCGGTCAAAAACGTTCATATGCGCAATCATTTCTTTATATTCGTCAACTGCCTGATTGAGAATCCGGCGTTTACCTCGCAAACCAAGGAACAACTAACTACTAGATCTAGTGCGTTTGGCAGCAAATGTTGTTTGAGCGACACTTTCTTTAAAAATGTTCTGAAGAATACTCCTGTTATCTCGAACATTATCGACTATGCCAATATGAAAGCTGATCAACAGTGGAAAAAAAAGAATGGATCAAGACGTTCTACGTGAGTCTTAGCATATTCTTTGGTGGCCCTTGGTGTACTGACAGTTTTTAGAATCAATAATCCAAAACTTATCGATGCCAACAGAGCTGGAACCAAGGACCCACAGGAATGCGTTCTTATTCTGACTGAAGGAGATTCAGCTAGATCACTTGCTGTTGCTGGTATATCTGCAATCGCTGGAAGGGATAGATTTGGGGTTTTCCCCTTGCGCGGAAAGCTTCTTAATGTTCGCGACGCCTCTCATGATCAAATAATGAAGAATGTGGAAATTAAAAACGTTAAAAAGATTCTGGGGCTGCAACATAAGAAGGTTTACGAATCAAGGAAAGAATTGAGATATGGTCATCTCATGATCATGAGGGATCAGGATTATGACGGAAGCCATATCAAAGGATTGCTTATCAACTTCTTCGAGACTCAATTCCCTAGTTTGCTCAAGTTGCCCAACTTTCTAAGCGAATTTATCACACCTATTGTGAAGGTATTCAAAGGTGGGGTTAAAAAGCTAACCTAGGAGATCAGTTCCTTTACCATGCCATAGTATGAGTATTGGAAAGAGAAAAACACGGAAACAGGATGGCAACATAAGTAGTACAATGTAGGTTCTTCTCTCCTAGCACCTGGAGTAGCGTACGTATGCTGATATCATTAAGGTTTGGGAACCTCAGGTGAACGGGATGCAAAATTGGACTTTTCGGATCTGGAAAAAGATGTCAAGGAGTTCCTTGTGATGGAGGAGGAAGGCCGGCGACTAATCGAGCTCGCATTTTCCAAGAAAAAGATGGATGAGCGGAAGAAATGGCTTTGACGCTACAAGCCTGGGAATTACCTTGATGATATCCGGATCGGTTCGAAAAGGGATTTCTGGGGTTTCGCATACTCGACTTAATTCATTTAATCCACCGAGGCCCCCGCCCACCCCCCCACCCGTGGGGCTGGCAATCATCCCACCACAATAACACCCACTTGTGCCGCTCTCCATCTGATGTCTCCCACGGGTTCATTTTTTTTCTATTAAGTGGTTGACCTTTCCACTCCTTGATACAGGCATCCTGGCGAACTTTGTCCTTTTCTCATGCATGTTTGGTAGCCCAAAGATGTTTGACAGAGCCGGGAATCAAGGGACCCAGCAGCTGCAAAGGTGGAGGAGAGAGTGCCGCAGAAGAGGAAAGCCAGGAGAGCAAGGCTCGGCGATGCGAGCTCTATAAATAAATCCATTCTCGGATTCAAGTTGCTTGTTCTCTGCTCTTTCCGACTACCCGTTATTCAATTTTTTTCTACCACAGAAGAGCTCGGGAAGGTCTGAGATGCATTTGCGCAATTTTTTCACTTTTCTTATTTTCTATACCTTCCTACAAGGCATTGGACACAAGAGCACCATAAGGAAGTATCAGAGCCAGCCTTTCAGCTCATCCTAGTTTTGCGAGGCACTCTTTATCCTGGAAATCTACTCGACCACCCGATCCGTTGTTACCCTTACGGAAACCTAGGAGTCAACAGTAAGCGACAGACCTTCTCAAATGTTCGATGCCTACTCCTCATTGAGTCGCGCATTATTGAAAATTTCGCCATTTCCTTGACTTTGTTGTTCAATATGTCAAACTTGATATAAAGCTCTGGGATCTGGAGGGGCAATAATGAAGTTTGGATATTGGATTAGAAAAATTGAAGGACACGGCCGACAAGGTACGAGAACTTTTTAACAAGCTAAGCCAAAATACAAACATAGCTCTAAAGAAAGAGCGCTGAAGCAAGCGAAAACCAATGAAGGGTGGTCACCGGTTTGTAGGGTAATTCACAAACCCTGAAAGCTTTCCCCATCGAGTCTTGTTATCGGGCGAAACTTCGCCTCTCACCAAAAAGGGAATGTTCCCATCTGAATCCCTGACTCTTCACACAGACCCCACCAAACATGCTCAGCTCGGAAATTCTCAACCCCACCGCCGCCGCTACCGGACCAGACACTCCCGGCTGGGCGTCTCAAGCATTCTAATTTAAACCTCGGTGTTGGGTGGGAGGCTCGACACTCCCGTTGGCGAACATGGAAGCGTCGAATCCGGAGGATGATCCGCGGTATCAAATCTCTAGGAGTGGAAATTGGATATACCCCTCTGGAGAGCTGTTCTTCAACGGAATGAAGAGTAACAACTGGGGTCTGAGGGCTGAGGATCTGCACGCAATCATTCCGATACATACCGCTGTTAAAGAGAGAGCGTGGAAGGAGATCAAGCAATCAGAGACTGATAGGGGCTTTGACAAGTTGGTTTCAAGCTCTAGCTACTCGGCCTTGAGCATTTGCTGATGTTTTGTGAACTTATAGATGTGGTGGGCCAAAGCTTGGCTCTTTCTCATGGCCAAAAACTTACACCGAAAGCCTGGTTCATGGTACTATTACAACTCCTCCCCTTCTTTCCTTTTCAATAACTAACGCGAAGTAGCTACCAAACGCCTTTCACCCGCCATGACTAGACCATTCACTCATGCGGGAAAAAGATTGACTATGTTATTGATTCCATACTGGAAAGCCAGACACGAAATAGGCAGAGGCGTTGAGAATTTATCTGGACGTCTGTCCTGAGTTATCACCGGAGGGTGCCCGGATGAGGATGTAGTGATTGGTGGTCGTCCCATTGAGCCGGTGGTAAACCGGTGATTAGATCACTCATGTCCTAACGCAACAAAAATCGACACCCGGTGCGCTCAGTCAACCCCCACGATTGGTTTGGGCTTTCAAGCAATAACCCTAATATCTAGTTTCAGATCCAAGCGTGCTTAATCCCCCACAAGTTCTGCTCCAAACTTCCAGGTGATCTAGTCAAGACCATCATGACGACTATTGATTCTAACTCCACTCAGGTCTCTTTTTTATACGTCGATGGCGTCATTACGGAGGATGACTTCGAGATAATCGAGAGGGAATTAAAGGCAGCTCCGTCGAGAACAGTCATATGTTTCACGTTTAAAAATCCATTAGATGCAACGATTTTGTGGATCAAGGCTGGACTGGGATATAACATAGTCACCCATGATGTGTGTATAGGAAATGTTCTGATTTTAGTGAGAGGGAGATTATGGTCAGAAAATAACTAAATGATGAAAAAAATATAATCTCTGAATTTTTTCCACCGATGACCAAAGTGCAATGAGGAATTATTTAGCAAGTTAGGAGAATTACAAAAAGAAGGTAAAGAGATCCAACATGGCGAAATATCGTGGACACACGTACTATAAGTTACTAACAATAGAAAAAGATTTCACTCAATTAACATTCATATTCCTCCGAAATCAATCCTAGTGGACCCTCTCACCCCAAAGCCAACAAAACATGGCCACTCACAAGCGACATCCGCTGCAATACGATAAGTTAAAGCATTGTTCTGTGTGTTTCTTTAAAAGTTTTTTTTTACTTACACCAGATGCGATCCCAGGATCACCAGTGTGTTAAACTGATGTACAACCGACTGCGCCAGCCAACCTGATGACGCTTTTTTAAGCATGGCGAAACTACCGGTATGATACAGTATATTCCATTTTCCCCTGCTCGTGTTCCTCTCTCCACACATTCTTCCGACTAACCCTGTTAATAAAATCCTTTCGTCCAGAAATTATGACTACGGCTTTCATGGATTCCAACCCACTCTCCATATCCAGCCACTCTTTCACTATATTTGGCCCTTCCTCAGCGTGCCGTTTAACTCCATTGCCTTCAGGAACCGTATATCCGGGATGGATGGAGGCATCGCCCTTCGGATGATAGAGACGAAGAGGCGGGGAATAGTGATCAGTAACTAGGTTTCTTTTGCTACCCTACTCTTACCAACTCACGTTTTAATAGCTAAATCCTTCTTTTCGGTGGCCTGTCTTTCTTATTCCCTCATTAAAGCCTGTATTCTTGGTGACCATTCCTCTTTGAGCATTACTGATGGATCAGAATATCTTGGGATTGATGAAGCACTGAGTGCCCTGGGTGCCGGGATTCCCGGATAGTTGGCAAAGGATGCAAGTTACCAACATTGTGGGCAGATATGGTGATGGCTACGCTTATTGTAATACAAATAGTTTCGTGGCCCTAGCAAGCTTAAAACAAGAAAGCTGTCAGCTCAAGCCTATGTGATTCTGCACTGGAGTACAGTGGAGTAAAAAAGTAACTCATTTGAATTTTGTTCTGCTTGTCTTTATTTTTTAAGAAAGGCTCTATCTACAGTAGTAAGAGGGGTTAATTAAAGGTCGAAGAAATGGGATCCCTGTTCGGGCAACTCAGCAACCGGATCTAAGAACACTTGGAAAGTGGCAATAGGGAACAGCCCCTCCAATCCGCCGAATGCAAACGGACAAACCATGAGTCTGCGCTTATGAACTACTAACCAGCTAAGACAAACAGGAACCTGGGGATTTAACAGCAGCACAAGGTGAGAATGAAGTGAGAAAAGTGAAATTAGTGAGGAAGAGAAAAGGCGAAACTTTTAATCACTCCAGATTAAGATTATGGTGAATCTGGAGAGCAAATTAGGGATAAAGGGAAAAGGTTAGCTAGGGAAGTAGATTGCAACAGAACAATTGTGCTCCGGGCTCGATAAAAAATTCAGAGTTCAGCCGGGAGGAAGAAAAAGAAACAGGAGGACAAGTGAGCTAAATCTTCAATACCGACAAATATGTCAATTACAACTAGAAAAAAAGTAGAAAGTTATACTTCAAGATCAAACGATATCTATTAGCTGCATCGTTAAAGTAGTCAATACAATTAGCCATACTATTCGGAATTCAATAAAAGGGCAGGATTACCTGTCTTATTTCAGAAGTCTGAACATTCTGTTGGCAATGAGGGAAAGTTCGGGAAAGGTGAGTATAATAGGTTGAGTGACAGAAGAAGATTGATCGAAAATGCAATCATACGGGATAAGTAGCTCCGTGGATCCCAAAGGTGAGGTCACTACTCCGGCTGAATCGATGTTAAAATCCTGAGTACATTGAGGAAGCCAAGGATACACCGTGCCAGTCGCTGTAGGGCTCATTTTCCAACATTCGATACGAAGGCGGAGCGGATCACGGCTTATTGTTGCTATAATGACAAACCGTGTCCGGCTCTCGGAATTAAACAGCCACCACTCCGCATCCAAGCGAAGTAGCTCTTGTGTTTCCGAACATCCGACCTCCATTATTAGCGAAGGCCAAGAACCCATTCCCGCTCGAGTGATTGGCTGCACGCCCTGGTCTCCTTCTTTACTCCGGACATCTGGGACCAGGAATCGGGTTGCTCCTACTGGGGAAATCGAGTCCCTGCTATGCCCAGGTATTGATGCAATCTTATATTTAATCTCCGTATACAGATCTTGGGCGACTATGTTATATCCCAGTCCAGCCTTAACCCGCAAAATCGTTGCATTTAATGGATTTTCGGACGTGAAACGTACGACTGTCCTCAACTGAGCCGCCTTTAATTCCTTCTCGATCATCTCGAAGTCAGCCTCAGTAATGACGCCATCGAAGTATAAAAAAGATTCCCCACTGGAGTTGGAATCAAAAGTCCTCATGATGGTCTTGACTAGATCACTAGGAGATTTGAAGCGGAACTTGTGGGGAATTAAGCGCGCTTGCTTCTGAAACGGGATACTAGCGCTCTTGCTTGAAAGCCCAACCCAACCGCGGGGGTTGACTTAGTGCACCAGGCGTCGATTTTCGTTGCGGAAGGACATGAGTGATCTAATCACCGGCTTAGGCCCAAGAAATTAGAAACTTTATTAATAGGCACCGGATGTGGTACCGCATAAATAGGTGAGAACCCACCAGGGGCTATCACGTTGAAACAGAAGTGGTTGAGGTGAAACTTACGATTGCGTCAAAATAAGAGCCTTGAAATGTCTAGTTCTGGTAAGAAAGAGTTAGCCTATGTTGTCTTACTGCGATTGATTTCAATACAAAACTAGGGTAAAAATCGCATTTTAACGTAACTATCGCTGGCCCTTGCTCACCAGTTTAAGCGGTACAAATGCGGTTCTAGACCAACCGAACTCCAACTATCTGATCCCGTTTCCGAGATCACCAAGTCCCTATTGTTGGTGTGGAGTGGCACGAAACTGCCCCTAGATTCCGAGTCGTTTTTCCCAGCCCCCGCTGCGGAGGAGAATGACGACTTTGTAATGTTGCACACTGCACCGAAAAAGAGGATGAGGGTTTAAATTCAGGCAAACCTTTGAGCTTGCTTGTAGAACGTTGTTTAGACGAATAGCGAAAATGACGGTACACAGAAGTAGGAACGATAGATCTGGGGAGTTATGTGGTTCTTGCCTCACGCCACTACAGAGGTGGAGAAAGCCGATTCAGTGAGCTTGCCACCACACCAGAAAAATGATGGCAACACTAGCACGATGGTGGCAGTGGAAACGGTGGGTATCGCAGAAAGAAGCACTCGCAGTGTGATAGGAAAGGAAAGTCTGTTCTTGCTCTCTCCGGCTAGTCCTTGACTATATATACAGGTAGAGAGCGATCGCAACACGTAACAGAAAAAACTTCTCACACACAAACAGTCACACACAAGCGGTCACGACCCTAAACTATAGGTAGTGCCCCGAACAACTATCGTACCCTAACAACCCCCCTGGGACTATATCCATCAAAAAAAGGGAGAAAACACCGGGGAGACTACTCAGTCGAAAAGAAAAAGCTGACACTCCGGAGAATCACGCGGTAGGTGCAACAGGTGCAGGGCTGGGCTAAACTGCTGGTCACTGGCCAAACCGCAATAGGCCTGAAAAAATAGGTTAGCAAAATCATGAATACGGGTGGGTGAGATAGTGGACTGAGTTTACATTCAGGCAAACATCCGAGCTTTGTAGAAATTTGTAAAGATAAAGAGCGAAAAGAAAACTGTTTAGAAGGAGGAGGGGGATCAGAGGAATTGTTGAGGACGGACGATGGTGATCGGAATTGTTCCTAGGAGATAACCGTGCGCAGGTTCCTGCCGATTATGTAATTACACACAATTCCAAAATCTTGCTAACTGTAGCGAAAATCTTAATTCGCTCCAAGCCCCGAGGATTCCCCCATATTAAAAGGAATTAGATAGGAAGAAAAGCTAAATAGGGTTCGTGATTTATTCGACATCTAGATGACGTACAGCCACAATAGGTTTACCTTCCCGGTGTCTTCACTAGGAATGATGACATCAAGCACCTCCTTCCTATCCAATCTTCTCGATTCTAAAGCATAAATTACGAGCATTCCTCTGTTATGAAAGAGGTCTACAAATCGTCTTACATTCTTGACGTTCTAAACATCTCAAGCGTCTAGAAGTCTTTGGAGCTTCTAGCAGAACTTCTTAATAAACTTCGCTTATGGAGACTCTTAAGATCAATGATTGGCTCACTACTCTTGAGACTAACCCAAAACTTACCCTCGCTGATCACATATGGCTATTCTAAATGAGATTTTATTAAGATCAAGATGAATACAGGGTTCTGGATGGTCGGAGGAAGACCGGACTGGACTTGCTAGTCCGGTCGAAAGTCAAGTCTAGTCGAATGGTGGAAATTAGACCGACTGGATGGTCCGGATTATCAGACTTGACCTGGTCAGGATTGGTCGACCAGGCCCGCCAAGCAATAGCATATGTACGGTCCTTTGACCGAATTAGCATCATGTTTTGCATTTTACTATTTTTATCACAATATATTACGTTCAAATACAAAATTTCTTAAATAAAGTCATTGTTTCCATTGATTATATAGTAGAATATCAGGAAAGTCGGAGTGGTGATAGTGCTTTGCTTATATTGGGGGCAGCGAAAATAGGTTCACGAATGTCAAATTTTTTCCAGACTGCAAAGTGAGTGATATTGCATGACTATGGAATCATTTATAAAGACTGGTCTGAGACTAGTCTAAACCAGACCGGACCACCCGAGTTAGTCAGGTCCAGTCATTGGCATCACCTGGACTGAGAAGTCTGGTTCTACCTCCAAGACTTGACCGGTCGGACAATTCGGAACCCTGGATGAATATCTGAGTAAGCTAAAGATTAGAATGGCAAATGTAGAGCGGGGACACGGATTCGCAGGAAGGTGTGGTTAGCTCGGTTAGGTCTTTGTTTGAATTATGGGAAGGGTGTACGCAAAGAGTTCAACACCCTGATCTAGCATGAGGTGAAGTGGATCTCGTCCTGATCGGGTCGAACCCTACTATCTTTCCCATGAACACTGGACCGGAGGAGAGCTCTAAATCTCGATTAGCGATGCAGTCCAATCGGGTTCAAC
This sequence comes from Tuber borchii, assembly GCA_003070745.1. Classification (NCBI taxonomy): domain Eukaryota; kingdom Fungi; phylum Ascomycota; class Pezizomycetes; order Pezizales; family Tuberaceae; genus Tuber; species Tuber borchii. The sequence continues at coordinate 104,310 of NESQ01000058.1, read as the reverse complement.
TCCCACTCATAAAAATGCACTGATAAAGGTGGAAAGATTCCAAATTGGAGTTTTAGGTCTCCTGATGCTCTTGGGTTTGTCTTTCCCTCCCTCTGCCCCTCGATCACAGCCGGCTTCTGTGCCGGTGCCTTCAGCAATTCCGACCCTTGGGCCATCCCAGCTATCAATACCGCGGGTCATCTGTATTAGTACAAGTACCGCACGCTACGGCGGTATATAAGAACAAAAGTCCGGCATCAAAAATGCGTCTATGACAACCAACCTAGCAACCAGCCCGGCAACCAAATTCCAAGCTGAAAGTGATTCAGATGGTTATGCCGTGAACTTCTTTCTCGCTTCCAGGACTCAAAGTGATTATTTGGTTTAACGGTAACCAACATTATCGCTTCCTGAAATCGGACTGTCCGAAGAGGTCAACCGTGGAGTGACTAATAAAAAGCGCAACGGCCAAACACGTGAACTAAGGAGTTACAGCCGGTAAGTTTTCTATGTTACACGGGCAGAGGGTTTTGCCTGAGGTGCCTGTTTAACATATAAATCTTACCGGCTGTACCTCCGTAGACTACCGGTAGGGCTAGACCAAAGGGCAGGTTTAATCAGGAACCTTATTCGCTCGTCCTCCTCCAGAACTAACTTATAAACATAAAGATGTGGAAAGAGTATAAGGAGACTACTTTGCTTGATCTATCGCTTCCTGGATTCCTCCATTGCTCTCTATCTATGACCTCATTCTTCTGTACACTGCCATAACGATGATAAAAGAAAGACTAGCCCATCAGTATTCGTTATGGGGCGGGGGAGGGCGGGTTTTCGCTCCCCAGCGTCGCTATTACTCCGGCCCGGGGGAAATATTTCGTCGGTCATCCCCGCCTCTGCCCCTGTTTCTCGCCTCCCATATTTGACAGGAGTCTTTCTAGGCCATGGGCGGGGGCTGGGGTGGGGAAATGGTGGAAAAAACGCTCTTCTCCGGGCCGGAGGCCCTGTAACCAACACTACCGGCCCATAAACAATCTCCGTCGAATCTTTCATCTCTTTTCAACTTCATGATAAATAAAATCACTAAGGACCTGTTTAGCAAAAATGGAAGAAGCAGCGACCATTCCGTTGTGAAAATGGTTTGACCTGTAGAAATCATTATCACCTTAAAAACATTGTATTTAAGATGAAATATGGTTCATGCCATCATCGTGAAAGTTAGATTGTACGAGGAAAAGGTAGTTAAAATGATGAGGCTCAAATTTTTTTAACTCTAGACTTGCTGCTCCCGCAGGAAGCGAGAAAGTGGCTCACCGCATAAACATGTTTATCACTTCTAGCTTGGCATTAGGCTGCCGGGTTGGCTGCTAGGTTGGTTGCCATACACGTATTTTTGATGCCGGACTTTTGTTCTTATATAGACTAGGTGAGCGTTTAGCGAGGCGACACTGCATCGAAATAAAAAGTTTCTTTCTAATCTGTTTCCAATTCGTAATAAAACGCCCGGACTTGGCCTTTTATGGCTAAAACTAGGTTTATTTGGGCTATTTCTGATTGTATTGCATGCTTTTGCTTTAGCCCCCTAAACTCGTGGCGGGGGCTATGTCGGTTCGGGGGTTTTGTCGGGTAAGTAGATACGCAGGGGAAGTATACTAGGGGTTTTCAAAGTTAAGAATAATTCCGTTACCTAGTAGACTAAAGTACGTATGGTAAGCTTGGCAAGCACAAAAGCGGTTAAAATACAATGTACATACCATACAATTCCAATACTAGGTCAGGGTATCAATACCAAGGTCTGGAGGTCAGTAACTGATGACGTGTATGGTGTCTACTTGTTCCATAGTTTTAGTAATAAAATTAATCTGTGAAAAGTCAGCAAACTACCAAACTAATCCCACAAGCATGCCTCATTTTTCGCAAAAAGCTCTACTTAGCCAACTTCTTCAAGATATTTGGCTCACTCAACGATTAGTTTACCTCTTACCAGATTCGCCAAGCGTTGATGTGATTTCGCAACTCCTATTACCGGGTAGTATCTTAAGTGAAGTCCAAAGAGATACGCAACCACAGCTGCTGCTGCCGAGATTGGCCAGTTATTCTACAAGCAAGGAGAATTAGCTTTTGGATTGATGAGTGAAATAATTGGAGAGGGGATAGGGAGTGGAGATGAGATGGATGAAATTTATTATTTTACTTTAGATACTAGTAAACTTTTGTTCTTAATGGGGTTTCAAATATGTATTTATGAAATCATGATACAATTGGCTGCAAGAAATATGTACCCTAATGCGCACTAATGCATGTCCGAGTATTTACCATTTTACTACAACTTACGTTTTTAACTTTGAAAACCCCTACTTCAGTTCTCGGTACAGACTCGAATATCGCGAGTGACGTCAAATGTTAATTCTTGTTCCTACACACACTGTGTATATCTCTTCCGAACATTACACACGAACCGACATAGTCCCATGAGTACTTTATTTCAAAGCACTAGCGGCGGGCGGACCATCACGGCAACCGCGCTTGCTAAACCACCTTGGGGATATAAGCACTGCAATGGCCCGTTGCAAATTAAGAAGGTAAAAATATTCATTCATGCAAGGGAGTTGAAACATAACAAACCGTAAAGATTGTATCATACCTCGCGTATGCAACCTAAACCCCACCAATGGTCACAGTTGTCTAGTATGATACTAGTAGTTAGAATGGGCGACGGCCGTGACAGGAGTCCGACAATGGCTCCAGGTAGGCTCTTTGACCACATCTTTTCATTTTCATTTTGCATTTTCATTTTATTTGCATTTTTTAACCTTAACTTATTTGAGTGCTGGTTATGATATTGTCTAGATACTAGTAGAGGGTGAATTGTTTAAAGGTATCATGGTTACCCGTCCTTGCCACTTTGGCGAGATGCCGGTAGCTACCCGGAAAGGTTTTCTCCGATCCAATAGTCACATCTAGTCACAATCGCCAGCGATCCCGACGAATATTCCTCAGTCTCCCCAACAACTCCTCTGATCCCCCTCCTCCTTCTACACAGTTTTCTTCTCGCTCTTCATCTTTACAAATTTTCTACAAAGCTCGAATGTTTGCCTAAATGTAACTTTGGTCCACGATCTCACCCACCTGTCGCACCTACCGCCTGATTCTCCGGAGTGTCAGCTTTTTCTTTTCGACTAAGTAGTCTCCCCGGTGTTTTGTTCTCCCTTTTTTTGATGGATATAGTCCTATGGTAGTTGTTAGGGTACGATATTTGTTTGGGGCACGACCTATAGTTTAGGGTCGTGACTGCTTGTGTGTGACTGTTTGGGTGTGAGAAGCTTTTCTGTTATGTGTTGCGATCGCTCTCTACCTGTATATATAGTCGAGGACTAGCCTTAGAGAGCGAGAAGAACAGACTTTCCATTCCTGTAACACTGCGAGTGCTTCTTCCTGCGATACCCACCGTTTCCACTGCCACCATCGTGCTAGTGTGCTTTTGGAGTGTTGCCATCATTTTTCTGGTGTGGTGGCAAGTTCAAGAACCATATAACTCCCCAGATCTATCGTTCCTACTTCTGTGTACCGTCATTCTCGCTATTCGTCTAAACAACGTTCTGCAAATAATCTCAGGCGTTTGCCTGAATTTAAACCCCCATCCTCTTTTCGGGTGGAGTGCGCAACATTACAAAGTCGTCATTCCCCTCCGCAGCGGGGGCTTGGAAAAACGACTCAGAATCTTGGGGCAGTCTCGCGCCACTCCACACCAACAATAAAGACTTGGTGATCTCAGAAACGGGATCAAATCATTTGAGTTCGGTTGGTCTAGAACCGTATTTGTACCGCCTAAACTGGTAAGCAAGGGCCAGCGATAGTTACGTTAAATGCGATTTTTACCCTAGTTTTGTATTGAAATCAATCGCAGATAGGCTAACTATTTCCTACCAGAACTAGACATTTCAAGGCTCTTCTTTTGACGCAATCGTAAGTTTCACCGCTACCAGTTCTATTTCAGGAGATAGCCCCTGGCGGGTTCTCACCTATTTATGCAGTACGACATCCGGTACCTATTAACAAAGTTTCTAATTTCTTGGGCCTAAGCCGGTGATTAGATCACTCATGTCCTTCCGCAATGAAAATCGACTCCTGGTGGACTCAGTCAACCCTCGCGGTTGGGCTGGGCTTTCAAGCAAGAGCCCTAGTATCCCATTTCAGATGCAAGCGCGGTTAATCCCCCACAAGTTCCGCTTCAAATCGCCAGGTGATCTAGTCAAGACAATCATGACGACTATCGATTCCAACTCCAGTGGGGAATCTTTTTTATACTTTGATGACATCATTACTGAGGATGACTTCGAGATGATAGAGAAGGAATTAAAGGCAGCTCAGTTGAGGACAGTTGTGCGTTTCACATCCGAAAATCCATTAAATGCAACGATTTTGCGGATCAAGGCTGGACTGGGATATAACATAGTTGCCCAAGATCTGTATACGGAGATTGTTTTTAAGATTGCATCAATACCCGGGCATAGCAGGCACTCGATTTCACCAGTAGGGGTTTTCAAAGTTAAAAAGGTAAGTTGTAGTAAAATGGTAAATACTCGGACATGCATTAGTGCGCATTAGTGTACATATTTCTTGCAGCCAATTGTATCATGGTTTTATAAATACATATTTGAAACCCCATTAAGAACAAGTTTACTAGTATCTAAAGTAAAATAATAAATTTCATCCATCTCATCTCTGCTCCCTATCCCCTCTCCGATTATTTCACTCATCAATCCAAAAGCTAATTCTCCTTGCTTGTAGGATAACTGGCCAATCTCAGCAGCAGTGGCTGTGGTTGCAGATCTCTTTTGGGCTTCATATAAGATACTACTTGGCAATAGGAGTTGCGAAATTGCATCAATATTTTGCGAATCTTGTAGGACAACTAATTATTAAGTGAGCCAAATATTTTGAAGAAGTTGGCTGAGTAGAGCTTTTTGCGAAAAATAAGGCATTCTTGTAGGATTGGTTTGGTGGTTTGCTGACTTTTCACAGATTCATTTTATTATTAAAATTACAGAACAAGTAAACACCATACACGTTATCAGTTACCGACCTCCAGACCTCGGTATCGATACCCTGTAATAGTATCGGAATCGTATGGTATGTACATTGTATTTTAACCACTTTTGTGCTTGCCAAGCTTACCCTACGTGCTTTAGTCTACTAGGTAACAGAATTATTCTTAACTTTGAAAACCCCTAGTAGGAGCAACCCGATTCCTGGTCCCCGGGGTCCGGAGTAAACAAGGAGACCAGGGCGTGCAGCCAATTAATCGAGTGGGGATGGATTCTTGGCCTTCGCTAATAATCGAGGTCGGATGTTCGGAAACACATGAGCTACTTCGCTTGGATGCGGAGTGGTGGCTGTTTAATTCCGAGTGTCGGACACGGTTTTTCATTATAGCAACAATAAGCCGTGATCCGCTCCATCTTCGTATCGAATGTTGGAAAATGAGCCCTCCAGCGACTGGGACGGTGTATCCTTTCCTTCCTCAATGTACTCACGATTTTAACATCGATTCAGCCGGAGTAGTAACCTCATCTTTGGGATCCACAGAGCTACTTATCCCGTATGATTGCATTTTCGACCATTCTTCTTCTGTCACTCAACCTATTATACTCACCTTTCCCGAACTTTCGCTCCTTGCAAACAAAATGTTCAGATTTCTCTAATAAAAGGTAATCCTGCCCTTTTATTCAATTCCGAATAGTATGTCTAATTTTATTGACTACTTTAACGATGCAGCTAATAGATATCATTTGATCTTGATGTATAACTTTCTACTTTTTTTCTAGCTGTGATTGACATATTTGTCGGTATTGCAAATTTAGCTCACTTGTCCTCCTGTTTTTTTTTCTTCCTCCCTGCTGAACTCTCAATTTTTTATCGAGCCCGGAGCACAATTGTTCTGTTGCAATCTTCTTCCCTAGCTAACCTTTTCCCTTTATCCCTTATTTGCTCTCCAGATTCACCATAATCTTAATCTGGAGTGATTAAAAGTTTCGCCTTTACTCTTCCTCACTAATTCCTCTTTTCTCTCTTCATTCTCACCTTGTGCTGCTGTTAAATCCCCAGGTTCCTGTTTGTCTTAGCTGGTTAGTACTTCATAAGTACAGACTTAGTGTTTGTCCATTTGCATTCGGCGGATTGGGGGGGCTGTTTCCTCTTGCCACTTTCCAAGTTTTCTTAGATCCCGTTGCTGAGTTGCCCGAACAGGGATCTCATTTCTCCGACCTTTAATAAAACCCCTCTTACTACTGTAGATAGAGCCTTTCTTAAAAAAAAAAAGATAAGCAAAACAAAATTCCAATGAGTTACTTTTTTACTCTACGGTACTCGAGTGCAGAATCACATATGTTTAAGCTGACAGCTTTCCCGTTTTACGCTTGCTAGGGCCACGAAACTATTTGTATTACAATAAGCGAAGCCATTACCATATCTGCCCACCATGTTGGTAACTTGCATCCTTTGCCAACTATCCGTGAATCCCGGCACCCAGGGCACTCAGTGCTTCAGCAATGCCAAGATATTCTGATCCCTCAGTAATGCTCAAAGAGGAAAGGATACCAAGAATAGAGCCTTTAAGGAGGGAATAAGAAAGACAGGCCACCGAAAAGAAGGATTTAGCTATTAAAACGTGAGTTGGTAAGAGTAGGGTAGCAAAAGAAGCTAAGTCACTGATCACTATTCCCCGTCTCTTTGTCTCTATCGTCTGAAGGGCGATGCCTCCATCCATCCCGGATACGTGGTTCCTAAAGGCAATTTCAATTCTTTCCTTGATTCGTAAACCTTCTTATGTTGTAGCCCTAGAATCTTTTTAACGTTTTGAATTTCCACATTCTTCATTATTTGATCATGAGAGGCGTCCCGAACATTAAGAAGCTTTCCGCGCAAGGGGAAAACGCCAAACCTATCCCGTCCAGCGATTGTAGATATACTAGCAATAGCAAGTGATCTAGCTGAATCTCCTTCAGTCAGAATAAGCACGCATTCCTGTGAGTCCTTGGTTCCAGCTCTGTTGGCATCGATAAGTTTTGGATTATTGATTCTAAAAACTGTCAGTACACCCGGGGCCACCAAACAATATGCTAAGACTCACCTAGAACGCCTTGATCCATCCGTTTGTTTCAACTGTTTATCAGCTTTCATATTGGCATAGTCGATGATGTTCGAGATAACAGGAGTATTCTTCACAACATTTTTAAAGAGAGTGTCGCTCAAAAAAAACATTTGCTGCCAAACGCACTAGATATAGTAGTTAGTTGTTCCTTGGTTTGCGAGGTAAACGCCGGATTCTCAATCAGGCAGTTGACGAATATGAAGAAATGATTGCGCATATGAGCATTTGTGACGGCGGCTCCAGATTTGTTCCGTATCTTTAGAGCTCCCTGAAGGTGAGTACAAAAAGTTGATCTGCGATGTAATTCACATGGGTTCCCCGGATGTTGTAGCGATACTATTGACGAATGATACCTGTTGGAAATTACCACTGCTAGCAGCGAAGGCTACTTCCCAGCGATCATTCACGACTTCCCAGGTAATCACAGGCTTTTCTTCGACACCAGCTGCTTCGTGCAGTGCATTGATAAACATCTCGCAGTACTTCTTGAAGTTCAGCTTGATCCGCTCCCCGTTCATCTTCAAAGAAAGAGTCTTAGTGATGTTAAGAGGCGGAATAGCAGAGATTTATGCGACCTATTATTAAATTTGTTAGTGGGATTGGTCGTACTAGTTAGAGTTAGAATAGAGTTAGATTTACCGGATGAGACGATAGGCGAAATACTTTATACGCTAGGAAGAGAAGCTCCTCAAACGAAATAATAATTGGTTCATTTGTGGTATGACATTGGTCGAAAATTCCATTGTGGGGTATTCGTAGCTCGGCGGACCCCCGCGGCGACGACACCACCCCCGCGCGATCGATATCAAACATCTGGATGCTACTGGGTATCCATGGCTCTTGTATTCCCAACTCCCCAGGAGCCATCTTCCAAACCTCGAGGTGGATGTGGAACGGATTTCGTGAACTTTTGCCTAAGATGACATATCGGGTACGGCCTTCAGAATTGCGTAACCACCACGAGGCATCCTTTGTATAAAGAGTACATGTATTCCGAATACGCAATTTCAATCACCAACGACGGCCAAGAATCTGGCCCTACCCGTGTTACCGGCGCCATTGCTTGGTCCCCTTCTTTCGCACGGTCATCCGGCGCCAACGGTGGGCGTGGTTTGAGCCTAGACTTAAGACAGATGAGAAGATCGGTTGCGCTGTGGTGCGGGGGAGGTGAAAGGAGGTGGGGTGATCTGCAGGGTCCGTTGGGGAGTTATCCTGCCCACAACGGATACGCCAGTGGAAGCGGTGGCAGTAGTGAGACGGAAAGCGGGCGTCGCGCCACCATTGTCAGAGAAGTCTTCTTCCTGGTGTAGTGGAAGTGGGTGTATGATATCCCTACACTTCCCGTTCCTGTCTCGTTCTCTTCCCGCCGCTGTTCAGGTACAGATCCTTCTCTCTGGGACAATTGGTGGAGCTCAGGGGTGAGTGGTTCGATGCCGGAGAAGTTTGTTAATTCTCGCTGGGTGGTAACCGCGGCGTCAGCGTCCAATTCGCCGAATGCAAATGGACAAACACTAAGTCTGTGCTTAAGAAGTGCTAACCAGTTAATACAAACAGGAACCTGGGGATTTAACAGCAGCAGAAGGCGGGAATGAAGAGATAGAGTGAAATTAGTGGCGAAGAGGAAACGCAAAACTTTCAATCACCCCAGATTAAGATTAGGGTGAATCTGGAGAGGAAATCAGGGATAGGGGGAAAATATTTGCTCGGAAAGAAGATTGAAGCAGAAAAACTGTGCTCCAGGCTCGAAAAGAAGTTCAGAGTTCAGGCGGGAGGAAGAAAAAAAAACAGGAGGACAAGTGAGCTAGATCCGCAATACCAACAAACATGTCAATCACAGCCAAAAAAAAAACTGTAAAAAGTTATATTTCCAGATCAAAAGAAATCTATTGGCTGCATCATTAAAGTAGTCAATACAATTAGACATACTATTCGGAATTCAATAAACGGGTAGGATTACCCTTTATTATAGAAGTCTGAACATTCTGTTTGCAAGAAGGGAAAGTTCGGGAAAGGTGAGTATGATAGGTTGAGTGACAGAGGAAGAATGATCGAAAATGCAATCATACGGGATAAGTAGCTCTGTGGATCCCAAAGGTGAGGTTACTACTCCGGCTGACTCGATATTAAAATCCTGAGTACCTTGAGGAAGCGAAGGATACACCGTCTTAGTCGCTGTAGGGCTCGTTTTCCAACATGCGATACCAAGGTGGAGCGGATCACGGCTTATTCGGGGGTGGGGGGTCGGCAGATCGTCTTCCTATAAAGAAGAGGTAGGTGTTTTTTTAGAAACCCTTTGCCTCCTCTTCCTCCAAGCCAGATAGAGTTCCAACAGGTAGTTTCCTGAATGAAGAACAATATAACGAAGCCGACCGCCACAGTTGTGGTTATGAGTAGTAGCAGCAGGGATTGTAGTTGATAGATGCGCCGCTAGAAGAGTAGTTCATCGGTGAGTAGGGTTAGCCTTATTATTAGCATTTGTATGTACTAGTCTGAGTGGGGGCGTGAGACAAGAACCACATAACTCCCCAGATCTATCGTTCCAACTTCTGTGTACCGTCATTCGCGCTATTCGTCTAAACAACGTTCTAAAAACAAGCTCAAACATTTGTCTGACTTTAAACCCCCATCTCTTTTCCGGTGAAGTGCGCAACATTACAAAGTCGTCATTCTCCTCCGCAGCGGGGTTTCAAAAAACGACTCACAATCTTAAGGAAGTCTCGTGCCACTCCACACCAACAATAAAGACTTGGTGATCTCGGAAACGGGATCAAATCTTTGGAGTTCGGTTGGTCTAGAACCGCATTTGTACCGCCCAAACTGGTGAGCAAGGACCACATCTATAAGTTCACAAAACATCAGCAAATGCTCAAGGCCGAGTAGCTAGAGCTTGGGACCAACTTCCCAAAGCCCCTACCAGTCTCTCATCGCTTAATCTCCTTCCACACTCTCTCATTAACTACCCTATGTATCGGAACGATTGCGCGCAGATTCTCAGCCATGAGACCCAAGTCGTTTCTCTTCTTTCCATTGAAGAACAGCTCTCCAGAGGACCATGCTCCGGATTCGACGCCTCCATGTTCGCCCGCGGGAGTGTCGAGCCTCTCACAAAACACAGAGGTTTAAATTAGAAGCCTTGAGACGTCCAGCCGGGAGTGTCTGGTCTGGTACCGGCGGCGGTGGGGTTGATAATTTCCGAGCTGAGCATGTTTGGTGGGGTCTGTGTGAAGAGTAAGGGATTCAGATGGAAATATTCCCTTTTGGGTGAGAGGCGAAGTTTCTCCCGATAACAAGGCTCGGTGGGCAAAGCTTTCAGGGTTTAAGAATTACCCTACTAACCGGTGACCACCCTTCATAATTTTTCGCTTGCTTCAGCGCTCTTTCTCTAGAGCTAGGTTAGTATTTCGGCTTATCTTGTTAAAAAGTTCCCGTACCTTGTCGGCCGCGTCCTTCAATTTTTCTAATCCAATATCTAAACTTCATTATTGCCCCTCTAGATCCTAGAGCTTTGTATCAAGTTTGACATATTGAACAACAAAGTCAAGGAAATGGCGAGATTTTCGATGGGGCCCGACTCAATGAGGAGTAGGCATCGAACATTTGAGAAGGTCTGTCGCTTATCGTTAACTCCTGGGTTTCCGTATGGGTAACAATTGATCGGGTGGTCGAGTAGATTTCCTGGATAAAGAGTGCTTCGCAAACCTAGGATGAGCTGAAATGCTGGCTCTGATACTTCCTTATGGTGCTCTTGTGTCCAATACCTTGTAGGAAGGTATAGAAAGAAAGAAAACTGAAAAGAGTCGCGCAACTGCATCTCAGACCTTCCCGAGCTCTTCGGTGGTAGAAAAAGATTGAGTAGCATGTAGTCGGAAAGAGCAGAGAGCAAGCAACTTGAATTCGAGAATGGATTTATTTATACAGCTCGCATCACCAAGATTTGCTATCCTGGCGTTCCTCTTCCGCAACACTCTCTCCTCCACCTTTACAGCTACTGGATCCCCAGATTTCTTCTGCTCTGTTCTTACGGCGCAACCATGTATTATTGTGATTGAATAATTACATACCCAACGAAAAAAGAGACGATAGACGAAACACCTCAATAGCTAAAATGAATCAATTCGAGTAGGTGAAACCCAAGAAATCCCTTTTCGAATCGATCCGGATATCATCTCCAAACAAAGTGTCTTATTGATGTTAAGAGACGGAATAGCAGAGATCTATAGAACCTGTTGGTAAATTTGTTAGTAGGATTGGTCGTACTAGTTAGAGTTAGAATAGAGTTAGATTTACCGGATGAGACAATTGGCGAAATACTCTAAGCGCTATGATGGAAAGCTCCTCAAACGAAAAAATAATTGGCTCATTTGTCGGATGACATTGGTCGAAAATTCCATTGTGGGGTATTCGTAGCTCGGCGGACCCCCGCGGCGACGACACCACCCCCGCGCGATCGATATCAAACATCTGGATGCTACTGGGTATCCATGGCTCTTGTATTCCCAACTCCCCAGGAGCCATCTTCCAAACTTCGAGGTGGATGTGGAACGGATTTCGTGAAATTTTGCCTAAGATGACATATCGGGTACGGCCTTCAGAATTGCGTAACCACCACGAGGCATCATTGTATAAAGAGTCTAGGGATTCCGAATACCCAATTTCAATCACCAACGACGGCCAACAATCTGGTCCTATGCGTGTTGCCGGCAGTATTGCTTGGTCTGCTTCTTTGCCCTTCTCATCCGGCATCAAGGGTGGGAATCGCGTCGCTCCGACGTAAGAAACAGAATCTTTGGTGCGGCCCGGGAGCAACGCAATTTTAAATATTAGTTCCGTATATATTTCCCCCCCTAGTTTTTCATGCTCAATGCCGGGCATCAATGCACAGTAGTAACACAAGGAAAACAATAGACTGCAGGATGGAGCGGTAGGAGTGGCACATGCGGGGGCCTATGTACTGTCGATGCGTTCGGGTCCTCGGGCGTTATTTTGGTGGTAATATGAATTCTGGGAGATAGACTTGGTGAACGAAATACGGGACGGGATAGGGGTCTAGCAGAAAGTGGTCAAATTTGATTCTTCCGGAGGGTGTGGTGGTGATGGTTTTCTCTCATGCACTTTTTCCCTCAAGTACCCAAATTTCTCTAGGCTAAACTAAACTAATGACGGTATCAAACATTCACGAGGTCTTGCATGCTTCTGCGTAATTTTCCCCATGGCCATTTAGGTGACTGACAGTATGCTACTTATCACTGACCAAACCGCAATAGAGCGATTCATACGTTGTGTAAGTAGCACCGACATCTCACTAGCCGGATATGAAGGCCGATATTCCCGCTATGTTCGGTGTGAATAAGGGCATTTCTTTTACGGCTAGTGTGAAAGCTACTATGAATACCTCTATACTCTTCGCCCACCATCTTCGAAATTTTGTTCCCATGAAGTGGGCTCAGATAATTGAGGCATGGTAGGGACCGGTGTAAATAGAAACATCAACAGGATCGGGGCACGGTCATCGGGAACCGTTTTTCAAATGTGGGCGTTTTTCAAATATGGGCAATTAGAGAACCACACTCACTACCTTAAGACAAATTACACAGAGTAGACGATGAGCCATTGATTTCTCATAGGGTTACAACAAAATTCTAAAAACAAACAGGAACCTGAGGATTTAACAGGAGCAGGGGGCGAGAATGAAGAGGAAAAAGTGAAATTAGTGGGGAAGAGAAAACGCGAAACTTTTAATCACTCCAGATTAAGATTATGGTGAATCTGGAGAGGAAATCAGGGATGAGGGAAAATGTTAGCTAGGATAGATTGTAACAGAACAACCGTGCTCCAGGCTCGAAAAAAATCCAGAGTTTAGCCAAGAGGAAGAAAAAAAACAGCAGGACAAGCGAGCGAGATCTGCAATACCGACAAATATGTCAATAACAGCCAAAAAAAAAACAGAGGAGAAAGTTATACTTCAAGATCAAACGAAATCTATTGGCTACATCGTTAAAGTAGTCAATACAATTAGCCATACTATTCGGAATAGAATAAAAGGGTAGGATTACCTCTCTTATTTCAGATATCTGAACATTCTGCTTGCAAGGAGGGAAAGTTCGGGAAAGGTGAGTATGATAGGTTGAGTGACAGAAGAAGATTGATCGAAAATGCAATCATAGGGGATAAGTAGCTCTGTGGATCCCAAAGGTGAGGTTACTACTCCGGCTGAATCGATGTTAAAATCCTGAGTACATTGAGGAAGCCAAGGATACGGCGTCCTAGTTGCTGTAGGGCTTGTTTTCCAACATTCGATACGAAGATGGAGCGGATCACGGCTTATTGTTGCTATAATGACAAACCGTGTCCGGTTCTCTGAATTGAACAGCCACCACTCCGCATCCAAGCGAAGTAGCTTTTGTGTTTCCGAACATCCGACCTCGATTATTAGCGAAGGCCAAGAATCACTCCCCGCTCGAGTAATTGGCTGCAGGCCCTGGTCACCTTCTTTACTCCGGACCTCGGGGACCAGGAATCGGGTTGCTCCTACTGGTGAAATCGAGTGCCTGCTATGCCCGGGTATTGATGCAATCTTAAAAACAATCTCCGTATACAGATCTTGGGCAACTATGTTATATCCCAGTCCAGCCTTGATCCGCAAAATCGTTGCATTTAATGGATTTTCAAATGTGAAACGTACGACTGTCCTCAACTGAGCTGCCTTTAATTCCTTCTCGATCATCTCGAAGTCATCCTCAGTGATAACGCCATTGAAGTATAAAAAAGAGACCCCAGTGGGGTTGGAATCAATAGTCGTCATGACAGTCTTGACTAGATCACTAGGAGATTTGAAGCGGAACTTGTGGGGGATTAAGCACGCTTGGATCCGAAACGGGATACTAGGGCTCTTGCTTGAAAGCCCAACCCAACCGCGGGGGCTAATTGAGTGCGCCGGGCGTCGATATTTGTTGCGGAAGGACATGAGTGATCTAATCACCGACTTAGGCCCAAGAAATTAGAAACTTTGTTAATAGGCACCGGATGTGGTACCGCATAAATAGGTGAGAACCCGCCAGGTGCTACCACGTTGAAATAGAAGTGGTAGAGGTGAAACTTACGATTGCGTCAAAATAAGACCCTTGAAAGGTCTAGTTCTAGTAAGAAAGAGTTAGCCTATGTTGTCTTGTTGCACACTTCACCGGAAAAGAGGATGGGAGTTTATATTAAGGCAAACTTTTGAGCTTGTTTGTAGAACGTTGTTTGGACGAATAGCGAGAATGACGGTACACAGAAGTAGGAACGATATATCTGGGGAGTTATGTGGTTCTTGTCTCACGCCCCTACCGAGGTGGAGAAAGGCGATTCAGTGACCTTGCCACTACACCGGAGGGGAAGGGAGAACAAAACACCGGGGAGACTACTTAGTCGAAAAGACAAAGCTGAAACTTGGGAGAATCAGGCGGTAGGTGCGACAGGTGCAGGGGCTGGGCTAAACTGCTGGTCACTGGCCAAACCACAATAGGCCTAGCAGAATAGGTTAGCAAAATCATGAATACGGGTGGGTGAGATAGTGGACCGAGTATACATTCAGGCAAACATTCGAGCTTTGTAGAAATTTGTAGAGATGAAGAGATAGAAGGAAACTGTGTAGAAGGAGGAGAAGGGGGACTTGAGGAGTTGTTGGGGAGACTGAGGAATATTCGTCGGGATCACTGACGATGGTGGGGATCGGAGTTGTGCCCCCTTGGAGATAACCATGCCAAGTTTTTCATGCCGATTATGTAATCACACGCAATTCTAAATCTTGCTAATACAAAACATCTCACAATATTTGTCTTCATAAGCTTATTATTTCCTTCTATCCTACTGGTTTATGGAAGGGTTATTCCCCGTTGCCACTTTCCAAGTTTTCTTAGATCCTGTTGCTGAGTTGACCGAACAGAGATCTGTACATATTAGTTAGATTAATTTTTTGACCTTCCAAAACTTACTACTGTAGAAAGAGCCTTTTTTGTTAACAAAAAAAAAAAGCCAAACAAAGTTAAAACGAGTTACGTTACTCTACAGCACTTGAGCGCAGAATCATATAAGTTTGAGTTGACAGATTTCCTGTTTTACGCGTACTTGGAAGACGAAACTATTTGTATTACAATAGACGTAGTAGGCATTGCCATGTCTGCCCACCATGTTGATAACTTGCATCCTTTGGCAACTATCCGGGAAACTTGGCACTAAGGGCACTCAGGACTTCGGCAATGCCAAGATATTCTGATCCCCCAGCAATGCTCAAAGAGGAAAGGTCACCAAGAATACAGGCTTTAATAAGCGAATAACAAACACAGGCCACCGAACAAGAGGATTTAGTTATCAAAAACATGAGTTAGTCAAAGTAAGGTAGCAAAAAAAGGCAGGTTACTGGTCGCTATTCCCCGTCTCTTCGTCTCTATCGTCTCAAGGGTGATGCCTCCATCCATCCCGGATATGCGGTACCTGGAGGCAATGGAGCTAAACGCCACGTTGCGGAAGGCCGAAATATCAGTGAAAGTGTGACAGGATATGGAGAGGGGGTGGGAAGCAATGAAAGCCCCAGTATTAATTTCTAAGCTAGAGACTTTTATTAAGAAGGTTAGTAGGGAGAAAGTGTGGAGAGGGGGACATGAGAAAGAGAAAATGTAATGTAATGTATCATACCGGTAGTTCCGCCATGCTCCGAAATAAATCCTACAGTACCCTCTCAACCCAAAGCCAACAAAAAATGGCCACTCAATGGAGGGTTCGGAGAACCCATTGCCAATTGGGCAAAGGAAGTACCGTATTGCTCCCGTGTAGGAACGCTGTTTCGGAGGACGACGGAACAACGTATTGCCGGCGACGCGTTAAGCTCGAGGTCATAGCTCCACCACGAAAGGCCTGTGATCTACCCACGACACATAACAGCTCTGAATCCCCATAAACACGAGGTCTCTCATAATCACCAGTTCTCACTAAAACACGAGATCCTCAAACCTCTCTACAGCACGCCTTCTTCGTCGCCCGCCCACCGCCCTCTCACCCAACCAAGTGGCCTCATTGTCGGCCGGGAACATATCGGTATCAACCATCCCATACGACAAGGTCAGCGACCATCTCACCAATGCCTCCCCCAGTGGAACTACCCCTCAAGGACAAGAAGTAAGCATCGGCAGAGAGTTGGATATTTGTCAAGAGTTTTGGAAGTTATGGGTTTTTCTTTCTTTGTGTCCGGAAAATGTTACTATTCAATGTATACTTCTTTCTGCTGTGGAAAATTGGCAAGCGACATTCGCCGCAATAAGTTAAAGCATTTGTTCTGCTTGTTTCCTCAAAAAAGTATTTTGCCTGGATTCGAACCTAGGATCACTAGTGTGTTAAACTGATATACTGCCGACTGCCCCACCGAACCAGATGACGCCTTTTTAAGCACAATACGAATGTTAGGGGAGTGAAAATCATTCTCTTAATGGAGGAAAGAGAGGAGCGGAGTGTGAGAAGAGAAAAGTTAGCTGTGTGTTCCTGGCTGTTTTCCGTGTAGTGATAGAAAAGGCGGAAAGGGTAGGCAAAGAGAGGGCATGTTTTTCTATTGTTATTGAGTTATAGTACGCCTGTCCGCGACATTTCGCGCTGCGGGAATCGGCTTGGTCTACGCTGATCCAATAGCGAGATTTGAGTTAAACTTCTGCCTACAGAGGCCGGAAGGGATTGCAACTTAGGATCGGGATTGACTTTCGCTAGTTGGAGGCCTTGTATACAAACGAGGGTCGCAACCGTTTTGTTTGTTGCTACGGTACGCACTCATTAATTGTGGCGGCTTAGAATTCCTTTCACTCTCTTCATCTTCTCGGTACTATTATCCTTTGGGTCCTCATGTTACCATTTTTTTCATAGATCTATCATTAGAATTGAATCAAAAGGTGGCAGGGATTCTTCCATCATGCTCGAGTTCTGTACTGGGACTGTTGCACGGTAATTATCAGTTGAGTGGCAATGATCCTTTTGTGAGGCTTTTTTGTGCCCGGTTTTTGGAAGCGATGAGCTGTCGCACTCGCCTGGGTACTGGGGTGAGAACACCAATTGTGGCACTTACCTGTGGAACCAGATTGCCCCTTTGGCCTAAATCCGACCATTTCCACGCTGGGTCTCTTTACCTTGTTTTTGTAATTCTCCTAAAAAGTTCCTCATTGCGCTTTGGTCATCGGTGGAAAAAATTCAGAGGGTCTATTTTTTTTCATTTCATTTTTTTCTGAGCCAAATCTCCCTCTCACTAATATTGGAAGATTTTCTATATACCGATCATAGGTGACAATGTTATATCCCAGTCCAGCACTGATCTGCAAAATGGTTATCAAACGTGAAACGTGCGACTGCCCCCAACCCAGCCGCCTTAATTCCCTCTCGATCACCTCGAAGTCATGTTTAGTGATGAAGCTATCGAAGTATAAAAAATATTCCCCAGTGGAGTTGGAATCAATAGTCGTTATGATAGTCTTGTCCAGATCACCTAGAGATTTGAAGCGCAACTTGTGGGATATTAAGTATGCTTGCATCTGAAACGGGATACTAGGGTTATTTCTTGAAAGCCCAAACCAACCACGTGGGTTGACTGAGTTCGCCGGGCGTCGATTTTTGTTGCCGTAGGACATGAGTGATCTTATCACCGGCTTACCACCAGCTCAAAAGGACGACCCTACCAATCGCTGCATCCTCATCCGTGCACCCTCCGGCAATAACTCCTGACAGACGTCTAAGTAAATACTCAACGCTTCTGCCTATTCCGGGTCTGGCTTTCCACTGTGGAAATTGATAACATAGTCGATCTTTTTCCCGCAGCAGTCAACGGTCTAGTCATGGCGGCTGAAAGGCCTTTGGTAGCTACTTAGCGTTAGTTATTGCAAAGCAATGAAGGGGAGGAGTTGATATCTAATAGTACCATGAACAGGGCTTTCGGCGTAAGTTTTTGTCCCATGAGAAAGAGCCAAGCTTTGGTCCACCACATCTATAAGTTCACAAAACATCAGCAAATGCTCAAGGTCGAGTAGCTAGAGCTTAGAACCAACTTCCCAAAGCCCCTACCAGTCTCTCATTGCTTGATCTCCTTCCACGCTCTCTCGTTAACAGCGGTATGTATCGGAACGATTGCACACAGATTCTCGGCCCTCAGACCCCCGTAGTTACTCTTCATTCCGTTGAGGAACAGCTTTCCAGAGGGGCATATACAATTTCGACTCTTAGAGATTTGATACCGTAGACCATGCTCCGGATTCGACCCCTCCATGTTCGCCCGCCAGAGTGTCGAGCCTCCCACCAACACAGAGGGTTAAATTAGAAGGCTTGAGATATCAAGCAGAGAGCGCTTGGTCCAGTAGCGGCGGCGGCGGGGTTGAGAATTTCCGAGCTGAGCATGTTTGGTGGGGTCTGTTTGAAGAGTACGGGATTTAGACGGAAACATTCGGTTTTAAGTGAGAGGCAATGTTTCTCCTGATAACAAGACTCGATGAGGAAAGCTGTCAGGGTTTGAGAATTGCCCTACTAACCGGCGACCACCCTTGATAGTTTTTCGTTTGCTTCGGCGCTCTTTCTCTAGATCCAGGTTTGTTTTTCGGCTTAGCTTGTTCAAAGTTCCCGTACCTTGTCGTCTATGTCCTTCAACCTTTCCAATCCAATATCCAAGCTTCATTATAACCCCTCCAAGATCCCAGAGCTTTGTATCAATTTTGGCATACTAAACACTAAAGTCAAGGAAATTTCGAGATTTTCGATATGTCCGTTTGTCTTGTTGCTTCCAGGGTTTAGCATCAAAGTGTTAGGTCGAGTAATGGATATGAAACAAAATTTAGGTGACAACCGCATCGCGGGAGGAAGGCGGCAAAGGTGGCGCTCTGTAGGCCACCGGAACACTGTCGGGAGTCCTTTTAGTTGCTTCATCGAGATCAAGTGCTTAGGTTATTTCCTCCCTAGAATACAGGGTTCGCAATAGTTCGACCGGTCTAGTCTTGGAGGCAGGACCGTTTGGTCGGTCCTAATGGATGCCAACGACTGGACGGGCCTAGCTCACGTGGTCCGGTCTGGTCAGGAACCGGTCCCTGACCAGTCTGTATAAAAATCTAGCATAATATTATTATCTTACCGATGTATAATTTTTCGTCTGTAAGTGAAAACCTCCCTTAAAATACGATAGGAACACAATCACTCTTACCTCAATTCCGTTATTGGAACTGTTTGATGTTGCTCAGCATGCTTTTGAAATAGCGGTTTTGGTATTCTGATAATGGTTATGCGACACGCTTTGTAATGGGGGAGCAATAGAATCCGTCCGGTTGTTAAAGTGTCGGACGCGCTTCGGATCAATACGGCGCTGCAAGTAATCAAGGAATTGAAGGGTGGGATGTATGAAGATCTGCGTGGCTGTGAGATTCGCATCCATGGAAGAGCCGGAAGGAGGATGGAAGCGGGGGACATCGTGGCCGTATAATGTAGAAGTTTTGATAATCTTTCTCTCTTCCTTTATTAGCTAGAGCATGAGAGTCCTGTGGGGGGGGGACACGCGTTGATGAAAAGGTTTTGTTTCGTGATCAATTGCATGGAAGGAGAACGACTTCTGGTTTATATATACTCCGATAACTGCAGTTCGTTTGTTGAGCGTGATCGTGAGTGGGAGGGAATGAGGGAGAACTTCCTCAGAGCTGTGTTAGCGATCAAAGTCCCGGTGTTTCATTTTATTTTCAGCCGCAGTTTTCGCGATTTGGCTGTTCCTGTTGACGGATATGCCTCCAGCTGATGCACGTTCTATCACTCGGTTTTTGCCCAGTCCACCCTGTTGAAAAACGATTCAAAGATCAAGGTATGTACCGGAACTGTGCGCTTAGGAGTAATGCCTTAGTTACTTCGTTCTATCTTAGAGGGCCAAATGGCCTACTATTTATACAGTGAAACAGCAACATATACCCGCAGAGGTAAAGAAGGTAAAGGAAATAATAGGAAGACATGAGAAGGTACATGAGAACAGAATTGCGTATGTGATTGAGTAGTGACATAAGAGACAAGCCTATTGTGGTAGGTCAAACTTAAAGAGAAGGAAACTGTAGTAAGAAGAGCGGTTGGCTATGTCGTACTCCTATACGTAGAGAGTACATAGTCGAAAGCTTATTTTCAACACACCCAGTCCGACCAGGCCCGGTCCAGTCGGTTACGGCAACCATGACTGTCTAGTCAGTCTAATATCTACCATTAGACTAGACTAGACTTTGACGTGGTCCAGCTAGTCCGAGCCGGTCTTCGGCAGACCATTGAGAACCCTGCTAGAATAGATGAAAGCCCGATCGACCAATTTCGAAACCGGCTCAGAACACGACGATTGGCCAATGCTGGAGACGCTGCTGCCTTAGATGATTAACTGTTCTCTGGGTGACAAAATAGTAAAGACAACATATGGATTTTGGACGGTCTGTTGGGTTGACCGTTTGTACACCTACTTGAGCCCTAGAATCAATCCTTGTCGCTGAGTGCCTTCCTTACAATCTTTCATCAAAGCTGCAAATTCGCCTCCCTCAAAGAGACCCGGAGACTCTGTGCTTGCTAGCAGGGTATTTATGCTCTAAGAGGCTATAATTAGGGACTTTTTATTTTTCCATGATATTATAGCACATTTTCTCCCCTTTGCAGCCTCATTGCCGAAAAACATCCGGACGCAACCTTGCGCTTAGGTTACACATGAAAGAGGCATACCCCGGTGTGTTTTATGCGCTCCACATTGTAGGGTAATCTGCCTAGGCCATTCTATCACGGCCGCACTAAAATTCAGTACGAGCTCTGAGAGTAAGCACGACACAATGAGTAGGCATTGAACATCTGAGAAAGTCTGTCGCTTAGCGTTGACTCCAGAGTTTCCGTATAGGTAACAATTGATCAAGTAGTCGAGTAGATTTCCTGGATAAAGAGTGCCAAACCTAGGATGATCTGAAAGGCTTCTAATACTTCCTTATGGTGTTCTTGTGTTCAATGCCCTGTAGGAAGGTATATAAAAAAAGAAGAAAAAAATCGCGCAACTGCATATTAGACCCTCCCGAGCTCTTCGGTGGTAGAAAAAATTGAATAACTGGTGGTCGGAAAGAGCAGAGAACAAGCGACGGGAATTCGAGCATGGATTTATTTTTACAGCTCGCATCGCCAATCGGTAGTACATCAGTTTAACACACTGGTGATCCTAGGTTCGAATCTACTGTAGGTAAAAAAAAATGTTTAAGGAAAAACACAGAACAATGCTTTAACTTAATGCGGCGGATGTCGCCATTTTTTGTTGGCTTTGGGTTGAGAGGGTACTGTAGGATTTATTTCGGAGCATGGCGAAACTACCAGTATGATATTATGTATACATTACATTCCATGTTCCCCTGTTCATGTTCCCCTCTCCACAGTTTCTCCCCACTAACCCTCTTAATAAAATCCTCTGGCCCAGAAATTAATACTGCGGCTTTCATTGCTTCCCACCCCCACTCCGTATCCTGCCGTTACTGATCACTATTCCCCGCCTCTTCGTCTCTATCGTCCCGAGGGTGATGCCTCCATCCATCCCGGATATGCGGTACCTGGAGGAAATGGAGCTAAACGCCATGTTGAGGAAGGGCGAAATATCAGTGAAAGAGTGGGCCTTTTTTTTGCTACCTCGCTTTGACTAACTCACCTTTTAGACAGCTAAATCCTTATCGGTGGCTTGTGTTTATTATTCCCTTATAAAGCCTGTATTCTTGGTGACCTTTCCTCTTTGAGCATTGCTGGGGGATCAGAATATATTGGCATTGCCGAAGTCCTGAGTGCCCTTAGTGCCAATATTCCCGGATAGTTGGCAAAGGATGCAAGTTACCAACATGGTGGGCAGACATGGTAATGCCTACCTCGCCTATTGTAATAGCGAGTATGCGCATGGGGACCTAGGTGGCGGTTAATAGGAAATGGACCTAGGTCCAGGAATGAGTTTGCGCAATAGGTCTAGATGGACTGGTAGCAAGGAGATGGGGATTGAGTAGGGTAGTATTGCATTGTCTTCAAATTTGTTCCCTGCTCAAATTAGGATTCCTGGCTACACAAGTTGGGCACTAACATTACCAACTGCTATAAAAAGGGTGATAATCTGCTACTGAGTGCCCAATATTATTATGGCTAAAATCTTTTTATAAAATGTAGAAAGAGAGCTGTGTTGTTGTTCTGTAGCGATGTGATTTCTTCAGGTCTGAAAAGTCTTATTTTACACTTCTTCCAGGTCTCGCTACCTACCTAGGTGTCCAAGACTTTTAGGTTAACAGAAAATAACCTGTTTTCCTGCCATCTAGGTCTCCTTGCGCAAACTCTCTAATACAAACAGTTTCGTTGCCCAAGTAAGCGTAAAACAGGAAAGCTGTCGACTCAAACTTATATGATTCTGCGCTCGAGTACCGTAGATTAACGTAACTCATTTGAATTTGTTTTTGGTTGTTTTTTTTTTATTAAAAAGGCTCTATCTACAGTAGTAAGTTGTGGAAGCTCAAAGAACTAATCTAACCAATATGTATAGAGGGGTTTATTAAAGGTCGGAGAAAATGAGATCCCTGTTCGGGCAACTCAGCAACAGGATATCAGAAAAACTTGGAAAGTGGCAACAGGGAACAGCCTCTCCATAAACTAGTAGAATAATAAGGCAATAATAAGCCTATTAAGACATATATTGTAAGATGTTTGTATGTTATTGGAGAATGAGGTTAACAGTGTGCTGAGCATGACAGTATGCCTACTTTACGAATGGCTCGGCGCAACAATAATTTCTTTAAGTTGTCCCGCAACACTGTCTATCTTTCCAGCTATAGTGATCGCTCGATTTCGTGACCTTGTTTCACTGCGGATAGTTTCCGACCTTTAATGAAACCCTCTTGATATACTACCAGCTTAGGCATCTAGGCAAATAGTCTTCCAACCCCTTGAAAGTGAGAAATAGTATTATGGTTTGTACTTTATAGAGGCCGCCCTGGTCTCACACTGGTGGCACTAGGGCTCATTTAGCACACACTGCATTCTAGTAATGAATGCCATGATGGATACAATACAGCTTCACCTCCAGTAAGCAAAGCAATACCAGAGTCCTTCTAGGCCAGAAGATCGTCAGCCACAAAGAAATGGTGGTATTATACAACAGACGCAGAATGCTGAATAATAAGGAAGGCAAATTTTGGTCCAATCTTGTCGGTCAGAGTATAGAGGCCCACCCGGCATGTAGGCGCTTTCCTCATTATATGATGGTGGACTATACTGTGCGGTTGGGAAAACACGCAATACTCCCCACAGCTGCTTTCCTTTCTACATCCTTCTTTAGCAAGATCTAACCGATGAAATTCTGAGTAGGGTGATGTGTGGTCTAAATTTGTCATAGGGGAAATACCCGCTGATATTTTGTTTCTAAAATGACATGCTCATTCAATGTTGTGTGCATGCTGGTAGAGTTGTCAATATCATTTCCGGGGAATGCCCTCCAGAGTGGATAGTGTAGATGAAAGGAGGAAGGAATAAATCTTTTAGCCAGCAGGGCAGTAGTAGTATACAACCATGTAAGTGATTCTCCATGACACCCCCCCCTCCCCCGATCGAACTGTTACACTCATTCCGACTAAGAGAGGAAATAACAGTTCTGCAACAGCAATACCATAATACAAATCTAAAAAGTGAGAACCGATACTCCACTATTCTGCAAAGGAGCAAAACATATATAATGCCCCCCTCTCTTAGCTCCGCACACAATTCCCCCATCCTATCCTATCCCACCCCACACAACTACCCAACTACTTCCCCTCTATGTCTATCTCCCTCTCCCCCACTCTTCCCTTCCCCTATACTCCCTAACTTCAACCTCGCTCTTCCCTCTTTCACTCCCCAGCCTGCGCACCTCCAAGCTAACATCAATTGTAATCAAGATTATGATCAACTCGAGCAGGACCGAATGATTCTTTCGCAACCTCTCCCTAAGAACCTCAACAGCGGCGGAAGCGTAATCTAGCTTCGCATTTAACTATCGAATGAAGGAGCGCTAAAAGGAGAGTTTCTAGGCGCGGAAAAGAAGCCTTGAGAGGGTGTGAGTTTAAATTCAGGTTGAGGAATATTCGTAGGCATCGCCAATAATAGCGGAGAGGATATGACTGCGGGATCAGAGTTGTCAATAGTCTCGTAGGTGATGGGTAATTTTCAGGAAACCGCAATAGCCTCTGATGACCGATTGTGTGAATGCCGCTGCTTGTTTTTTTGAGTGCCAACTAGTACGATTCCTCGCCTAAGTGCCAGGGTAGGGTAACCCTATCACTTCTAAACCTAATAAAAAATAGGATACTACAAGTTTTTATTCAGCATGATGATAATCGCAAAATAAAATAAAACATAGTAAGAGACAAAAAAAAAACGGATCAAAAACTATTTAGGTAGTTTAATATCTAGAAATAGTAAACTATCGATTAGTAAAGGTGTTGGGGCATCCTACTACCGCAAAACTGCGGAAACTCGGTAGACCTGGACCAGGATATCTTCACTCCCGTCCAGTAAGATATCGTATCACTTAAGTTTTGGTGTAAAGGATAGATTGTCATTAGCGAGTACTCGCTGGTACAAGCTGGCCAATGAGAAACACCCACTGAAGATGAATTCTCCTCCTCCACTAGGCCGGATTTAACATATCTTAGTCCGGGCTTAGCATGTTTCTGCAGTTTTTGCGGGCAGCTATCAGCATGCGAATGTGAATCTATCGCAACTCATAAATTTTTTTTTTACGCCGTCCTCCATTGAGAAACTATGCTACTCTAGATTGCTTGAATATATTTTCCGTAAAAGGCGTCAGGATACTTCGTATTTATTGATATGATACCTGTCTTGGCACAAAAGTGTTCAGAGACTTTTTAAGGGCCTATTCGGTTGGAACGGTTCCGTTCCGTTCCCCCATTCAAGTCGTCCTTTCCTTTCCCTTTCAAAACGGAGGAAAGGCAATTTTCACAGCAGAAACGGTCGCCCAACGGAGCGGTCCGTTCCGACCGAACAGGCCCTAAGTATGTATCCAATCCTCGTGGAAGTATTTATGGCGAGGACGTGAGAGCACAATGAGTGGACTAAAGAGAGACAATTATTATCGAGGTTAACTATCAACGTGGGTTCTTGTGTCTTATTACCGGGTTTTTTTCGCCTGCCACTCATGAATCGAAATAAAAAGTCTCTTTCTAATCTGTTTCCAATTCGCAATAAAACGCCCGGACTTGACCCTTTATGGCCAAAACTAGGTTTATTTGGGTTATTTCTGACTGTACTGCATGCTTTGCTCCAGCCCCCTAAACTCGCGGCGGAGGTTATGTCGGGTAAGTAGATAAGCAGGGGAAGTATACTTCAGTACTCGGTACAGACTCGAATATCCCGAGTGACGTCAAATGTTAATTCTTGTTCCTACACACACTGTGTATATCTCTTCCCGACATTACACACATACCTCGGGTATGCAACCTAAACCCCACCAATGGTCACAGTTGTCTAGTATGATACTAGTAGTCAGAATGGGCGACGGCCATGACAGGAGTCCGACAATGGCTCCAGGTAGGCTCTTTGACCACATCTTTTCATTTTCATTTTGCATTTTTTAACCTTAACTTATTTGAGTGCTGGTTACGATATTGTCTAGATACTAGTAGAGGGTGAATTGTTTAAAGGTATCATGGTTACCCGTCCTTGTCACTTTGGCGAGATACCGGTAGCTACCCGGAAAGGTTTTCTCCGATCCAATAGTCATATCTAGTCACAATCGCTAGCGATCCCGACGAATATTCCTCAGTCTCCCTAACAACTCCTCCGATCCCCCTCCTCCTTCTACAGTTTTCTTCTCGCTCTTCATCTTTACAAATTTTCTACAAAGCTCGAATGTTTGCCTAAATGTAACTTCGGTCCACGATCTCACCTACCTGTCGTACCTACCGCCTGATTCTCCGGAGTGTCAGCGTTTTCTTTTCGACTAAGTAGTCTCCCCGGTGTTTTGTTCTCCCTTTTTTTGATGGATATAGTCCCATGGCAGTTGTTATGGTACGATATTTGTTTGGGGCACGACCTATAGTTTAGGGTCGTGACTGCTTGTGAGTGACTGTTTGTGTGTGAGAAGTTTTTCTGTTACGTGTTGCGATCGCCCCCTACCCGTATATATAGTCAAGGACTAGCCGAAGAGAGCAAGAACAGACTTTCCTTTCCTATCACACTGCGAGTGCTTCTTCCTGCGATACCCACCGTTTCCACTGCCACCATCGTGCTAGTGTGCTTTTAGAGTGTTGCCATCATTTTTCTGGTGTGGTGGCAAGCTCACTTAGTCGGCTTTCTCCACCTCTGTAGGGGCGTGAGACAAGAACCACATAACTCCCCAGATCTATCGTTCCTACTTCTGTGTACCGTCATTTTCGCTATTCGTCTAAACAACGTTCTACAAACAAGCTCAAAAGTTTGCCTGAATTTAAACCCCCATCCTCTTTTCGGGTGGAGTGCGCAACATTACAAAGTCGTCATTCCCCTCCGCAGCGGGGGCTTGGAAAAACGACTCAGAATCTTGGGGCAGTCTCGCGCCACTCCACACCAACAATAAAGACTTGGTGATCTCGGAAACGGGATCAAATCATTTGAGTTCGGTTGGTCTAGAACCGTATTTGTACCGCCTAAACTGGTAAGCAGGGGCCAGCGATAGTTACGTTAAATGTGATTTTTACCCTAGTTTTGTATTGAAATCAATCGCAGTAAGACAACAGAGGCTAACTCTTTCCTACCAGAACTAGACATTTCAAGGCTCTTCTTTTGACGCAATCGTAAGTTTCACCGCTACCACTTCTATTTCAGGAGATAGCCACTGGCTGGTTCTCACCTATTTATGCAGTACGACATCCGGTACCTATTAACAAAGTTTCTAATTTCTTGGGCCTAAGCCGGTGATTAGATCACTCATGTCCTTCCGCAATGAAAATCGACTCCTGGTGGACTCAGTCAACCCTCGCGGTTGGGCTGGGCTTTCAAGCAAGAGCCCTAGTATCCCGTTTCAGATGCAAGCGCGGTTAATCCCCCACAAGTTCCGCTTCAAATCTCCAGGAGATCTAGTCAAGACAATCATGACGACTATCGATTCCAACTCCAGTGGGGAATCTTTTTTATACTTCGATGGCATCATTACTGAGGATGACTTCGAGATGATAGAGAAGGAATTAAAGGCAGCTCAGTTGAGGACAGTTGTGCGTTTCACATCCGAAAATCCATTAAATGCAACGATTTTGCGGATCAAGGCTGGACTGGGATATAACATAGTTGCCCAAGATCTGTATACGGAGATTGTTTTTAAGATTGCATCAATACCCGGGCATAGCAGGCACTCGATTTCACCAGTAGGAGCAACCCGATTCCTGGTCCCCGGGGTCCGGAGTAAACAAGGAGACCAGGGCGTGCAGCCAATTAATCGAGTGGGGATGGATTCTTGGCCTTCGCTAATAATCGAGGTCGGATGTTCGGAAACACATGAGCTACTTCGCTTGGATGCGGAGTGGTGGCTGTTCAATTCCGAGTGTCGGACACGGTTTGTCATTATAGCAACAATAAGCCGTGATCCGCTCCATCTTCGTATCGAATGTTGGAAAACAAGCCCTACAGCAACTAGGACGCAGTATCCTTGGCTTCCTCAATGTACTCAGGATTTTAACATCGATTCAGCCGGAGTAGTGACCTCACCTTTGGGATCTAAAGAGCTACTTATCCCGTATGATTGCATTTTCGACCATTCTTCTTCTGTCACTCAACCTATCATACTCACCTTTCCCGAACTTTCGCTCCTTGCAAACAGAATGTTCAGATTTCTCTAATAAAAGGTAATCCTGCCCTTTTATTGAATTCCGAATAGTATGGCTAATTGTATTGACTATTTTAACGATGCAGCTAATAGATATCGTTTGATCTTGAAGTATAACTTTCTACTTTTTTTCTAGCTGTAATTGACATATTTGTCGGTATTGCAAATTTAGCTCACTTGTCCTCCTGTTTTTTTTTTCTTCCTCCCGGCTGAACTCTGAATTTTTTATCGAGCCCGGAGCACAATTGTTCTGTTGTAATCGACTTCCCTAGCTAACCTTTTCCCTTTATCCCTAATTTGCTCTCCAGATTCACCATAATCTTAATCTGGAGTGATTAAAAGTTTCGCCTTTTCTCTTCCTCACTAATTCCTCTTTTCTCTCTTCATTCTCACCTTGTGCTGCTGTTAAATCCCCAGGTTCCTGTTTGTCTTAGCTGGTTAGTACTTCATAAGTACAGACTTAGTGTTTGTCCATTTGCATTCGGCGGATTGGGGGGGCTGTTTCCTCTTGCCACTTTCCAAGTTTTCTTAGATCCCGTTGCTGAGTTGCCCGAACAGGGATCTCATTTCTCCGACCTTTAATAAAACCCCTCTTACTACTGTAGATAGAGCCTTTCTTAAAAAAAAAAAGATAAGCAAAACAAAATTCCAATGAGTTACTTTTTTACTCTACGGTACTCGAGTGCAGAATCACATATGTTTAAGCTGACAGCTTTCCCGTTTTACGCTTGCTAGGGCCACGAAACTATTTGTATTACAATAAGCGAAGCCATTACCATATCTGCCCACCATGTTGGTAACTTGCATCCTTTGCCAACTATCCGTGAATCCCGGCACCCAGGGCACTCAGTGCTTCAGCAATGCCAAGATATTCTGATCCCTCAGTAATGCTCAAAGAGGAAAGGATACCAAGAATAGAGCCTTTAAGGAGGGAATAAGAAAGACAGGCCACCGAAAAGAAGGATTTAGCTATTAAAACGTGAGTTGGTAAGAGTAGGGTAGCAAAAGAAGCTAAGTCACTGATCACTATTCCCCGTCTCTTTGTCTCTATCGTCTGAAGGGCGATGCCTCCATCCATCCCGGATACGTGGTTCCTAAAGGCAATAGAGGTAAACGCCACGCTCAGGAAGGGCGAAATATCACTGAAAGAGTGGTTGGATATGGAGAGGGGGTTGGAAGCAATGAAAGCCTTAGTCGTAATTTCTGGACAAGAGGATTTTATTGTGAGGGTTAGTCGGGAGAAAGTGCGGAGAGGGGAATATGAGTAGGGGAAAATGGAATATACTGTATCATACCGGTAGTTTCGCCATGCTCCGAAATCAATCCTACTGAACTCTCTCACTCTATAAAGCCAATAAAAAATGGCCACTCACAAGCGACATCCGCCGCAATAAGTTAAAGCATTGTTCTGTGTGTTTCTTTAAAACCTTTTTTACTTACACCAGATTCGATCCCAGGATCACCAATGCGTTAAACTGATGTACAACCAACTGCGCCGCCGAACCTGATGACGCTATTTTAAGCACAATACGAATGTTAATTGAGTGAAATCCATTTCTATTGTTATTGACTTAGAGTACGTGTGTCCACGATATTTCGCCATGTTGGATCTCTTTACCTTATTTTTGCAATCCTGCTAACTGGCTAAATAATTCCTCGTTGCACTTTGGTCATCGGTGGAAAAAGTTCAGAGGTTCTATTTCCCCCTCATCTTCCGACCTTCTGACCCTAATCTCCCTCTCACTAATATCGGAACATTCCCTATACATACATCATGGGCGACTATGTTATATCCCAGTCCAGCAT
Organism: Tuber borchii; assembly: GCA_003070745.1. NCBI lineage: Eukaryota > Fungi > Ascomycota > Pezizomycetes > Pezizales > Tuberaceae > Tuber > Tuber borchii. Next base: position 74,524 of record NESQ01000058.1, on the reverse strand, counting down.
TGATCCACGAATCCTTGTATTTAATGGATTTTTAAACCTGAAACGTACGACTGTCCTCAACTGAGCTGCCTTTAATTCCCTCTCGATTATCTCGAAGTCATCCTCAGTAATGACGCCATCGAAGTATAAAAAAGAGACCCCAGTGGAGTTGGAATCAATAGTCGTCATTGTTGTTATTCACCGGCGCTCTCCGAAGACTCCTCCTGCACTCTACTATAACATGCCAGCAGAACACCGGAGGATTCACCGCAGTCTGGTGCTCGGTGAAGACTGCGAAGTGAGGGGAAATGATACCACGGTGAAGAACCAGTGAGGAGAATGCGGGGTAGCAAGAGAGGGGTAAGAGGGGTAAGAGGGGTAGCGCGCGGGGTAAAGGTATGGCGTGAGATACTATGAAAATGGTGCGACTATATTCAAGATAATTCGGGAAGGGCAGGCGTCAATTCATGTATTTAAAGGGTCATCTCTGACCACAATTGTAGATAGAGCAAGGTCACTAAATAACAGTTTTGTCCCCCACATACTCATACTCTTCTTAGTCCAACGCTACCCACCTTTTTTGCTTATATTTTTAGTCATGATGGTCTTGACTAGATCACCTGGAAGTTTGGAGCGGAATTTGTGGGGGATTAAGCGTGCTTGCATCTGAAACGGGATACTAGGGCTATTGCTTGAAAGCCCAACCCAACCGCGGGGGTTGACTGAGTGCGCCGGGCGTCGATTTTTGTTGCGGAAGGACATGAGTGATCTAAGCACCGGTTTACCACCGGCTCAATGGGACAACCCTACCAATCACTGCATCCTCATCCGGGCACCCTCCGGCGATAACTCAGGACACACGTCCAGATAAATGCTCAGCGCTTCTGCCTGTTTCGTGTCCGGCTTTCCACTATGGAATCAATAACATAGTCGATCTTTTTCCGCCGTGAGTCAAGGGTCTAGTCGTGGCGGGTGAAAGGCGTTTGGTGGCTACTTCGCGTTAGTTATTGAAAAGGAAAGAAGGGGAGGAGTTGCTATGTAATAGTACCATGAACCAGGGTTTCGGTGTAAGTTTTTGTCCCTTCAGAAAGAGCCAAGCTTTGGCCCACCACATCTATAAGTTCACAAAACATCAGCAAATGCTCAAGGCCGAGTAGCTAGAGCTTGGAACCAACTTGCCAAAGCCCCTACCAGTCTCTCATTGCTTGATCTCCTTCCACGCTCTCTCGTTAACAGCGGTATGTATCGGAACGATTGCGCGCAGATCCTCAGCCCTCAGAACCCAGTTGTTACTTTTCATTCCGTTGAAGAACAGCTCTCCAGAGGGGTATATCCAATTTCCACTCCTAGGAATTTGATACCGCGGATCATCCTCCGGATTCGACGGCTCCATGTTCGCCCGCGGGAGTGTCGAGCCCCCCACCCAACACCGAGGTTTAAATCAGGAGGCTTGAGACGTCCAGCCGGCAGTGTCTGGTCCGGTGGCGGCGGCAGCGGGGTTGAGAATTTCCGAGTTGAGTATGTTTGGTGGGGTGTGTGTGAAGAGTAAGGGATTCAGATGGAAACATTCCCTTTTGGGTGAGAGGCGAAGTTTCTCCCGATAACAAGGCTCGATGGCGAAAGCTTTCAGGGTTTGAGAATTACCCTACCAACCGGCGACCACCCTTCATTCGTTTTCGCTTGCTTCAGCGCTTTTTCTCTAGAGCTATGTTTGTATTTTGGCTTAGCTTGTTAAAATGTTCCCGGACCTTGCCGGCTGCGTCCTTCAATTTTTCTAATCCAATATCCAAGCTTCATTATTGCCCCTCCAGATCCCAGAGCTTTGTATCAAGTTTGACATATTGAACAACAAAGTCAAGGAAATAGCGAGATTTTCAATAAGGCGCGACTCATTGAGGAGTAGGCATCGAACATTTGAGAAGGTCTGTCGCTTATCGTTAACTCCTGGGTTTCCGTATGGGTAACAATTGATCGGGTGGTCGAGTAGATTTCCAGGATAAAGAGTGCCTCGCAAACCTAGGATGAGTTGAAAGGCTGGCTCTGATAGGTCCTTATGGTGCTCTTGTGCCCAATGCCTTGTAGGAAGGTATAGAAAAAAAGAAGTGAAAAAAATCGCGCAACTGCATCTCAGACCTTCCCGAGCTCTTCGGTGGTAGAAAAAAATTGAATAGCGGGTAGTCGGAAAGAGCAGAGAACAAGCAACTTGAATTCGAGAATGGATTTATTTATACAGCTCGCATCGCCAAGCCTTACTGTCCTGGCTTTCCCCTTCCGCAACACTCTCTCCTCCACCTTTACAGCTACTGGACCCCCAGATACCCATCTCTGTCAAACACCTTTAAGCTACCAAACATGCATGAGAAAAGGACAAAGTTCGCCAGGATGCCTGTATCAAGGAGTGGAAAGGTCAACCCCCCAACAGAAAAAAAATGAACCCGTGGGAGACATCAGATGGAGAGCGGCGCAAGCGGGTGTTATTGTGGTGGGATGATTGCCAGCCCCGCGGGGGGGGGGCGGTGGGCGGGGGGGCTCGGTGGATTAAATGAATTGAGTCGAGTAGGCGAAACCCCAGAAATCTCTTTTCGAACCGATCCGGATATCATCAAGGTAAGTCCCAGGCTTGTAGAGTCGAAGCCATTCCTTCCGCTCATCCGCCTTTTTCTTAGAAAATGCGAGCTCGATTAGTCGCCGACCTTCCTCCTCCATCACATGGAACTCCTTGACATGTTTTTCCAGATCCGAAAAGTACAATTTTGCATCCCGTTCACCTCTGGTTTCCAAACTCTAGTGATGTCAGCATACGTACGCTACTCCAGGTGCTAGGAGAGAAGAATTTACTTTGTAGTACTTATGTTCCCATCCTTTTTCCGTGTTGTTCTCTTCCCAATACTCATACTTTGGCATGGTAAAGAAACTGATCTCCTTGGTTGGCTTTTTGACCCCACCTTTGAACACCTTCACAATAGGTGTGATAAATTCGCTTAGAAAGTTGGGCAACTTGAGCAAACTAGGGAATTGAGTCTCGAAGAAGTTGATAAGCAATCCTTTGATATGGCTTCCGCCATAATCCTGATCCCTCATGATCATGAGATGACCATATTTCAATTCTTTCCTTGATTCGTAAACCTTCTTATGTTGCAGCCCCAGAATCTTTTTAACGTTTTGAATTTCCACATTCTTCATTATTTGATCATGAGAGGCGTCCCGAACATTAAGAAGCTTTCCGCGCAAGGGGAAAACGCCAAACCTATCCCGTCCAGCGATTGCAGATATACCAGCAACAGCAAGTGATCTAGCTGAATCTCCTTCAGTCAGAATAAGCACGCATTCCTGTGAGTCCTTGGTTCCAGCTCTGTTGGCATCGATAAGTTTTGGATTATTGATTCTAAAAACTGTCAGTACACCCGGGGCCACCAAACAATATGCTAAGACTCACCTAGAACGCCTTGATCCATCCGTTTGTTTCAACTGTTTATCAGCTTTCATATTGGCATAGTCGATGATGTTCGAGATAACAGGAGTCCAATTTTTCAAAGCCAGTACAAATATGTATTAAGAGATTCCTATTGTAGGTCAAGGAAATACCGAAAAATAGATAAGGAAATGTTAGGAAAAAAGGAAACCCATGAGCCAATATCTCCTCCTTCACATACAAAAACGAGAACTGTTCCACTGTCGGAGGCTTTGCCTGAAGTGCCGCTGCCCTTGTCGCCGGATATATCGTTGACACCGATACATCCCAGTGTGAGGCAGGTAGGCTATGAGGTGGGGACCGTGCCTGCCGTTAAGGTGTCAACACTCGCTATGCCAAGTGAAGGCAGGCCGTGGTCGTTGTCGCCAAGCCTGTACCAGGGTTCTCTGGAAGCGCTGAGAGAGTGAGATCTGCTGGTCTTTAGGGTACTCAATATAAGCCTTATACGCATCCGAGCGCCAGCGCCCAAGTATTTGGATCTGGGTATCAGCAATCCCATTCTCTGCAGCCCATGTCGCTGCTCCCCTGCGAAAGCTATGGCCATTCCAGGCCCCATCCCCCATACCTGACCTTATAGCCAACTCGCGTAGTGTCCGGACGACATGTTCCCTCGTGTAAGGCAGTTGGTCATCTCGTCCAATGCAGAAGAGAGGTGCGTGCAATGGACGGTGAGAATCAAGAGTGAATAGTCGTTGAATTCCTTGAATAGGGCATCCGGAATCATTGCTGGCCGACACTGTTAGCTGAATACCCTGTCGAAAAGGGTCAGTCTTTGAGGCTGGCAATGTTAGTTCCAGGTACGCTTCTCCTCTATGTTCCCTTAGTTGAACGCTGCTTTTGGTAAGGAACCAGGTCCGGAATTGAGACCCTGTTGCCATATCCGCTTTCTTGTAAGTAAATTCGCCAACACGGAGGAAGGCGGCAAAGGCGAGGGTAAATGCTGCTCTGGTAACAATGTCATCATAGCTTTCGTTTTTTAGGGTGGACAGGATGCGCAAAAGGGAAGGTCTGGTTAGTGGGGTACGGTCACGCCGGTTTGCTTCCTGGTGCTCTCTCTTGATTCCCTGCAGTATTCGCTCCAATCTGGGATCACTGAATACCTCACATTCGATGCCCAGATCCAGTTGATATGATTTGATTCCCGTGAGGTATAGCTTCATTGTCTTGACTTTTATCATGCCAGCTAATGAACAAAGCCAGTCGGTTAACCAGCCTACCTTTGCAGGAAAGCAGGATCCGTTCCGGTGTTGGTGGCTGGATAGCCTACAGAATTGAGTAAACCTTGCTCTCGGAGTGTCATAATTCTGCCGGGTTGATGGCGCAAGTCCGCGCCATAGGTAATGTGCTGCTATGGCAGAGAGCCCGGTTCTTTGTACATCAAGAACCCAAGATCCCGGGGGCTTTGTGTTACGGAGACTAACCGTGGCGCTAGGTTAGCAACTTTGTCAAAGTTGAAGCGGGAGAGCGCGTCTGCTAGCCCATTTTCCTTCGTCGAAATCCAGCGGGCCTCAATTTCTATGTCGTGCTGCACTGCTACGATGAGGCATCTTCTGAGCAGGTTCATCAAAGCTCCTCGTATTGTTCGGTTTTCGAGTCCATGGACCACTGCCTTGTTGTCTATATGCATGACTACCTTCATGCTCTGCCACCGGCGTCCCCAGTGTAACAGCCCCTGTTCTACTGCCCGTAACTCTTTTGTGTTGATGTGTTCACGTTGTTTGAGAATAAGACGGGGGTGAGACATAGAAAACGAGTTTCCTGGAAGAGGCTGTGGGGCATGTCGGGTGGTACTATGGTTTGCTGTGGTCCGCACGCTGGTTGTCTTCTCAGTTGTATAGTATCCTCCCAAGCCCTTTGTGCTAGAGGCATCCGACCAGAGACAAATAATGTCTCGCTGTTTTCTTCTTATCAAGCGTGCTGGTTCAGTTTTTAAAACCCTTACCCACCATACTAGATCTTTGGACGCTTCGTGTGAGACTCGCCTTCGGTGGTTCGGGGTCGTGTTTGGGAAATATAACTCCATGTTATACAGCCGGCGGAGGAATGCTCGCCCCAGAGGTACAACGATGGTAACGAAATTAAGATATCCTGTGATAGTTTGGATCTCTCTTAGAGAGAGAGAAGTTGCGGTGCTTGCGGTTAGGGTAACCATCCGGGCTTTCTGTAGCTTTTGGGGCGGGAGGCGTATTAACATTTCGTTCCTGTCTACTTCAACCCCTCCGAACTTCACGACTGACCCCTCCTGGCTCTTGGATATCTTAATTCCTAGGCCAACCTCTCCACTGAGTTGTGAGAAGATCTCGCGATAGCTTTTGAGCCTCTGGGTCCGAGGGAGAATAATGAGAAAATCGTCCAAATAGTGGACAATTGCGGCTGGCAGTCCTTTCACTTCGAACTCATTTAGGAGAATCCAATGGAAGATTTCCGCAAAGAGATTAAAGAGATAGGGTGCGGTCCGAAGACCAAATGGTAAGAATCGATCCGCATAGTATCCTTGGTTCCACTGGAAGCCCAAGAGAGGGGTGTCTAAAGGGGATATTGGAATGTGTCTGAATGCGTTCTCAAAGTCTCTTTTAACCATCAGAGACCCTAGTCCGAAGTGCCGAATACACTGTATAGCATCGCTAACCGTACTATAGGCAATCGTCCCATATTGTTCTGGAATACCGGCATTGACGGAGCTCGTGTCGTTAGCTGGGTAGGATAGGTGGTGTATACGTCGTTTTTACCTATCCGACTTATCAGTCGGTCCCAGAGGAGAGGCGGTGAAATACTCCGGTACGCTTGCTAGTGTGGGGTAGTTGGCTAGGCGGTCCTTCGCTATCTCCTCGGCGATACTTGCGCTAACAGTATCAGGGGAATCGACTGCTGACAGTAGGTTGGGATGTATCTGGATATGGGTGCGTTGTCCCTCATACCAGATCCGAGCTCCATAAAGGCAGATACCCAAGATCGCTTCGGTTACAAAGGGGTTTGGGTATGTTGTTGTACGCTCTTTCCATCCGTGGTATCTTAGTGGGCCTGCTGGCATAGGAAGTGTGTGTTTTGTGTATAGTGTATAGTGAAGCGATGTGTTTGGGCGAAGCGGTTGTTGGCTAACATGATCGTGCGGTGGGATAGTTGAGTGTGTTGGCCAGGAGAAAAGAGTGGGGGAAGATAGTGTAGAAATTGCTGCAGTCGCAGTAAGTTGCCATCTGATAATCCCATCAGGAGTATATTTATTTACATGAATTAAAATGATATGAGGAAGAAGAAGAGTGAGGTTGAAGGGAAGCTAACGTCTATGACTAGTGCCGATTTGAGCCTGATAGGACAGAGTTGTATCTCCTTGGTTGCACTGGGGTGCTTTGTGACTGCTGCCAGATATTATGCAGATATGCTGGTGCCGGCAACTCGACATTCGACAATCCCTGTAATTCCAGTTACGGCAAATTTGTGCTACCTGCTGGTTGTTGCTTCTGAGAGCCATAACTGTCCCGCTCGTCTGAATGGTGGACTTGTGGGCAAATCGTCTTTGGTGAGTTGCATAGGGGCCGGACGATGTTGGATACTCCCGGAATGGCAACTCAATTGTTGGACGGGAGTAGGTAGGGGCTCGGGTGCTGCCTGAGATCCAGGTACTGCGTGGTATTGGATGTGTGAAGTACTTTGATGCTACAAGTTCGCTATCGAGTTGACGCCAGGGCTCTGGCATAAAGATGTTCTTCCTGCTGGCTATCCGCTTCCGGTGGAACTGAAAATGGTAACCCTTTACCCCTTCCCAGGTATATTTTTCCAAGAGATCGTAAACATTTATAGTATAGATGAAGAGTGCTGTAGCGAGTTCTGCTTGTAGGGAATATGGGGCTAGTTTCGCCAGAATTCCACTATAGGCGGCCCACGCCTTGAAGAAGTAGCTCATTCGATATTCGCTCTCCTTTCCGTCCCGCTCTGCCTGCTCGAATTCGACTCCGCCAATATTGATTGTACGCTGAGACTCGGCATGTTCCTTTTCTGTTGCTAATAGCCTGTAGATGTTTGTAGGCTTAAATCTGTTCTCGATAATTTGGACCAATGTACTTCGCTCCACGCCGGGAAATAGTGCTTCAACTGAGTCCACTGTTGCTCTGACAGACACGCTCTCACCTGCTGGCAGTGGTTGGGTCTGGGTAGGGTGATACATACTGGGTTCCGGTAGAGCCTGGCTAGGGCCGTGGTTTAGTTCCGTCTCAGAACGAAGCTGGGCTAGTTGGTTCTCCAATTCTCGAATGCGGTTGATGGTTGGATTGGCTGCCCAAGGTGGACTTGACTGTTGCTGTTCCTGTAGTGGTAGAACATTCTGGAATTGGTGTGGGCTGGCTCTATGGTTTGGCCTACATAGCTGCTGTACAACTCGGTCGATAATGTCTTGTTCGTGGGACTTTAGTAGTTCGCGCATATCGTCTAGGCTGATGCCGGAGCTGCGGGACTTGGGTGGTGGGAGACTACTATCGCGTGAGTCAGGGGACTCTCGGGTGTTGGTGTGGCATTGGATAGTACTCTGGGTCGAGTTACTGGGTGTATGCGGGTCCTGAATTGACTGGTGTGAGTCTGCGTACTCACTCTGTTCTCCTTCTTCGCTGGTGACCTCCTGCTGGAGCGTATCTCCAGATTCTGCTAGGCTAGGTTCGGCTTCTTCAGATTGGCCGTACCGTTGTGGGGTGTGCCGGCTCCGGGTAGCCTTCTGAACTCGTCCACGTCCTCCCCTTCTGCCTGAGAGGGTAGTGCTACTTGTGCGTCGTGAGCCACGTCTGGTTGGCATCGGAATCACTTTGAGGTTTGGTATCTAAATCTATCTCGGAATAAATACACTGCCAGTGCTTGTGGAAAAGGAGGATTTTTGTAAACCTGTCGAAGATCGCGAGCTGTAGGGAGCTTGATGATAGCGTGTTCGAACAGACGGAAGGTGATGAGGAAGCTGTAAAGAGGATGGGGTTCGCATGATCAGGGAGATGGGGACGACTCCGGTAGTGTCCCACGGGCCTACGCGTTGGAGCTATGACCCCGCAGCAGCAAAACCCCCAGCTATTCCTTTTTCCGACAACCTCCGCGTTCTCGCTTATCCGGATGCTGGGGTCCGCTACGCTTTGCCCAATTGGCAGTGGGTTGTCCCAACCCGGTATATTCTTCACAACATTTTTAAAGAGAGTGTCGCTCAAAAAAAACATTTGCTGCCAAACGCACTAGATATAGTAGTTAGTTGTTCCTTGGTTTGCGAGGTAAACGCCGGATTCTCAATCAGGCAGTTGACGAATATGAAGAAATGATTGCGCATATGAGCATTTGTGACGGCGGCTCCAGATTTGTTCTGTATCTTTAGAGCTCCCTGAAGGTGAGTACAAAAAGTTGATCTGCGATGTAATTCACATGGGTTCCCCGGATGTTGTAGCGATACTATTGACGAATGATACCTGTTGGAAATTACCACTGCTAGCAGCGAAGGCTACTTCCCAGCGATCATTCACGACTTCCCAAGTAATCACAGGCTTTTCTTCGACACCAGCTGCTTCGTGCAGTGCATTGATAAATATCTCGCAGTACTTCTTGAAGTTCAGCTTGATCCGCTCCCCGTTCATCTTCAAAGAAAGAGTCTTAGTGATGTTAAGAGGCGGAATAGCAGAGATTTATGCGACCTATTATTAAATTTGTTAGTGGGATTGGTCGTACTAGTTAGAGTTAGAATAGAGTTAGATTTACCGGATGAGACGATAGGCGAAATACTTTATACGCTAGGAAGAGAAGCTCCTCAAACGAAATAATAATTGGTTCATTTGTGGTATGACATTGGTCGAAAATTCCATTGTGGGGTATTCGTAGCTCGGCGGACCCCCGCGGCGACGACACCACCCCCGCGCGATCGATATCAAACATCTGGATGCTACTGGGTATCCATCGCTCTTGTATTCCCAACTCTCCAGGAGCCATCTTCCAAACCTCGAGGTGGATGTGGAATGGATTTCGTGAACTTTTGCCTAAGATGACATATCGGGTACGGCCTTCAGAATTGCGTAACCACCACGAGGCATCCTTTGTATAAAGAGTACATGTATTCCGAATACGCAATTTCAATCACCAACGACGGCCAAGAATCTGGCCCTACCCGTGTTACCGGCGCCATTGCTTGGTCCGTTTCTTTCGCACGGTCATCCGGCGCCAACGGTGGGCGTGGTTTGAGCCTAGACTTAAGACCCATGAGAACATCGGTGGCGCTGGGGTGCGGGGGAGGTGAAGGGAGGTGGGGTGATCTGCAGGGTCCGTTGGAGAGTTATCCCACCCGCCCGCAGCGGATACGCCAGGGGTAGCAGTAGCAGTAGTGAGCGTGGGTGCTAGTGAGACGGAAAGCGGACGTCGTGCTGCCGTTACCAGAGGAGTCTTCTACTTCTTCTAGTGGAAGTGGGTGTATGATATCCCTATACTTCCCTTTCTTGGATCATTCTCTTCCTGTCGCTGTTTAGGTACAGATTCCTTCTCTCTGGGAAAATTGGTGGAGCTCGGGGGTGAGTGGTTCGATGCCGGAGATGTTTGTTAACCCTCGTTGGGTGGTAACCGCGGCATCAGCGTCCAATTCGCCGAATGCAAACGGACAAACACTAAGTCTGCGCTTAAGAAGTGCTAACCAGCTAAGACAAACAGGAACCTGGGGATTTAACAGCAGTAGAAGGTGGGAATGAAGAGATAAAAGTGAAATTAGTGGCGAAGAGAAAACCCGAAACTTTTGATCACTCCAGATTAAGATTATGGTGAATCTGAAGAGGAAATGAGGGATAGGGGGAAAAGGTTTGCTCGGAAAGTAGATTGTAACAGAAAAACTGTGCTCCGGGCTCGAAAAGAAGTTCAGAGTTCAGGCGGGAGGAAGAAGAAAAACAGGAGGACAAGTGAGCTAGATCCGCAATACCAACAAACATGTCAATCACAGTCAAAAAAAAACTGTAGAAAGTTATACCCCAAGATCAAACGAAATGTATTGGCTGCTTCGTTAAAGTAGTCAATAAACTTAGCCATACTATTCGGAATTCAATAAAAGGGCAGGATTGCCTTATATTACAGAAGTCTGAACATTCTGCTTGCAAGGAAGGAAAGTTCGGGAAAGGTGAGTATGATAGGTTTAGTGACAGAAGAAGAATGATCGAAAATGCAATCATACGGGATAAGTAGCTCTGTAGATCCCAAAGGTGAGGTTACTACTCCAGCTGAATCGGTGTCAAAATCCTGAGTAGATTGAGGAAGCGGAGGATACACCGTCTTAGTCGCTATAGGGCTCGTTGTCCAACGTTCGATACCAAGGTGGAGCGGATCACGGCTTATTCGGGGGTGGGGGGTCGGCAGATCGTCTTCCTATGAAGTAGAGGTAGGTGTCTTTTAAGAAACCCTCAGCCTCTTCCTCCCCCAAGCGAGATAGAGTTCCAAGAGGTAGATTCCTGAATGAAGAACAATATAATGAGGCTGACCGCCGCAGTTGTGGTTATTAGTAGTAGCAGCAGGGATTGTAGTTGATAGATGCGCCGCTGGAAGAGTAGTTCCTCGGGGAGTAGGGTTAGCCTTATTATTAGCATTTGTATGTGCTTGTCTGAGTGCGTGTTTTGTGATTCGAAGGCTAAGATGGTTGATTGCTAGACTTGGTGGTATTTTTTCCCCTTCTGAGCGTTAGTACCGCCGGGAATCTGATGATGGAAAGGGAGACAAACCTAACTGTGCAGTTCTGTTAGAACTGTAGAACTTAGTTTCTCAATGAATTGTGCCGTCTTCTCTCCATTTGGCTCTTTTTTTCAACCCCCACGAAGGCGTCGCCACCACCCCGAAGTCACGGCAAGTGATGCTACGGGCATAGAAGTAGGAGCGAATGACCAGGGGAGTCGTCGGGGACAAGAAACCGAAGTTTAAATCCAGGCCGAGGAATATTGGTAGGCATCGCTGGTGATGGCGGAGAGGATATGACCACGGGATTAGAGTTGTCAATAGTCTCGTAGGGGAGGGGTGATTTTCAGGAAACCGCAATAGCCTCTGATGAGCGCTTGTGTGGATGCCGCTAGTGAATTTTTTTTGCCCCAAGTGCTAGGGTCGGGTAACCCTTGTAAACCGTTTACCATTTTTAGACAAGCCAGCATGGCAACGGTCACCCGTAACAAGTAGCACAACCTTCTAATGAAAAATACTATGATACAAGTTTTAATTCACCATGATTATGATGATCGCAAAATAAGATAAAATATAGTGGGCGACGGAAAAAAAAAAAGGAGCAAAATTATTCCGGTGGTTAATTGTCTAGAAATCGTAAACAGTCGATAAGTAGAGGTGTGTTGGGGTATGAATCTATTTGCCTTCTTAATTTGCAACAGGCCATCGCAGTGCTTATGTCCCCAATGGCGGTTTAGCAAGCGCGGTTGCCGTGACGATCTTGGTTTTATCCCCCTTCCGTTAGTGCATTGACATAAAGTACTGTACGGGGCTGAAGCAAAACATTCAATATGAGAGAGAAAAATAAACATAAAATAGAGAAAAAAGGAGGAAGGGTGTAAAAACAACTTTTATTATAAGTTGAGATGGATTCACATTCCCATGCTAATGGCTGCCTGCAAAAACTGCGGAAACTTGCTAAGTCCGGACTGGGATATCCGGTTAATGAAGGAGGAGAATTCGTCTAGCGGGTATTTATCATTGGTCAGTTTGTACCAGCGAGTACTCGCTAATGACAATCTTCACGCCAATACCTTAAGTGATGCGATATCTTACTGGATGGGAATTAAGACATCCTGGTCCAGACCTAGCGAGTTTCCGCAGTTTTTGCTGCACCAGTAGTTATTGTCTGCTCGAGTAGATAGTGAATTGTTAACAAGTATCCGGGTTACCCGGCCTTTCCACTTTGGCGAGTTAGAGGTTGCCACTCGGAATTTTTTTCTGCGCTGGGCGTGTACGGCGGTAGACCGGGTGAGCGTTCAGCGAGGCTTGGCCGAGATTTGTTAGCAGTTTGGTTTGAGGAGCACGGAAATTTGGTGTTAAGTCATGCCAAGCCTCCCTGAGAGTGTCGCCTCGCTGAACGCTCACCTAGTCTATATAAGAACAAAAGTCTGGCATCAAAAATACGTCTACGGAGGTACAGCCCATAAGTATTGTATGTTACACACGCACCTCATGCAAAACCCTCTCCCTGTGTAATATACAATACTTATGAGCTGTACCTCCGTATGGCAACCAACCTAGCAACCAACCCGGCAACCTAATGCTAAGCTAGAAGTGATAAACATGTTTATGTGGTGAGCTACTTTCTCGCTTCCTGCGGGAGCAGCAAGTCTTGGGTTAAAAAAATTTGAGCCTCATCATTTTAACTACTTTTTCCTCGTGCAGTCTAACCCCCACGATGGTGGCATGAACCATATTTCATCTTAAATACAATGTTTTTAAGCATGGTGATAATGATTTCTACAGGTCAAACCATTTTCACAACGGAATGGTCGCCGCTTCTTCCATTTTTGCTAAATAGGTTCTTGGTGATTTTATTTATCATGAAGTTGAAAAGAGATGAAAGGATCGACGGAGATTGTTTATGGGCCGGTAGTGTTGGTTACAGGGCCTCCGGCCCGGAGAAGAGCGTTTTTTCCACCATTCCCCCCCCCAGCCCCCTCCCATGGTCTAGAAAGACTCCTGTCCAATATGGGAGGCGAGAAACAGAGGCAGAGGCGAGGATGACCGACGAAATATTTCCCCCGGGCCGGAGTAATAGCGGCGCTGGGGAGCGAAAACCCGCCCTCCCCCGCCCCATAACGAATACTGATGGGCTGGTCTTTCCTTTATCATCGTTATGGCAGTGTTCAGAAGAATGAGGTCATAGATAGAGAGCAATGGAGGAGTTCAGGAAGCGATAGATCAAGCAAGGTAGTCTCCTTATACTCTTTCCACATCTTTATGCTTATAAGTTAGTTCTGGAGGAGGACGAGCGAATAAGGTTCCTGATTAAACCTGCCCTTTGGTCTAGCCCTACCGGTAGTCTACGGAGGTACAGCCGGTAAGTTTTGTATGTTAAACAGGCACCTCAGGCAAAACCCTCTTCCCGTGTAACATAGAAAACTTACCGGCTGTACCTCCGTAGCTCACGTGTTTGGCCGTTGCGCTTTTTATTAGTCACTCCACGGTTGACCTCTTCGGACAGTCCGATTTCAGGAAGCGATAATGTTGGTTACCGTTAAAGTTAAACCAAATAAGCACTTTGAGTCCTGGAAGCGAGAAAGTAGTTCACGGCATAACCATGTGAATCACTTTCAGCTTGGAATTTGGTTACCGGGTTGGTTGCTAGGTGGGTTGCCATAGACGCATTTTTGATGCCGGACTTTTGTTATATACCGCCGTAGCGTGCGGTACTCATACTAATACAGATGACCCGCGGTATTGATAGCTGGGATGGCCCAAGGGTCGGAATTGCTGAAGGCGTTGGCACAGAAGTTTGTTGTGATCGAGGGGCAGAGGGGGGGAAAGACAAATTCAAGAGCATTAGGAGATTTAAAGCTCCAATTTGGAATCTTTCCAACTTTATCAGTGCATTTTTATGAGTGGGAGTTGAACCCGATTGGACTGCATCGCTAATCGAGATTTAGAGCTCTCCTCCGGTCCAGTGTTCATGGGAAAGATAGTAGGGTTCGACCCAATCAGGATGAGATCCACTTCACCTCATGCTAGATCAGGGTGTTCAAGTCTTTGCATATATATACACTCTTCCCATAATTCAAACAAAGACCTAACCGAGCTAACCACACCTTCCCGCGAATCCGTGTCCCCGCTCTACATTTGCCATTCTAATCTTTAGCTTACTCAGATATTCATCTTGATCTTGATAAAATCTCATTTGGAATAGCCATATGTGATCAGCTCGGCGAGGGTAGGTTTTGGGTTAGTCTCAAGAGTAGTGAGCCAATCATTGATCTTAAGAGTCTCCATAAGCGAAGTTTATTAAGCTCCGCTAGAAGCTCCAAAGACTTCTAGACGCTTGAGATGTTTAGAACGTTAACAATGTAAGGCGATTTGTAGACCTGTTTCATAACAGCGGAAAGCTCGTAATTTAGGCCTTAGAATCGAGAAGATTGGATAGGAAGGAGGCGCTTGATGTCATCATTCCTAGTGAAGACACCGGGAAGGTAAACCTATTGTGGCTGTACATCATCTAGATGTCGAATAAATCATGAACCCCTATTTAGCTTTTCTTCCTATCTAATTCCTTTTAATATGGGGGAATCCTCGTGGCTTGGAGCGAATTAAGATTTTCGCAACAGTTAGCAAGATTTTGGAATTGTGTGTAATTACATAATCGGCAGGAACCTTCGCACGTTCATCTCCTAGGAACAATTCCGATCCCACAGTCACATCTAGTCACCATCGTCAGTGATCCTCAGTCTCCCCAACAATTCCTCAGATCCCCCTCCTCCTTCTAAACAGTCTTCTTTTCGCCCCTTATCTTTACAAATTTCTACAAAGCTCGAATGTTTGCCTGAATGTAAACTCGGTCCCCTATCTCACCCACCCGTATTCATGATTTTGCTAACCTATTTTGTCAGGCCTATTGCGGTTTGGCCAGTGACCAGCGGTTTAGCCCAGCCCTGCACCTGTCGCACCTACCGCCTGATTCTCCAGAGTGTCAGCTTTTTCTTTTCGACTAAGTAGTCTCCCCGATGTTTTGTTCTCCCTTTTTTTGATGGATATAGTCTCATGGTAGTTGTTATGGTACGATATTTGTTTGGGGCACGACCTATAGTTTAGGGTCGTGACTGCTTGTGAGTGACTGTTTGTGTGTGAGAAGTTTTTCTGTTACGTGTTGCGATCGCTTTCTACCTGTATATATAGTCGAGGACTAACCTGAGAGAGCGAGAAGAACACACTTTCCTTTCCTGCTTTTGGAGTGTTGCCATCATTTTTCTGGTGTCGTGGCAAGTTCACTGAGTCGCCTTTCTCCACCTCTCTAGGGGCGTGAGACAAGAACCACATAACTCCCCAGATCTATCGTTCCTACTTCTATGTACTATCATTTTCGCTATTCGTCTAAACAACGTTCTACAAACAAGCTCAAAAGTTGGCCTGAATTTAAACCCTCATCCTCTTTTTCCGTGCAGTGCGCAACATTACAAAGTCGTCATTCTCCTCCGCAGCGGGGGCTGGGAAAAACGACTCAGGGTCTAGGGGCAGTTTCGTGCCACTCCACACCAACAATAAGGACTTGGTGATCTCGGAAACGGGATCAGATAGTTGGAGTTCGGTTGGTCTAGAACCGTATTTGTACCGCTTAAACTGGTGAGCAAGGGCCAGCGATAGTTACGTTAAAATGCGATTTTTACCCTAGTTTTGTATTGGAATCAATCGCAGTAAGACAACATAGGCTAACTCTTTCTTACCACAACTAGACATTTCAAGGCTCTTCTTTTGACGCAATCATAAGTTTCACCTCAACCACTTCTATTGCAACGTGATAGCCCCTGGCGGGCACTCACCTATTTATGTGGTACCACATCCGGTGCCTATTAACAAACTTTCTAATTTCTTGGGCCTAAGCGGGTGATTAGATCACTCATGTCCTTCCGCAACGAAAATCGACGCCTGGTGGACTTAGTCAACCCCCGCGGTTGGGTTGGGCATTCAAGCGATAGCCCTAGTATCCCGTTTCAGATGCAAGCGCGCTTAATTCCCCACAAGTTCCGCTTCAAATCTCCAGGTGATTTAGTCAAGACCATCATGACGACTTTTGATTCCAACTCCAATGGGGAATCTTTTTTATACTTCGATGGCGTCATTACTGAGGATGACTTCGAGATGATCGAGAAGGAATTAAAGGCGGCTTAGTTGAGGACAGTCGTGCGTTTCACGTCCGAAAATCCATTAAATGCAACGATTTTGCACATCAAGGCTAGACTAGGATATAACATAGTCGCCCAAGACCTATATACGGAGATTAAATATAAGATTGCATCAATACCCGGGCATAGCAAGGACTCGATTTCCCCAGTAGGAGCAACCCGATTCCTGGTCCCAGATGTCCGGAGTAAAGAAGGAGACCAGGGCGTGCAGCCAATTACTCGAGCGGGAATGGGTTCTTGGCCTTCGCTAATAATCGAGGTCGGATGTTCGGAAACACAAGAGCTACTTCGCTTGGATGCGGAGTGGTGGCTGTTCAATTCCGAGAGTCGGACACGGTTTGTCATTATAGCAACAATAAGCCATGATCCGCTTAACCTTCGTATCGAATGTTGGAAAATGAGCTCTAGAGCGACTAGGACCCAGTATCCTTGGCTTCCTCAATGTACTCACGATTTTAACATCGATTCAGCCGGAGTAGTAACCTCACCTTTGGGATCCACAGAGCTACTTATCCCGTATGATTGCATTTTCGATCAATCTTCTTCTGTCACTCAACCTATCATACTCACCTTTCCCGAACTTTCCCTCATTGCAAACAGAATGTTCAGACTTCTGAAATAAGACAGGTAATCCTGCCCTTTTATTGAATTCCGAATAGTATGGCTAATTGTATTGACTAATTTAACGATGCAGCCAATAGATTTCGCTTGATCTTGAAGTATAACTTTTTATAGTTTTTTTTTTGGCTGTGATTGAGATGTTTGTAGGTATTGCAGATCTAGCTTACTTGGCCTCCTGTTTTTTTTCTTCCTCCTTGCTGAACTCTGAACGACTTGATTCAAGGCTCAGGTCTCCTGACCCCTAATAATGAAGTCTTAATAATAGATGGGAAAAGATGAAGGATATAACAAAAATATTTGACTGGGTATTGAGATACTTCCTAGATATGGGACACCTTAACTACACAGTGGCCCAGGTACAAAAAGATCAATACCTCAACTATTATACTCTCAATTAAGCAGAAACTCTGTCAGTAGACAGAAAACATGTGGTCAAATATGCTTTAGAAATATTCCTTGCTTATTAGCAAAAATAGATAGGCTATGGTAAATTGGCTCGAGATAGTATAAAGTAGTTATATAGTCACTAATGGTATTGTTGTTTATCTTCCAGATTGTAGAAAATTGGTTCAAGATCTAGAAAGTGAAAGTCGTTGATTTCAATAAATATAACTGTTGTAAACAAGAATATTCTTGAGTTCATATAATAAAGATTTGAATACCTCAATATATACTTAATCAATTAAGCTGGATATTGGTGACTCGATAGCTAACATGACTTCTAATAGGCTTCAGAAATATACTTTGCCTATTAGCCAATATGTATAAGCTATAGTCAAATGGGTAGAGAATATACAAATGAGATATATCTCCATTAATGGATTTTATAAAAAATTGGAAAAAAGGTTAAAATTGGTTTATCTTTTAGAAGATATAGAAGGACATTCAATCTTGATGTTCTATATTATAGAGAATTAATTAACAATCTAGAGACCCTATATTGTTGATGTCAATAAGTTTTCATTATGAGGCCTCAAGGGCCCCAAAAAAGATATATCACTGGCGAAATTCGCAGTCCCAGCCCGTTTACTGGCCCGGAGACAGGCCTCATTATTCGCCTTCCCTCGCCTCAACCTGGGACCAGGCCCCTGCCCTACTGATGCCCCGGACTGGCCTACTTAAAATATTAGTGTTGAAAAATAGGGGCCGTCCATCTTATAAGTGGGGTTGGGCCCTGGACAGGAGCAGGGCAGAGAGAAGGAAGAAAATACGCTCCCCAGGCCCTGGTGACTGCAGGGTCTCTAAGTGCAAACCCACCCCCTTGCCAGCCGGTAAGAACACCAATTTGAGTAAGGCTAATCCTTCATACAAAACACATCCATCAAAGCTCTAACCTGTGTCCAATCAATTGTTGACTTTACTCTAATAAAATATAGAGATCATACTGATAAGATGATTCTCTACCTTGAACAGTTTCTTAAGGCCTTCCATCATTTGTGAGACGTTTTTATAGAATACCAAAAGAATAAATCCACTACCATAAAAGTGACAGAGGTCACCATGAGAATTGAAGATAAGAATAGCGAAGTACTCAATTACAAAAGCCTTTTGGGTATTGTCGTAGATATATATAGAGAGGATCTATACTTTAACTTTGGTAAGATACACCTGTTGAGTCAGTTTAGAGACCATATACTATCCTTTCAGCAGATTGAAATATATTCTCTGGAGTTCGGAAAGCGTCATGTCGAATCTCTGTAAGTGATATAAGACAGATGAGGGACTAATAGAGTGACCATTCAACTTGTAATATATTAAACAAGTGCGTTCCTGTGAGGCTTGAGATTTCGAATTGATAGGGGATCTCCAGCTCTACAAATACAAATATAACATAACCAGATATCCTGTCCAAGGAGGCAATAGCAAAATGCAAAGCTACATGAATAGCGAAACCTCTAAGTTCTAAACAAGCTCATAGTTGCAACAGGATATAACTAACAAAACAATTGAGGGACTCAAATAAGCAAGGGATCGCTACTAATGTACTAATCCAGGAATACATAGTAGGAAAGCATAGAGTATTCTAATTGAGTATAAGGAGCGAAAGGTTCAAATAAGCTAGTAAAGGAAGGTACTACCCAATAGGAAACTAAAACAATAAGGAAGGTACAAGGTAGGAATATGTGCTACTAGGGAAATCTCAAATAGGTAATATCCAATGTCAGTGTAGTGAGTAGTAAAGATACTAGTAGATTCTGTTACATTCCCCCTAACAGAAATGAAACAAAGAAAGATACATGATTCCATTTGGCTTCCATCTCAGTTTCTTCAATGGAGGGAAAGGTCTAATAGGTTATTGGTCTCAGGGTAGTCAGAGTCATGAATGGGAGCCAGAATCCGTTGTGGTCAAGCACTGGTGCTAGATGGAGATAATCAGATTCCTGGACTGTCCAAGGTGAGCAACATGCGTTATCAGTCCACCGGAGCTTGAAGGGAATGGTTTCATTATAGCTGTCAAACCTGTAGGTCCTATATGCAGTACTTGCTCCTTGAAGGACATCAAGAGTTTCCGATGTGGCTTCAATTGCCTCATAGCCTTTCCAGTGGATTAGGAATTGGCGTTTCTTACAATAGATATGATCTTTCATAACCTTTTCAGCTTCCCATTCTGACTGTCCAGATGTATCAATAGTAACTGGTTCCTGAGAGGCAGGGTCAGGGAGTGCTGTGAAGACTGTAAGGTCTGGTGCTAGGTAGATTTGAAGGTGGCTGCGGTGGATGCATCGGTGGATGCCTACAATGATGGAAGGGAGATTGAGTTTGTCGTTATTGTTTTCATCAAGGCCTTGGAGGACTGAGAAAGGTTTGAGCTATAGTGCAACCAGTTTGTGATTTCTTTCTATCTTGTATATATAGTATTCAGATTTCAGGATAACTTCAGTCTTTCCAGGGTTTATTGGGGGTCCTTCTTTGTATATCTTCTGGCTAGTGGGAGTTTAACGAGCTCCGCCTGTTCGGAGAGCAGTTATTGCAAGCTGTTGGTTCTTCATAATCTGAGAAGTTATATCATCAGCAGCTGACACAGAGCTAGGCATAACTTTCACACTAGGGAGAAGGTTGATAATCCGTCCAAAGGTAATCTCAATGACTGAGAGGTCAGTGCTGTCACTTGAAGCAGCATTGATAGCGGTTTGCACATGGGAAAGATAGCTAGTCCATTTTGTTCCTTTATACAGTTATGATCAATAAGTCTGTACACAACTCCACCCTAGCCCACCTAATCCAACCCAGAACATATTTTTACACAACCCTCTCCCAACCCCCAGACTTTTGCCCCACTATACCCTGTAAGATTCTTTTTGTAAGAGAAGGTAAGAATTTATATTGCAAAGGTCACCAAAGAGTGGCTGGAATTGGATGGCATCTGGGTGTCTGAGCACCCTCTACACAGCCCGGATTTATACCCAATTGAGCATGTCTGGAAGGCGACGAAGAGTATCTTTTGAAAGGAGTATGGATACTTGAAAGACCTCCAAAATAATGCAGAGAGTGGAGTGATTTTCGTTATTGCACTGAAGATGGTATGGTGGACAGTCCCCCAGGTGTTAATTGACTGCCTGATTGATTCAATGCCCAGGCGCTACCACACAGTGAGAAAAAATCGAAGCTGGTATACCAAGTATTAAACATCTTGACAATAGCGCCCTGTCTGTATTTTATTGCATTTTTAACTTAATTTTTGGCGGCGCAATTGATTAATTGAAGTCATGGCTGGATTACGTTGTAAAAGTGCGGGTGGGGTATGTGTACAGACTTATTGATCATAACTTTAGTTTACGAAATTTCGAAGTCATTAGCAGGTAGTTCTGGTTCTTTGTTCTGTTTGGCTATTGGACAAGTGGTAGTTAGCGGTAGCCATATTGGGACCAATCTTGATGTTGGCCATAAGCTACATCCAGAAGTAGAAGCTGCACTTTGGATCTTTATCAGAGACGATAGAGGTAGGGAAACTATTGACTAAGAAGATTCTTTGTATTAGGAGGTTAGCAGTCTCAAATGCAGTGATATTCTGGGATTCTGGAATGAGGTCGGTGAAGCCCGAGAAGCGATCCAATATGACCAGGATTACATCCTTTTTCTTGTCACTAGGCAAAGGTTCTTCAAGGTCAATTGCAATCTAAGAGAAAGGTTCTCGAGGGACAGGGACACGGGTGACAACTCTGTCAGGGAGGGTTATAAGTTGCTTATTCCTCTGGCAAAGATAGCATCTGCAAATAGAGTCTTTGAAATTGTTTCTCATAGTCATCCAATAGAGGTATCTGGTGGTGGATTTGAAATATTGCTGAGCCACCATATGTGCGATTTGTTCATGGGTGATTCTGATGATTATGCTCCTAATATTCCATTAGGCATAAGCAGCTTTATAGGGGATATATGGACTGTCTCAACTGTAATCCTCCCCTCTTTTGACAAGAAGTCTATCATAGAGGATCAAACTTAGAAGGTTGGAGTTCTTGCTGATCCTAATAAAGAGAATATCGGAAGTGGTAGCCTTCCAAAGGCTGTAATACAACTTGCCTTTGAGGTGCTGGGTAAGCTTGAGGGCTCAAACATCAAGAGCTCTGGATGGTTCATCAGGGAAAGGGTCATTGTAGTCAACAGAAGTGTCAGAGATGAGGATGTCTTCACCTGGGGAGGTATCATTTGATGATGCTTGGTTATGGGTATTAATTATCGTTTAGTAGATATGATATCCTTAGTCATTTGTGAGAGCAGGGGGGATAGCCCATTTGTCCTCAGCTCTGCGGTTAGGGCCGTGAGGGTTGATAAAACTAGAGGCAGAATACTGGGGGTTGGGGGCAGTGATATGGTGAGGTCCTGTGGTATAGTAGTTGTGGTCCTTGCTATCCAGGTCACCGTGGTCTTCGCATTCATCCCATACACTGGCTGTCCAGTGCATAGCTTGATATCTGGTAGACATAAGAAAATCTTCCAACTCATATCTGGAAGGAGTGGAAGTGGTTGGGGGTGGGCTGGTACCGTAGTCTGAGCTGGCAAGGGCAATTGATTCCAACTTGTTAATGGAGTCATGAATTCTTCCAAAGGAGTTTGTGATAGTGTAGAGGTGTAGATCTCATTCTATTTGGTTCGAAGAGTAGTGAATCATCTGTGCAAGTCCTGCAAGCTGTTTCTGAGCTGCTTGGATGAGTATTGTGGTTTCAGATGGGTCATGGGTTTAGGCTTCGGCGGTGGCCTTATTACTTTGCATGACATTGATGCCTTGTTGAAGGGTGACTGCTATCTGATCTACCTCGGTTTCAAAAGGACCAAGGTAGGTATCGATTTCCTCTACCTTAGGTACGTCGGAGATGGGAACATCTTCAGCGTTCCACATTGGAATGTGCTGAGGTAGAGTGAAAGGATTAAGTAAGATAGGAGAGATAGAAGATAGTTTGCTTTCAGGATCTAGGGTGTGTGTGAGGTCTAAGTAGTACTTAGTATTGCTAGTCATAGTGAAGTAGGCTTCTTTTATAGGCTTTTTCAGGGTGGGGTGAACAAGGATCATTTCGGGACAAGGTTGGCGGTTCTCATATATCCTGAAGAGGGTGTATGCAAAGTGATTGTCTTTTCCTGGCCTGTGGATAATGTTGAAGTCATAAGAGTGAAGGAATATTCTCTATCTCGTCTGGTGGCAAGGGAGGTTTGTTCGAGCAAGAAAGACTGAGAGCTTTTTGTTGTCCATTACCACTATGAATCTGGTACCGAAAAGCATGGAGTGGAAGGATTGTACAGCATCGACAATAGCAAGGAGCTCTAATTGATGCACAGGGTAGTGCAGCCAACTGGTGGTAAACATTCAACAATGAAATACTGGTGGGTGTGATTTCTCTGGTATGGTTCCTTGGCCAATCCATACTTCTGGTCCAACTTTAGAATCATCAGTGAAGAGGTATATTGGATGGTGTGACTTATAATCAATAGGCCAGAGGGTGGTAATATTTTTGGCTAAGGGTTTGATGTGTTGGAATCCCTCTTCATTCGGGGGTCTATATTCGAAATCCTTTTGGGTAATCAGATCAGAAAGTAGGGCGCTAGCATTAGCCAGGTGTGCTAGGAATTGGGTATGGTATATCACAATATCAATAAAGGTTTGTAATTCCTTTTTCGATTTGGTGGTGTACCAGTCTTGGATTCCTTGTATTTTCTCAAGATCTGAACAGATTTCGTGATCATCTATAACATGTCCTAACAGGGGTAGCTTATCGACAACGAATATGCACTTAGATGGGGAAGCTCTGATGTTATGGACCTGTAATCTGTGACAAACCTGACGGATATCTCGGATATGGCTCTTGATAGTGTCTGAGACAATTGTGAGATCGTGTAGGTATGCGCAACCTGTTTTTCTACTTATTCCATTAAGGACACACTAGACAACTTGCATAGCTGTAGATAGTGCATTGCAGTCTCCTAGCAGTATTACTTTGCATTCAAAGGTTCCCAAAGGTGTCTTGATTGTATTGAGAGTATAGTCCTTATTGGCTACTCGAATTTGGAAATACCATTTGGGCATGTACATTAGAGATTTGTACTTCGCTCTGGCAATGGTTGTGAGAATCATAGATGAATTGTAGATGTTGTCATCATTCTTGATAGTGATATTGTTCCTGAGGATTAGGAGTGCTAGGAGTCTGATTTTGCCATTAGGTTTGACCTTTGGGAATATGTTGACAGGGTTGTTTGCTGCACAGGGGAAGAGGATTTTCTTTTACTTCCTGTCCTCAATGATTTCTCTGTTTGCTGGTAGAATTTTGTCTGCCATAGTGAACCTTTTCGGACAGGGTGTTGAAGCAGAGTCAATTATAATAATGTGGTGGTTAATATCCCGAAGGAGAAGTAGTTCTCATCTTCTTGGTTGGGAACACTTCAGGGAATTCAGAGATAAAGTCACGGGTATCGATATTTGTCATGGCAAAGAGCATGGCATTGTTCACGTTCTTGTAGGTGAGTGTAACTCTTTATTTGAGAAGGTGATAATGGCATTGCAACAATCGATTATTCCATTATAGGCGGTTAGGTATGGCATTCCTAGGAAGATGTCATAGTTGTCTAATGAACACACTAAGGCATCAGTGATGTCGCCTTTTTCGTCTTCTACTTGGATCAGGGGTTGGGCTTTGTATTTGATTAATGAACAAAATCCTTTAACTGCTATTTTCAAACCGATAGGGGCATCGAGGCCTTTGGTAGGGATTTGGAA
The DNA here is from genome assembly GCA_003070745.1 of Tuber borchii. Taxonomy (NCBI): domain Eukaryota; kingdom Fungi; phylum Ascomycota; class Pezizomycetes; order Pezizales; family Tuberaceae; genus Tuber; species Tuber borchii. The sequence continues at coordinate 50,403 of NESQ01000058.1, read as the reverse complement.
AGTGGAGATAAACTTTCCTAAGATTAGACTATCTCCCATAGTTTCTGTATCGAATAAGGCCTTTGCTCTGTAGCCATTGACTGTAATATAGGCTTCAAGAGCTCTGTTGGGGATTCCTGATAGGCCTACATAGTTGGTAGTATTGGTGATGGTAAGGGTATTGTATTCTTCCTCTTGAGTGTGGTAGGACTAGTGAGGTTTTCCTCTTCTTAGTATTTCTACTGTTCTTCTATTTCCTCTATGGTTAGATCCTCGATTGTTATGCTGTTTTCCTTTCTTCACATAACAATTGTTTGAGTAGTGTCCTAGTTTTCTACAGTCATAGCATTGATTTTTGTACCTTCTTCTATTATTTTCCTGAGGGGATAGCTTGGTAGATTGAGAGGTATTGTTGGGAAAGCATTGGGGTGGTCTTCAGTTGTAGTTTCTGCGTTCCTTTGTTCTAGGTTGTACAACTGCATTGGATAGTGTATTGGTATACTGATTTCAGTTACCATAGAGTCCTGTAGAGTGGGCGATAGAGTCTCTTTTCTCAATGATTTCAACTAACTGGTTGAAGGAGGTATCTGAGCTAATATGAAGTTTGACATCTCACTTGAGCTTGATGTCCATGGCGTCTAGAAGTCTTTAGTTTGCTGAGTAGTCTGAAATAATTCCTGGACGTAGACTATTTTGGAGGGTTTCCAGGTAGATGACTGTATCGGTTACTGCGCTATTTTTCCATTAGTAGTTTGCTTAACTGCAAGATATTATTGATGGATTGTATCAGTTGATGTAGAAAGCCGGAAGTATCCATTGAGTTTCCTCTTGAGTCTTTCAACAGTTTTCGTTCCTTGGCTGTTGGCATATTGGGTAAATTTCTGGGGGGCTTTATCTCTGCAGTAGGATCTATAGTACTGCAAGGCTTCATGGTCTGTATCTTGGATCCCATAGCTCGATATATAGTAGCGGACGGTATTGAAGTATAAGTTAATGCTCACTGGGTCTCGATCTTTTCCCTCTCCTGTAGAGAAGACTAGTGCTGGCCATTTGGAGCAGCTACAGCCTTCAGGTTAGCAGAACAAAGCGGTAGGTCTAGGGTTAGGCGGAGGTGAAGTACTCAGGTATAGTGGTAGATCTTTGTCCTGACTTGGAGGTCTTGTGGATAATGGGCTAGGTGGGGTGTGTGTCAATTGGTCAGACTCTTGGTCTGGGTCAACCTTGAGTATTCCTTCCTGATGTAGCTGTTCTTGGTCAGGAGTATCATAAGATTCTTGGTCTTCTTGGTGTTGGCTGTCTGCTCGATACTGGTTGTCTTCTGGGTTGTGTCCTGGGGCTTCGTCTTCACTGCTTGATTCTTCTTCTAAAGATCCTTGGCCTTGGTCTTGGGGTCAGTCTGGTTCTGGCACACGTGTTGGAGCTACATTCATTGCTGGAACGGCAGGTTTTAGTTTGGCTGAGGGTCATGATAGTACTAGAGGATCTTTGTTGAAGCGTCCACCCCCATCCCCCGGAGGCGAAATGGTTACACTGGGATGATCAGTTCACGCTAGGAGTCTGCTCTATGCCTTTCAAGAGACATGGAGGACTACCAGTACTGCAGTGAAATGGGAGGCCAATAGTGCTCACTCGTATGCGGAGATCAAAGATTGTACTTAAGCCTTGTGGAAAAAAGTGAAACCTGCTCCTAGGTATTGCGAGATACCTAGTGGAAGATCAGGCGGTACTGAAGGATATGAGGTGAATAGTCAAGTGGAATCTCTGTAAGAGATATGGAAAGTTGTGGGACTAACAGAGTGACTGTTCAACTTATAGTATATAAAGCATAGCATTCCTGTAAGTCTTCAGAGTTCAAATGCATAGGGGATCTCGAGCTCATTAAATACAAATAAAAGATAACCAGATAGGCTGTCCAAAGAGCCAATAGCAAAATGCAAAGCTACATGAATAGCGAAACTTGTCGGTCCTAAACAAGGTCATAGTAGCTATATGATATAAAAAATAAAACCAGTAATGGAATCAAATAAGCAAGGGATTGCTACTCATGTACTAGTCCAGTAATACATAGTAGGAAAGCATAGAGTATCCTGATCGGATACAAGGAGCGAAGGGTGCAAATAAACGAGTCAAGGAAGGTACTACCCAATAGGAAACTATTACAATAAGGAAAGTAGAAGGTGGGAATGTATGTTACTACAGTAATGTCAAATAGGCAATATCCAATGTCAGTGTAGTTAGTAGTAAAGATAGTAGTAGTAGATTCCATTACAGTCACAAAGAGCAAAAGGGGTAAGTCTACTGAATAACTAATCAACAAATAGTGTCCAGACGAACTGTGGAAACCGTTTCCCAAGTGCTATCAGAGTTGGAGTAATATTCCTGACCTTTTAATGAATATTTATTGACAAAAGTAGAGTTGGTTTCAGGGAATAGTGGAGCTAGTCTTACACTCGCTGGCCCCGCCAGTACCTGCATCCAGGAGGTGCATTGGCTCTCTTCTCCACACCCTGCTCTGGTCTGTGGCATAACCCAACTATTTCCCTAGTGAGGTACCTATTTTTCACCACCAAAACTTTACAGGTGCCTCTCTGGTGCTTGGCTGAGGCAGGGCACTAGCCCTAATTATCAGGGAGGAGAGGCGAAATATATGCCCTACTGTAGGCTGGAAAGTGGACCGGTGCTGGGATTCTCCCCAGAGACTGGTGTTTTTCTAGGCCTGGGAGGCCCCCTTATGAAGGCTAGATAATAGCTGTCCGTGAGTCAATTCTTTATTAAAATGGATTCAGTTAAAAATGTTTCGACTTGAGATATATCGGCTTTTAGGTATTCTTGTAGCGAACTTTCATCCTAAGAGTGAGGTCACGTAAAACCTTCTTCAGTATACTTAAACCCCGGGTTAGAGGGCAATCGGGCACAGCTAGAATGATTGAGTATGAGTGCATATTGGTAATGAAAATATTTATTCAACAAAAAAGGCTGTTATCCAGAACGCTTGGACTTGATAATGAAGGTTTCAGACCAAATTCAGGGTGTGGTAGATAGACTGGTATTAGCAGATAGACTATATGGTGAGAATTTGGGCAAGCTCTGTGATATTACAGGACTTGTTACCTTTACTTTGAGAACGGTAAAGGGTCCAAAGAGAACAATTCTGATAGTCATCAGTATCAAACAGATCACGGGCATAGGGCATGTATTATATGAGGCTACAGGGATCTATAATGACTGCTGCTATGTAAATATTATTATTGATCTAGAAATGTTTAATAGACTGTATTGAAAGCTTTACGGTAGAAAGCAAGAAAGGAAAAATGATAGGAAGGGAATATCTAGAGTTAGTTATAAGATACATAATGATATAGATGGTGTATGTGATGACCTGAATAACATCCTGAGAGGGAGGCATTCTATAATGGAGAAATTTTCAGAAAGCAAGAGCGTCAAATGCGAAAAGTGGTGCTGTGAAAGAGGAGCTTGTTCTGGATGTACACTTGGGGCAGAAAGTGCATGTTATGAGCTGAAGGATGTCTCCAGGTAGACGGAATCTATAATGGAGAAACCAAGGGGAAGGAAGAGTGGTAAGGGCAATATTGGATGCTGAAGCAGGCAATGAGATTCTAGATGTGCACAGGTACAAAGTGGACATACAACTGCCAAAAAGCCTGGAGTTGAAAGGCAAACAAAAACAGGTGCCAGTAATGTGAGACCTCTTCACTAGTGGAGCAAACTATGGGCCACAGGCAAAAGCTGTAGATAAATGGCCTCAAAGTCATGTATGGGGCTGTTAGAACACCTCTTGGACCTTTAGAGAAGGCGGTAATATATGACAGTTATGAGGAACCAAGAGAGGTGGTTTACCAAAAGGTCCAGGGAGATATAGAGGTAATGCATGAGGGAGACAGTTTTTTGCTAATCTCCTTAGACCTCCACATTCCACTATTCCCTTTAGAACAATACAATAATCTATTACAGATAAATGTTTTCTGTGATCATATAGTCTAAATCAAACTTCTCAGCACCCATACCAGTAAGTCTCATTTGCGGCTCCTGATCCCAAAATGAGCTATTCGCACGCCTTGCATAGGCTATACTGATTAATATCCATAAAATAGGTTACTGTTAAATAGAAGCATTAGATTGCCTCTTCACCTAAATGTAAGTTTATATCACAATGCACTTCTTTCCTTGAATTCTTTCTCCTACTAGAGAGAAGCAGCCTCTGATGTCTCGTCTTTCTCACTTTCATCTAGGGAACAGTGAAGCACTATGCAAGTTCTTAAATGAACTTATACATAGCTTATATGAGCTCTGCTAAAGGCTTTTCTTAATGTGAAACAATAGCTGATTGTTATTCTCTGGATACATTAGTGGCTTCCCCTTTTGGGTGGCCATTCCCACTTACAGTTAGTCTCTTGTCTGTCCTATTTCCACCTTGCCCAAGATGGAATAATTACTTGTCACTCTATGTTAGATTTTTTTGAGATTTCCTGTTTTCTTCTGCAGGTGAAGAAGATTCTCACCTAATTTAGGTTACTCATTGCACTTCATATTTGGTCTTTTTTACACAGAATCTAATTGGTTAATCACATGCCTCCGATTCGTCGTGCTACTACTGCGTTCTTCTAGACTAAATTCAATCTCACCAGTGCAGGACAAACTATAAAGAGATGGAGATACATTGCCATCTGCAGAATTATTCTCCAGAAGGGCAATGAGAGGAATATGACCTCTTGCGATCAGGCTGGTTACAGTTTGTGAAATGAAGTTAGCATTGAGGTCATTACACATAGTACCCTCAGAGGCTTCTAAGCCCACTTGAACTCTGACTTGAAGGACCAATATTGGGCTTTCCACCTTGCTCAGGGTGAAATCATCATGTACGTCCTGAAGACAGCCTCTAAGTCTCGTAGGAATACCTGCCTTAATTCTAATGCTGAGGGAATTAAGGAAGGTGAGGGTAATAGATCCTGATCCATAGCTGAAAGGGATGCAGCTTATCCCCAACCTACGGTTCACAAGGAGAAAGCCGTCAGAAAAATATTGATTTAGACTACCGCTGTCGAGGCTGGACAACCACATCAACTCCTAGGGATAATTTGTGGTTATACAACTATGTCGGACCACCGTTAGCTGCGGATTCTCAGGCAATACACTTTACAGCAGGTTAGCGAAGCCCTTTTATAGTACTTGGAGGGGAGTGAGTACCCCCCCGCAATTGATTTGACTTCTCGATAACATTCAAGGGCTGAATGTCACTCCCGATGGCCCCCACCAGATAGAATTGATCGACAACATCAGCATACAAACAGCATATCCCCTACACCTCATGCTGTGGATTTTTACATTCTAGTGCATCATTAGTCTGATGATCAGAATATTAAAAATGCCATTAGCTTCACTTAAAGAGATGATATTACTTTTATTTGCTGTAAAATATGAGCAATTCTTATGAAGTACTCATTGACTTTTGACATACTGAAGTTGAGCAAATTGCATTCATTACATACAACTTTGAAATGTAAAATATCTTTGAGTTGTGAAAGAAAAGTAGCTCATAGTGTGCTAAATTTAAAATTAGTATCTGATCTATGGGTGCGACAATCGGCAGTATCAGGATTAACCAGGGTCACTCACAATTAGCCAAAACATAATACTCAATAACCTGGCTTACCGTAGAGCATAAAATAAATATTTCTTTTTAGGCTGCTGCAAGACCAGGTTGATGCCTAGTATTGTCTCTCCCCATGCTGGACTCGCACTGTTGCCAGCTTCCTCCACTGACCAGCTGTTCCTCCTCCTCATAGTTGGGACTATGTTCATCCCAATACACCGCTTATTGGGCAAAACTGGAAAAATCTCACCCCCAGCTAATTTGACTTCTACAAGTATTACATTGAGCCAGAATCTGACACTGATTAAGAGCACGATCTAAGGTATCAGTAAAGACGCAGAAGGGCCTTCACCAACTTCTATAACCGCTAGTAGAGCAAAATTGTGAGAAATGATAGCAGACTAGTTAGGTTTCTGACCCACTCATAGGAACTGATTTTGCATGCTCAAGTAAGATAGGGGTAGGCTTATATATCTGGATATGCCAGATAAGATATCCCACTTCTAGCTCTTGCCCCAGGACTACTACCTCCCTAGTGTCCAGTGTCAGTACCTGATGGTATAGAGAAAGAAGCTGATAATCACAATAGCGACAATAGGGGCAAAAGGGGCAATAGAGGTAATATATATGGTTTGTTTGCGCAGGGCAGTGTCTTCCTTTCAGCTTGTTCGTAGTTTTTCTCTTTTGTACAAGCTTTCTTAGTTTTTGGCTTAATTTCTATCGATTAGTTCGAACTTAGTGAGGGGGGTTTCAGAGCTTCTCTGCTATGGGTAGCATATTCTTTGGACTTTGAGGTGGGTTGTCTCATGTTTGATGTGTATTTTCTTACCTGTTTTACTCTCATTTCTATATATTTGTATCGTTTTGTAGAAGGTGTTTTTATTCTGGGCTACTTCTTCTTTGTACCTTTTGGTAGTTTTTCTTTTGTTTTACAGACTTTCTTCTATCCTTCTTGCCTTCTGGTTTGCTTTTAGCTGATAATAGTTTTCTTAATCCTGTTTGAGCTATTATACAGCTCCTATATGTTTTACCTGCTGGTCTTATATTTTAATCGTCAGCAAAAATAAGTCTCTGTGCCCTGAACACCCTGTGCGTCTGGTGCACCTGGCGCACATAATGTCAACCACGAATCAGGACCCAACCTTGTACTCACTTAACTCAGAGTGCACCTGACACAACACCACAACTGTCTGAACGCAGCTGGCGCAACACTACATTTTTCTGAATACACCCGGTCCACCTGGCGCAATACTAATTCTTCCTGAACACACCTGGCGCAATAACACATCTTCTATAAAGAGTCAAGGGTGTCCCCTTTTCCACTCCTGACCTAGGTCACAGCATATATCAATTTTATAAAGCCCTTTTAAATAGTCTATTTTATCTACTCGTTATTTACATAAGAACTGCCCCATTACTGCCATTTGAAAAACCCTGCATTATGACCCCCACCTTTCAGATAACTCTATAGCGCGATGGAAAATCATCGTATGGAGACGGCCTTTTGGTGGTGGAAAGTCTGGATAATGTAGAATGCCATCCTAAAGGGGCTTCGGGATCGTATTCCTAACGCCCCCGGAATGTGGCTTTAAATGAGCGCTCTCCATTCACCCCAGACTAAAAAAACCCGGCTAATGACCCCCCCTTCAGCAGACTCTTTAGCGCAATGGAACATGTTCGTATGGGGACGTCCATTTGGCGGAGGAAAAACAGCATGGGGTAGAACGACGTCGTTAAAGGGTTCTGTGATCGTATGCCTAACCCTTCCAGAATGTGGCTTTAAATTCAGCACCTTTCAGACATCCAAAAACACCCAGCATAAGGACTCCCCCTTCAGAAGACTCTGTAGCCCCATGGAAAATACTCGTATAGGGACGCCCTCTTGGCAGTTGACAGATGGGATGGCGTAGAACGCCGTCGTTAAAGGGCTCCGTGATCGCATACCTAATGCCCCAGGAATCTGGCATCAAAGTCAGCACTCTCGAAAGACCCAGGATTCAAAAAATCCAGCATAATGAGCCCCCCTTCAGAAGACTCTGTAGCGCCATGGGAAATGCTCATATGGGGACCTCCTTTTGGCGGTGGACAGACAGGAAGACGTAGAACAACCGCTTAAAAGGGCTCCATGATCGCATACTTAACGCTCCAGGAATCTGGCATCAAATTCAGCCCTCTCTAAACACCCAGGAGTACTAAAGCCCGGCATAATGAGCACCCCTTCAGAAGACTCTGTAGCACCATGGAGAATTCTCGTATGGGGACATCCTTTTGGCGGTGGACAGATGGGCTAGCATAGAACGCTGTCGTCAAAGGGGTCTGTGATCGCATACCTAACGCTCCCAGAATCTGGCTTTAAAGTCAGCGCTTTCAAGACAGCAAAAAAAACCAAGCATAAGGACTCCTGCTTCAGAAGACTCAGTAGTGCCATAGAGAATACTCATATGGGGACGCCCCTTTGACTGTTGACAGATGAGATGGTGTAGAACGCCGTCGTTAAACGGCCCCGTGATCGCTTGCCCAACGCTCTGGGAATCAGGCTTCCAAGTCAGCGCTTTCCAGACATCCAAAAAAACTCGGCATAAGGACTCCCCATTCAGAAGACTCTGTAGTACGATGGAAAATACTTGTATGGGAACGCTCTTTTGGCAGTTGACAGATGGGATGGCGGAGAACGCTGGCAGTAAAGGGCTTCACGTTCGCATATCTAACGCCCCCGGAATCTAGCTTCAAAGTCAGCACTTTCCAAAAACCCTGCCAGTTGACTAAAAAAATCTGGCATAATGACCCCCCTTCAGTGGAGTCTGTAGGGCTATTGAAAATGGTCATTTGGTGAAGAGTTCAGAGTAGGCTGGGGTTGAGACTAGTGAGGCCTGGAGGTGATGATAGTGCCAGTGCGGTGATGCAAGTGCAGAGTCGCGTCACATTAAAGGCTAAGTGCAGAGAAACCACAACACTATAGAGTGTTCTAGCTATTACTCGCTTTCACACTGAAGTGAACTGGTATTTTCGCTCTCGGAAAGATCAAGTTCTGAACATAGAATACTAGTAGTACCCTTGCCCGGTGTTACTGTCTTTAGTGCAAATTTAAGATTAAGAGTACGGTGGCTTTCTCACTTAGGGCCCACACTAACCTATCTATCTTTGCCAAGAGTAGCCCTTATCTTTGTATGAGAGAAGGCTGAAATACCAGTCAAAAGGCGGGTATTGACTAGGGGGTACTCAGGAAGAGGATTGGTTGAGTGGTCTATCCAGATATGCGATAGTGTTGCGAAGTGCATCCAGAAGGTTGTGGGGTAATTTAGCGTGGCAATGCACCTCAGGAGAAACAGAGTGTTGGTGTAGCCATCAGGGCGCCCCAGGCGCTGAGGGCGCTAAGGTGAGGTAACTGGTGTCTGGGTGCAATACCAGCTTACCAGACGCATGGTATATTTTTGCTGATGATGTTTTTAATATTTTTGTTTATTTGTGGAATTATTTGGGTGCAATAGAAAGCTTTTCTGGAAAGCTAAAGGTCCTTTTTATTTGTGATCCTATTTGTACTATATATAATCCAACTTTGGACATGATAACTCATCTTCATCCAAGTCTTACATGTTTTATCATTTTTTGGCAATCCTGAAGCGACAGTCTCTACCCACACTAGAGCCATTTGTATATAAAGCCTTCAAGTTGTGGACATTTACATGTGCAATGAGTGAAATATAGTCTGAGTCTATGCCAATAATTCACAGGCACCTTGGGTGATAGCTGGAGTCCGGGTACTAACAGATTACTTCTTTATCACTAATAGGAGGCTGTTTGTTCCCAATTCGATGCTGTTAGTCCAAATCCTGATGTACCTTGCATCTATTTATCTTATTCATTTTTCTCCTCTAGTTCTTTCATAAAAATATGCAATGATGAATGGCAATACAGGCAGAGATCAGTCACGCCTTCTGGAGACCAATCTGAACTTTTCTGAAGACTTAAATATCTCACTTTTGACCGCAGTAGTATGAGTAGTCCCGCAAGCAGAAGTAGCATTGCTGTGACCTCTGGCAGTTTTAGCCGATATTTAAATACCAGCCCCTGAAACACAATGATGAGTCAATCCATATTTCATATAAGAGGAGCCTATAGATATTGATAATAATATTATTCCATCTAGACGTCCCCAATGGGATGAAAATTGTCCAGCCGGACCTTCTCCACAGCCACTGCCACAGATAGTTAGGAGCGGGTTAAGATATGGAACTAAATCTAATACGTTTTTCTATTAACATATTTATAAGAAAGAGTATAGAGAACACTCCAACACAGGTTATTAATGGCCCTTCACAGGGGGTTTTATGAAAAGAGCAGGCAGGACAGTTATATTCAAGCTATCTCAGAGACCAATTATCACACTTCTCAACATATATTCCTGATTGTGCTGAAGAGAAATAAACTAGGCTATCTAATTCTCGACATGGTATAGCCACTGTGGACTTTCCATCATCTGATATTGATATCCCCGTTGCATTATTTACCCAAAGAAATACATTGCATGGTAAAGTGAGAATAGCATTTGATAATGCTGTAATATTGTCAGGTATCATACATGATTTGTTAATCTCTTGGTAAAGGCTGTCGAAAATGACACTCTTCTTGAGAGCTATTGCGTAAAGGCAGATACCAAGCTAGCCTATAGGAATCAGGAGATATGAAGAATAGCAATAACCTTTCTAGGTTTTCTGATTGACAAAGAATATACAATGGAGATTAATCAAAGCTAATAAGATACATTTTCATAAAATCGAGGGAGTCATGGGCTAGGTCACATGTAGTTTCCAGGACTAAGAAGACAATTGGTGACCTTGACTACTTCTTTCATAAAAAGCAGACTGAAATAAGTACACAAGTGGCAGATTTGATTGTTAACAATGAGTTTGTATACTATCTAAGCAAATACGTTGTTAGTAAACTCAAATCATCACCAGTCCGACAGGCAATCACTTACCACATCAGAAATGTGATTGGTGCTTTGCTATAGGAGATATGGTAAAACTATAGTTTCATAAGCAGTACCGAGCCCTGACAATAGGGAGGAGGCCTGATAGAACTGTTCTCCATTGTACTAACGACCTCCTGATATATATTAAACCGGTATGTATATATCATACACTGAAGACTTTACTTTCCCGATTATTTATTTAGCCTTCAGATTTCTTGACTCTAAAGGTACAAAGTTAGTTACCTCTTTTCAAAGTTCAAATCCAGCATTCTGAAGCCTATCGTACTAACTGCCAAAATTTAGATATATATTTTTGACAGTGGGCAACTAGGCAAGGAAAATCATCACCAGCGAGAAAGAAGCTGGGTGATGATAAAAAAATAGATATTAAGAAGATGTTGAGTGAGAGTGGATTTATTCAGGAATATGAGTCTACTGCGCCACTGGAAGAAAAAGAAGCTTCAGGATATTAGGTGGTGGAGGTTTTGGGAGATGAGAAAAGGAACTTAGAGGACGAATAATCAGATCTTGAAGCAGATGATGCAGTTGAGGCTGTCCAAGAGGGGTGTGATAAAGCTGATTAACGTCCTATTTGCTACAAAAGGTAATCTTTAAAATAAAATAAAATAGTCAATAAAGAAATAAATAAAAGCATTTTTATTAGACTAATATACGGCTTAGAGTTAGACTTCAACCTAGTTTTGGTGACAAAATGTATGGAGAAAGTCGAGTTGTGCTAAGCGAGCGCTCTGAAGTCCCTGAAAGGAGGCAGGAGGAGAGAACAGTACCGGGATAGGGAATTGGCATGAACACGCATCATCAACTAATAGAATGTCTATAGCATAAAAAAGACGAATATCATCATACATTTGTTTCTTAACAAGTAAAGTATTGGGATGGCAAGAAGTCAAAGGGTAATCATAAACAGCAAGGGGAAAAACAGGTGATATTAAAAAATACATAGGAACTACAGGAAACAGTACATTTGGCTTGTTTGGAGGCATGAATGAGCTGTTGAGCCGAAGTCAATAACAGAACAATTCCTTGCATGAGAGATGGAGGCCGGATTTACTACAAAGGAAGGGTCAAAGATGAATTAACCGTACAACGGCGTGTTTGGACGGTTGGGTACCATGATTCAACCATGGAGCAGCACTCCATAGTGGGACAATTCGTAGCACAAGAGGGTTAGATGGATAAAATAGAGAAGCAGGGACAAGCTGGAATAGACTGTACAATGGTATAAAGCTGATCTACAACCATCGGAGGGAGATGCACCGCAAAGAAATGGGTTGGTGGAAATCTAGACACCGTTGCCCTTGATGTCATACCAGGTTACTTGGGTATAGCCGAGACTACTGTTGATCTAGTGTTATAATTTGGGTCTATATCTCTCACATTCCTTATGAGGTATAGAGGGGAAATGTAAATCTTTGCTGATGAATCTAGGTTAAGAATCATACTCAGAGAATAATAAGAATCATACCTCAGAGATTATAGGATTAGAATCCTGGATATATGATTATAGGAATAGACTTATACACTTAGAGTAGTACATACAAATTATGTATTAATAATACTAGCGGTAAATATAAAGTTCTGTATCCTTAGTTCATGATGTATACTAGTATGATAGTCTGATCAGAATTCAATAATACAATATATAGTCCCAAGTTTCGGGCAAGTATATTAGAGGTCACATATTATCACTCAGGTAGAACGATAGGGGTCTTACGGAATAAAAGACTGGGATAATAGTACTGGGCCTCGTCAATAAATGTGAAAGGAAACTCCTGGCCCGACTCCATGACCCAATCAAGGCTCTGCCTAGGACAAGGAGGGGATAATAGGCAAAGTTTTCACCCCGGGCTGGAGTCAGGGTGGGGTTGTTCTGAGAAAACCCATCTCACCCTGCCCCGTAACGAACACTATCTGTATATGAAATCCTTAGTTCTAGAATTAATAACATCCAACACTACCTGATAATATTGGTATCAGCATCAGGTAATTCAGCTTTAGGAACATGGCAAAAGCCTTCCCCCAGTACGGTAAAATTCAGGTTTATTAAGAATATATATTCTATAAATATTTAATGAAAATAGTTTAAATTGTATATATTGATATCCAAAATGGGGACTTATTTGGTTTAAACGTCTTGACTTTATCAAGAGTGAAGGCATCTATATCTTGGCATACTTCATGGTCTCGAAGTGGCATCTGCTGGTAGAATGTACCGTACCGTATCATACTAGTAGTCCACCATGTTCCAAAATTAATCCTATAGGACCCTATAACCCCCGAGCCAACATAAAATAGCAACTCACCCGCAACTTCCGCCGCACTATCTTAAAGTATTCATCTCTGGGTTTTCTTAAAAAATCCTTTACCTACTGTAGATTCGAACATAGAATCCAAAGTGTGTTAAACTGATATGCTACCAACTGCACTACGACACTTGAAGACGCGTTTTTATGCACAAATCAAATGTTTATGTATGAAAATCTTTTTCTATTCTTATTGACTTAGAGTACGTGTGTCCACGACATTGTGCCCTGCTGGATCTCTTTGTCTTATTTTTGTGGTTCTCTCAACTTGCTACATAAAACTTCATTGCACTTTAGTCATCAGTCAACAAAATTCCGAGGTTCTATTTCTTTTGTTTAAATATTTTCTAAGCCTTATCTCCCACTAATAATATAGGAAGATTTCCTATATACTGATCATGGGCGACTATGTTATATCCCAGTCCAGCCCGGATCTGCACAATCATTGCATTTACTTGACTTTCAAACCTGAAACATACCACTGTGGTCAACTAAGCTGCCTTTAATTCCCTGTCGATTATCTTGAAGTCATGCTTAGTGATGACGCTATCGAAGTACCAAAAAGATTCCTTCGTGGAGTTGGAATCAATAGTTTTCATGATGGCCTTGACTAGATAAATTGGAGGTTTGCAGCGGAACTTGTGGGGGATTAAGCACACTTGCATCTGAAACGGGATACTACGGCCATTGCTTGAAAGCCCAAACCGACGGCGGGGGTTGACTAAATGCCCCGGAAGTTGATTTTGGTTGCGGTAGGACATGAGTGATCTAATCACCTGCTTACCACCGGCTCCAAGAGAAGACCCTACCTATCGCTGCATCCTCATCTGAGAACCCTAAGGCGATAACTCCGCTGTCGAAATCAATAGCATAGTCGATCTTTTTCCCTCATGGGGCAACGCTCCAGTCATGGCGGGTGTGTAGCCTTTGATAGGAAGTTTGCGTTACTTATTGAAAAGGAAGGAAGGAGCGGAGTTGCTATGTAATTCTACCATGGACTAGGCTTTCGGCGTCAATTTTGTCCCATGAGAAAGAGCAAAGCTTTGATGGACTTTGCTGTTTTATCTATACTTTGGTTTATACGGTTAGTAAATCAGTTAGTTGAGGATAATAATGGATCGGAATGAATAAGAGAGCCCCCGCAGAGCGGTCCTAGTGACAATAGTCTTACGTGCCTCTTACCCCGGATCTTCAATCTCGCCCCCGAATCGAAGTTTTCGCGAGTTGGCAAGTACCGTTAAGCGGATAAGCCACAAGCCGATGCACCTTTTGTCACTCAGTTTTTGCCTAGTCCACCTAGTCTGACTGAGCCCTGCCCAGTCAGTCTCAAGAATCATGGCTGTCCGGTCTCTCTAATTTACACCATTCGACTAGACTTGACTTTGACCAGACCAACTGGTCCAGACTAGTCTTCTGCAGACCATTCAGAACCCTGGCATCAGTACTGTATTCTAGAAGAAATTCAGCAACAGGTACCCAGTTCTGGCACCTAGCCGCGTATACCAATTCTCTTGATTCTTTCACCCCCCCGTACTCGGTCCTGATCCATCCACGCCTCTTCTTTCCCACTCGATCTCCCCTTGTCTAGTTCTCTCCTCTATCATTGTCCATTTCCCCCTTTTCTCCTCTTCCGCCACTCGTTCATCCTGATCCTCCTATCTCTCACCCCCATCCCACCCCCCTTCGCCTGTCCGTTAACTCCTCCGGTTTCGCTAGTTTATCAACATGGCAATGCACAAAGTCTTTGCTAGAACGAGAGGAGGCCTGCGTATGGGTGCTCTTTTCCGTCCAGGGAGCGAGATTTTATCTCATCGTTCCCTTGCCGCATCAGGTCCAGCAGTGGATGGCAAGATCAAAGTACGCAATCCTTTTTAATATTCATTATTGAGCTAACATTTTCAATGATAGTGGGCAGGAGAAAAATTAGCCACACTGATAAAAACATATTTCTCTTGAGCAGGACAGCATATAATACCTCGAAGGTTTCTCTCTCGTTATGCTTTATGTATATTACGGTTGTCTAACGCTTAGAATAGGATATGCGGAAGTTTGCCGGGAGATTCGATATGGTGTGTTCCCGCTTTGAGAACCGGATCAGCACCATGCAGGCAACAATGGACAGCGAAACCGCTACTATCCCTAGCATATTGAAGAGCAAACTCAAGGCTCTTGAATCTTCAACCAAACGCAACATCGCTTCTGCCCAATCCGAATTAGAAGGACAAATTTCCACCATTAACCATGTATTGTGGGCTGGCAGCTCTGTTGTTTTCACTGTTGGAGCAGTAAGTTATCAATTGATTTTAATGTTTGCATTCTAACTTGGTTCATTATAGGCGTCTGGCTATGTCCTAATGGTGTTTTTTCAATTCTACAAGCCCAACTTCATTGACTCCTGGAACGCAGTAAGGCCCAATGAGAGACTCCCTCAGAACCTGTTGCTGACATATATTAGGCTATCAGCACTTGGTGGAGTTAAGAGGGCTAGTTACCGGAAGCATGATTCTTGTTTATGGGCATGTATTTAATTTTTTTAGCCCTTAATGCAACTATGCTTTAATGTGTGCAAGAACTTAATTCTTCAAGTCCACTGTCCCTCTAATGTATCCTAAAGCACCTTTGACACAGCAAATTTTGAAGCAGCATTGGGATTAGCCGCCGCTTTCCTATTATGTCTCATTCGTTCCATCACCGGCAGTTTCCTACTAAAGAGATACACTAATCATCAGAAGACATAATTTTTCCTCTCCAGGCTCAGAACGGTGTTCCCAATTCGGTTTTATACTCTACTGAGAGGCTTGGTGAAACGGAGACACGGTAAGATATCACTTTTCAAGAACCTTGGAACTTTCCCTAGTGGGTTCAAGCACATGGACATTCCTAAGGGGGAGGGCAAAATATTTAACTTTTTTGTAGACGATTTTCTGGCAGCAGTGATTGTGGCTGATTGGGCATGTCGTATGTCCCGCTCCATCTTCAGCCACTGACGTCTAGAATTCAGGCTAACCCAGATTAATGTCCGGGGATTGTGAAGTTGTTTAGCAGAATAAACTGCTATCTGATTAACCCTTCCCAGGAACTCATCGCGATCGGGATCGCCAATATTTTTGGCTCATTTTTCGGCAAATATTCAGGCGCTTAATCATGGCCTCCTACAGCTGTCAAGTCAAAAGCCGGCATGGGCGCACCCTTGGCTATAATAATTACTGGTATTGTGGTCCTGCTAGCTACTGGGTCGGGAGAAATAGAGCCTAGTTTATTTTTCATTATTTTTGATATTTTTAGTTTATTGTGTTACAAATTGCTATTCGCCGAAAGGGTTTGTTTGGCTAGAAAGTTCGTTTAGGTAGAAGTTTCATTTTCTTCATAGTTTCATATTTATGGAGTGGGAAAAGGGTTTAGATGTCCTGGGGGTGCCAGTGGTTCATAGGCGAAATGGTGGCTCACTTGTTTGTTTCTCCTTCTAGGGAACAAGGAAGACAGAAGAAAGATTGTGACGAGACAAGCACTGGGGTTTTTTCTTTTCGGATTGTTTTTCTTTGTGGTTTGGGGATTTCTGACTTTGAGAGCATTTAGTATTTAGATCAAAGGCGAACAGAGATTTATTCGTCACTTTCAGGTTTTCTTTGGGTGAAGCTGCTTGGACCAGAAGTGTGTTTTTCACTACGAAAGAGCGGCTGCATTTAGGGTGAAACAACTAAATACATGCCCAAAGACAAAAGGAATCCGGTGGTCAGTATTTGTTTTTTTGACCAGACCATGCGTGAGCAGCCTAACACTGTGTCAGAAATGGGCTCGGATAAAGGCTAATACTCTTAAGAGAACATACGGCATTCAAGGCACCCATGATTCTAATCTTGTAGAATTGCAGAACTTCGTGGATGATATACCCACAGATCTATATTAAGAGTGATCAGCAAGTTAAAGTTCAAACGGACGAACAACTTACAAGAACAACAACAATGACAACAAAGAACGTGACTCCCAAAATGCGTTGCACGGTCCAGATTTGCTTTCCAACGGACGTCTTGAAATTGGAAACTTCAGTATCCAACGAGGATTGACCGGTCGAGATTTTGCTGTCCATGAAACCATGAAGATTCGAGATTTGACTTGCGAAAGTGGATTGGACCGTATTTATCTGATTCTCTAGGCGGACAAAGCCCAAATCTACTTTGGTCGCTAAATCACGCATTTCCTATCTCCCCAGTTAGAAGACTGCCATGTAGACCAGATAGATGAGAATGAAACCTTTCCAATGTTAAAAACCTCTTTCCCCAAAGAGTACACCCGGTTATCCATCAAGGCAATCCTCTCCCACTATTACAAAAAGTGTTAGTTCAGGGATGAGGGATGAACAGGATTGCGTACAGGGAGATTCTGGGCTGCACGAGGGCCAGATCCAGCAAGGGAGCGACGAGACAACACTTGGCTGGCAGGGTGATGAAGGGCATTCATACGGAGACCACCGCGGGCTCTAACAAGAGATTTGCTCATAGTTCAGGAGGTTAAATGGGGTATCAAGAGGTAGTTAATGGATAGACAAGGAAGCGGAGAATAAAGGCAATCGGTAAGAAGAAGAGCGGAGTGAATAGGTGATGGAAGGGGAGAAAAGAGGGAAATACAGGATGGAAGGGGGGAGATGGGGTGGGTGTGTTGTGGCGGAGGGAAAGAGAGGAGAATAAGGTGAATACGGTATGTACACGTGGCTCCGTGCTAAGAACTGGTGCCGGTTTCTGAGTAGCCTGCAACGCCCTCTGAGGTCTACAACGCAATAGAACAAAATTGGCCGCGATTGGAACATATGTCGGAGAATGGCTTATATTTCAAACATTGTGGGATTCGCAGTCAGAACAAGTCTATGATGTCCTTGGCGATAATCTTGAATGATGGCTTCCATTAGAGATGGCAATTCGAAAAACGAGGTTGAGGCTCGATACCACAAATCTTAGTCACTTGGTAATATTTCTGTTTATTACAAGCCAGTCCAAACTGAGACAAACGTGAAATAGACCAATGCAAGAATCATAGTCTTTTCTGGTTTGCCAATAAACTTGAAAATCGTAAGAGAGTGGCTCACGCAGAAATTCTGAAAGCTGGAGGTGACCAAGCGGGTACCTTCCTTGAGGCTCATTCACGGAGCAGGCCGTCTCTTAGGCCACCACTACACAGTGATGCAAGCGCAAAGTTAGGTCTCGGGCAGTGGAAGTTCAGCATTTCTGAAAGAAGGATACTCTCCTCTCTCGGCAGCGATACTAATTCTAGGAAGACTGGCTATTTGTTGATCAGATCGACGGGGACTGCGCGAGTGAGGGAGAAGAAATAAATATCGCCGATTAAGCCTCCTAAGCCCAATGATTGACTCACTGCTCTTTAGGCTAATATAAAACTAGAGGCGATGCAAGATTCCCGAGATATCCCTTACCATGAACAGTCTAAGCAAAGCTGGATTCCCTGAATATATTGGCCAATCCCTAGCACATTTCATGGTCCTTTCAGCAAATCCAGCCCTTTAGACAACAGTGGTTGGTGGGGCTTCGGCCGGAGGAGGCGCCGGCATACGGGGCTGATACGGACAGAAGGTTAAGGCACTCAGGTTACTTACGGGAACAATGTTGAGCAGTCTCTTGGATAAAATTTTGGTGTAAGGAAAGTGATTATCATTAGCGAGTACTCGCTGGTACATGGTGGCTAATGAGATACACCCGCTGAGGATGAATATCGGCTCGAGTACCGGTAGACGATAACTACCGGTAGCACTTAAATAAGTTAAGCTTAAATAAAGCAAATAAAATGAAATGGAAAAATGAAACTGAAAGATATGCCCGAACAGCTTACCAGAGGCCATTGTCGGACACCATATTGTCCATTCCGACCACTAGTCTCATACTAGACAGCTGCGCGCATTGGTGGGATTTAGGTTGCATATGCGAGTATCAATTATTCCAGTTATTAGGGTATGATACAATTCGCGACCACTCATGTGGTTTGTTATATCTCAACTCTTTTTCATGAATGAATCGTTTTGCCTTCTTAATTTGCAACGGGCAATTGCAGTGCTTATGTCTCCGAAGGTGGCTTAGCAAGCGCGGTTGCCGTGATGATCCTGGTTTTCTCCGCCTGACACTAATGCATTGAATCAAAGTCAGGAGCAGAAGCAAAAGATGTAAGCGTCCAGAATAAGCTGGGTTTTCGCCATAAAAGCTCCTGCCGAGGCATTTCATTGGTTATTTGAAATAGACTATAAAGAAAACTCTTACTCAAATGTGATAGTGGCAGGTGAAAATGCAAAGTAATAAGGTAGAAGAACCCACGCTGACACTTGACCACAATAATAATTGTATCTCTTTACTCGACTAATTGTGCTCATGTCTTTGCCATAAATACCTCCATGAGCCAATATTTAGCGAGGATTGGATACATAGCTAAAAAGCCTCCGAAGGCTTTTGTGCCAAGAGAGGTATGAGATGATACAAATAAATGCGAAGTATGCAGAGGCCCTTTACTCGTAAATATTTAAGCATTCTTGGAAAATATATCAAGTAATGTAGAGTATTATAGTTTCTGAATAGAAAAAACTAAAAAATTCCAATTTAGGGTAGTGATCTCAAAATAAAACATCCATAGGTGAGAGAAAAGTCAAATAAAATGGAGCTAAATGGAGGGCAGGTGTAAAAGAAAACTCATGAGTTGCGATGGAATCAAATTAACGAGCTATTAGGGAGGTTCTACAATGGGATGCGCACCATACAAGGGCCATGGCTAAGTAAAAAAATTGCATCTCGTTTATGGGAGGTTCTGCTAGGTGCGCACTTTGGGTAGAGAAATGACGAAAGGAAGTCATATGACTTGGGCCTGTTCAACATATTACCCATATCATCCTCATAGATAGTATCGCGATTTGGGTTTAGGAAGAGGATGATGTACTAGAACAAGCCGTACGATCCTCTTTCTGACTAAGAAAATGTTTGTTTATACTATAAACACAACTGCACTATTGTTGCACCTCCATGCTGCAAAATTTAGCGTGCATTAAAAAAAAACGATCACCAGCCACTGGTTGCCGTGGAAACATCGTGCGCATCCCGTTACCGAACCTCACCCCTGAGCTCCGCCACTTTTGCCAGAGCGGAGGAAGCTGTACCTAAACTGCGACGGGAAGAGAATGAAGCAGGAAAGGGAAGTATAGGGATATCATACACCTACTTCCACCAGATGAAGCAGAAGACTCCCCTGGCAATGGTAGCGTGACGCCAGCTTTCCGTCTCGCTAGCACTCGCGCTCGCTACTGCTGCGCCTCCTGCTGGCGTATCCTCTGCGGGCGGGATAACTCCCCAACGGATTCTGTAGACGACTCCACCTCCCTGCCCCTCCTGCCCCTCCCCGACACCACCAGCGCTACCGATGTGCTCATCGGTCTTAAGTCTGGGCTCAAACCGCGCCCATGCGCCCCCACCGGCAGAAACATCCCTGTGTGTTGCAGGTGAGCTTCTTTTTTCCTCGATTCCCTCATCCTCCCGTTCCTCCTCCTCCTCCTCCTTCATTTTATCTTTTTTTCTTTTTTTTCTTCTCTGCCATAGTCTTAGCATGAGACTTGGTGCTTGTCCGTTTGCGTTCAGCGAATTAGTGGGGTTCTGCTTTGTTATTCGGCTTTCCCCTCTCCCCGTACTTAGACCTCTCGTACTCCATGTGCTGAACAGGAGTGGAGACGGCTTGGTTTTTATCTTACCAGCTTATGGGTGGGGGCTCTTCCCCGTTTCCACTTTCCAAGCTCTCTTAGATCATGTTGTTGAGTTGCCTGAAGGGAGATCTTTAATAAACCCTTGTGTGCATATCGGTCAGATTAGTTCCTTGAACTTCCAAAACTTACTAGATAGAGCCTTTTTTTTTTCAAAATTAAAAATTAAAAATTAAAAATAAAAAGAGTTATCGTGCTCCACCATACTCGAGCACGCACAATCATATAACTTTGAGTTTACAGCTTTCTGGTTTTACGCTTGGACGACGAAACTATTTGTATTACAATAGGCGTCGTAGGCATTACCATGTCTGCCCACCATGTTGGTAACTTGCATCCTTTGCCAACTATCTGGGAATCTTGGCACTAAGGGCACTCAGGACTCGGGCAATGCCAGGATATTCTGACCCCTCAGCAATGCTCAAAGAGGAAAGATCAGCAAGAATACAGCCTTTAATAAGGGAATAACAAACACAGGGCACCGAACAGGAAGATTTAGCTATCAAAAACGTGAGTTAGTCAAAATGGGGGAGCAGAAAATGGAACCTTAGTAATCACTATTCCCTGCCTATTGGTGTTTATCGCGGGTGATGCCTCCACCCATCACGGATATGCGGTACCTGGAGGCAATGGAGCTAAACGCAACCCTAAGGAAGGGCGAAAGATGAGTGAATGAGTGGCCAGATGTGGAGAGGGGGGGATGAAGCAAAGGAAATTGCAGTGGTAACTTCTGGGCAAGCAGATTTTATTAATAGGGTTAGTGGGGAGAAGGTATAGAGAGGGGAACACGAGAAGAAGCGGAAAATTGAATGTACAGTACTGTATCATACCGGTAGTTTCGTCATGCTCCGAAATAAATCCAACTGTAACTGTACTCTCTCAACCCAAAGCCAACAAACACAAGCCACTCACAAGCGACATTCGCCGCAATAAGTGTTATTATGAGCGGTGGATTGAGGGAGGACGGATGGATGAGAGGAGTTGAGAACGAAAGTTTGACAGTGAAGAATAGTGAAGTCAAGGAGGAATAAAATGTATATTGCTGAGGACTCGTATCCAACTTGCTTATCAACTAACTAGAGGGTTACAGAGAGTTTATATAGAAAATAGAGAGACCTTCCCGGAAGGCCAATACTCCGAATATCCGTCCTATGATGTGCCCGGCACCTGGTGTTCTGGTACCCATTAGGCCTATCCTTCCGATAACTCTTCGTATTCGCTTAACCCCTGTGAGTGACCGGCCATGAATCCGAATACGCATATATAGTATACAGCCAGGTATACCCCTTCCTCCTTAACAATTTATAATGAGTGACAAATGAACTAACTATCTAACGAGTGGTGAAAAATAGGAAAGGTACAACAGTACAATGGTATGGAGTAATCGCCGGTGACTTTCAACAATAAGTTAAAGTATTTATTCTGTGTGTTTCCTTAACAAAAGTGTTTTGCCTGGATTCGAACCTAGAATTACTAGTGTGTCAAACTGATGTACTACTGACTACCCCACCGAACCTGATGACGCTTTTTTAAGCACAATACGAATGTTAGTGGAGTGAAAATCTTTCTCTCCATGGAGGAAAGAGAGGAACGGAGAGAAGAGAACAGTTAGCTGTTTGTTCCTGGCTGTTTTCCGTGTAGTGATAGAAAAGGGAAAGGGGAGGGAAAGAGACGGCATGTTTTTCTATTGTTATTGACTTATAGTACGCCTGTCCACGACATTTCGCGGTGCGGGAATCGGCTTGGTCTACGCTGATCCAATAGCGAGATTTGAGTTAAACTTGTGGCTACCGTTCGTGAAGAGGTCTAGCGAGAGAGGCCGGAAGGGATTGCAACTTGGGATCGGGATTAGACACTTTCAGCAGATCCCTGTTTTCACTTCGAATTCGAGTTCGAAAAATGATAGACATGTCTAGGAAGGCTCTAAACATTGCCAAGTACTGCTCTACCGTTTTTTTTTATAGATTAGTTTCGTACCAAGACTGATGCGATCATCAAGAAATCATAGCATAGAATTCCCACACCAAGTATCATAACCCTAAGCTAACTCAATTTATGGCTAGTGTCGTTTAAGAACCTGTTCAGGCATCCATGCAGTTATGCCTATCATTTTTCGAACCCGAATTCGAACTCAAAACAGGGATCTGCTGAAAGTGTCTATTGACTAGCTAGTTGGAGGCCTTGTATATAAACCAGCGTCGCAACCGTTTTGTTTGTTGCTACTTTACGCACTTATCAATTGTGGTGGCTGAGAATTCCTTTCACTCTCTTCATCTTCTCGGTCCTATTATCCGTTGGGTCCTCATGTTACCATTTTTTTCATAGAGCTATCATTAGAATTGAATCAAAGGTTTGCAGGGATTCTTCCATCATGCTTGAGTTCTGTACTGGGACTGTTGCACGGTAATTATCAGTTGAGTGGCAATGATCCTTTTGGGAGGCTTTTTTGTGCCCGGTTTTTGGAAGCGATGAGCTGTCGCACTCGCCTGGGTACTGGGGTGAGAACACCAATTGTGGCACTTACCTGAGGAACCCGATTGTCCCTTTGGCCTAAATCCGACCGTTCCATGCTGGGTCTCTTTACCTTCTTTTTGTAATTCTCCTAACTTGCTAAATAGTTCCTCGTTGCACTTTGGTCATTGGTGGAAAAAATTCAGAGGGTCTATTTTTTTTCATTTCTTTTTTTTCTGAGCCAAATCACCCTCTCACTAATATCGGAAGATTTTCTATATACCGATCATGGGCGACTATGTTATATCCCAGTCCAGCCCTGTTCTGCAAAATGGTTGAATTTAATGGATTTTCAAACGTGAAACGTGCGACTGTCCTCAACTGAGCTGCCTTTAATTCCCTCTCGATCACCTCGGGGTCATGCTTAGTGATGACGCTATCCAAGTAGGAAAAATATTACCAGTGGAATTGGAATCAATAGTCGTTATGATGGTCTTGTCCGGATCACCTGGAGATTTGAAGCGGAACTTGTGGGATACCAAGCACGCTCACATCTGAAATGGGATACTGGGGCTATTTCTTGAAAGCCCAAACCAACCACGGGGTTGACTGAGTGCGCCGGGCGCCGACCTTTATTGCGGAAGGACATGAGTGATCTTATCACCGGCTTACCACCAGCTCAAAAGGATGACCCTACCAATCGCTGCATCCTCATCCGTGCACCCTGCGGCGATAACTCCGGACAGACCTCTAAGCAAATACTCGACGCTTCTGCTTATTCCGGGTCTGGCTTTCCACTGTGGAAATTAAGTTTGTTAACCCCCGCTCAGTGGTAATCGCGGTGTCAGCCTCGGGGTGGCTGGCCTGCAGATCGTCTTCCTAACAAGTAGAGATCAGTGTCTTGTCAGAAACCCTCAACCTCCTCTTACTCCTTCAAGAAAGACAGAGTTCGAAGATGTAGATCACCGAATGAAGAACAATATAACGACACTCACCGCTGAAGTTGTGGTTATTAGTAGTAGCAGGATGGATAGTACTTAGTAGATGCGCCACTGGAAAAGGAGTTCATCGGTGAGTAGGGTCAGCCTTATCGTCGGGGTTTGTATCTGCTGGGCTGAGTGCGTGTTTTGTGGTTCGAAGACTACCACGGTTGATCGCCAGACAAGGTGGTGTTTTGCCCACTTCCGAGCATTAACCCTCCGAGAATCTGAAGATGGAAAGGGAGATAAACCTAACTATACAGCTCTGCTAAAAGTGTAGAATTAAGTTTGTCAATGAATTGTGCCGTCTTCTCCATTTGGCGCTTTTCATCCATGACGAAGGCGTCGCGATCACCTCGAAGTCACGGTCAGTGATGTCGTGAGAATAGAGGTAGGAGCAAAGGATCAAGGGAGTGTTGGGAACAAGAGGATCCAAGTTTAAATTCAGGTTGAGGAATATTCGTAGGCATCGCCGATAATAGCGGAGAGGATATGACCGCGGGATCAGAGTTGTCAATAGTCTCGTAGGTGATGGGTAATTTTCAGGAAACCGCAGTAACCTCTGATGAGCGATTGTGTGTATGCCGCTTCTTGTTTTTTTGTGCCAACTAGTACGATTCCTCGCCTAAGTGCCAGGGTAGGGTAACCCTATCACCTCTAAACCTAATAAAAAATACTATAAGTTTTCATTCAGCATGATGATGATCGCAAAATAAAATAAAACATAGTTAGAGACAGAAAAAAAAAAGTCGGATCAAAACTATCTAGGTGGTCTAATGCCTAGAAAGGGTAAACTATCGATTAGTAAAGCCGTTGGGGCACCCTACTACCGCCAAAACTGAGGAAACTCGGTAGACCTGGACCAGGATATCTTCACTCCCGTCCAGTAAGATATCGTATCGCTTAAGATTTTGGCGTAAAGGATAGATTGTCATTAGCGAGTACTCGCTGGTACAAGCCGGCCAATGAGAAACACCCACTGAGGATGAATTCTCCTCCTCCACTAGGCCGGATTTAACACATCTTAGTCCGGGCTTAGCATTTTTCCGCAGTTTTAGCGGGCAGCTATCAGCATGCGAATGTGAATCCATCGCAAGTTGATTCGTAGCTCGGAGAAAATTTTTTTACGCCGTCCTCCAATAAGAAACTATGCTACTCTAGATTGCTTGATTATATTTTCCGTAAAAGGCGTCTGGATACTTCGCATTTATTGGTATGATACCTGTCTTGGCACAAGAGAGTTCAGAGACTTTTCAAGTATGTATCCAATGCTCGCCAAACATTTGGCTCATGGAGGTATTTGTGGCGAGGACGTGCGAGCACAATGAGTGGACTAAAGAGACACAATTATTTTCGAGGTTAAGTATCAACGTGGAATCTTCTATCCTATTACCTGGTTTTTTTCGCCTGCCACCCTCTCTCCCTCCCTCGTCTGTCTGTTCAATTATGACAGGGAAAATAGCTGGGGACGCATAGCCAACCGTTACCTTCTCACACTCTCTTCCTCTCTTTCCTCCATGAAGAGAAACACTTTCACTCTACTTACATTCGTATCATGCTTCAAAATGCGTCATTTCGTTCAGTGGGGTAGTCGGTAGTACATCAGTTTAACACACTGATGATCCTAGGTTCGAATCTAGGTAAAATCCTTTTTTAAGGAAACCTAAAAAAACATTTTCTAACTTATTGCGGCGAATGTCTCTTGTGAGTGGCTTTTTGACGTTGGCTTTGAGTTGAGAGGGTACAGTACGGTAGGATTTCTTTCGGAACATGGCGAAACTACCAGTATGATATAGTACAGTAAATTCCATTTAGCTCTTCTTCTCATGTCCCCCTCTCCACACCTTCTCCCCAATAACCCTCTTAATAAAATCCTCTGGCCCAGAAATAGCAACAGTAGCTTCCTTTGCTTCAAACCCCCTCTTCACATCCTGCAACTCTTTCACCGATATTTCGCCCTTCCTCAACGTGGTGTTTAGCTCCATTGCCTCAAGGGACCGCATGTCCGGGTGGGTGGAGGCATCACCCTCGGGGCGATAGAGACTAAGAGGCTGAAAATAGTGATCAGAAACGTCCCCTTTTTTTTGCTAACTCTCGTTTTGACAGCTAAATCCTCCTTTTCGGTGGACTGTGTTACCTCCTTATTAAAGGCTGTATACTTGGCGATCTTGCCTCTTTGAGCATGCTAACATTCTCGCATAGTTGGCGAAGGGTCCCAGTTACCCACATGATGGGCGGATATGGTAATGTCTACGCCTATTGTAATACAAGTAGTTCCACCGCCCAAGTAAGCGTAAAACAGTGAAGCTGTACTCTCTAAGTTATATGATTCTGCACTCGAGTACTATAGAGTAACGTAGCTCATCCAAATTTTCTCTTTTTTTTTTTTTTTTTTTCAAAAATGGCTCAATCTAGTAAGTTTTAGAAGCTCAAGGAACATATCCGACCAATATGTACAACTAGCGGGTGGAAGATCTTGGCACCCCCTCGTAAATTGTCGTGAAATTGATCATGATCGCAACAACAAGTAAGGCCATAACCTACCATGCCACCGTCATGTCCTCCTAAAAAGTACCTAAGTCCAGACGAGAGGTTCCGTATTATTAGTTTACGGATACAACAGAAGTCCTGGGAAGAGATTGTCCGTGAAACAGGGGAAAAAAAAAGCACTATTCGAAACATCGTTACCCACTTCCTCAAGCATGGTACCTACCATGACCTCCCCAAACCCGGCCGGAGGAGAAAATTGGATGACCGTGTCCTGAGGCGACTAGAACGTGCTGTTCTAAAAAACCCTGCAGCCACGATCCAGGATCTTCCACGAGAGGCGACATTGGACTCTGGAGAAAATGCAGTAAAGAGGGCACTAAGGGAGTTAAAGTTTGGGGTTTTCCGGGTAAAGAGGAAGTTTTGGTTGAGCAAGGAGGCTATGATGAAGAGGAGGAGATGGTGTTTAAAGAAGAGGAAGTGGACGGAAGAAGATTGGAGGAAGATCATCTGGTGTGATGAGGTTCGAATCGAAGTTGGTTTAAGGTCAGGACCGTTGCGTGTACGCCGCCGTCGTGGAACTTCTCTTTGGCCCCGATATATCCAGCCAACATTTCACTCCGGACGATTTGGTATACGCTTTTGGGCTGCTTATTCCTATGGAAGTCGTACCCCGCTCATATTCCTTCGTCGCCGAAGGCCTGAGGAGTATGAAAGAGAGAGAGATCGAGGTGGACTAAATGCTACTCAATATTGGAATGAGGTTCTAATACCCTATCTTATTCCATATTGGGAGAGGCTTCAGGGAGGACCTCGAGGGCTGCACTTTATGCAGGATGGTGCTGGACCGCATCGAGCAAAGAAAATCGCCCACTTTCTTGCTCAAAGTAGGATACAGATATTATCCTGGCCCGCCTCGTCGCCTGATCTCAATCCCATTGAGAATGCCTGGCGTATGCTCAAGCAAAGACTACGGAAGCGATTCAGGCAACGATACTCTCGACCCCAAACCGAAGAGGAGCTCAGGCAAGCAGCACAGGACGAGTGGGATCTAATTCCACAGAGGATACTTGATCGCTGGGTTGACTCAATACCGGAGAGAATTAGGGAGGTTTTGCATGCAAATGGAGGACATACAAAGTGGTGATGGAATCACTACCTTTTCTTCTTTCATTATACATATCTCTTGAAATTTTATTTTCTCTCCGTTTTTGTGTTCACGATATTTCATTCGTATTGTGTTGTCTTCACAGTGGGGGGGTGCCAAGACTTTCCACCCGGTAGTTTGTACTGTACAGAGAGGTTTATTAACGGATGGAAAATATGAGATCCCTGTTCGGACAACTTGACAATAGGATATAAGAAATCTTCGAAAGTGGCAACGGGAAACAACCCCCAAATGAGCCTGGAAGATAAAAACCAAAACCGTCTCCGCTCCTGTTCAGCACATATATTATGAGAGGTATAAGAAGGGGGGTGGGGAAAGGTGAAAACAAGGCAGAACTCCACCAATTCACGGAAGGCAAACGGACAAATACTAGTAAGTCCCATGCTGAGACTAAGAAAGAAAGCAAAAGAAGAAAAAAGTGATTAAATAGAGGAGGAGGTGGTGGAACAGGAGGATGAGGAAATCAAGGAAACAAGAAGCTCCCCTGTAACACAAAGAGGGACAAGAGATGTTTCTGCCCGTGGGGGCGCATTGGTGCAGTTTGAGGCAGAACCAGGACGACTGTGGTCGAAAGAGCTGCAAGAACCAGGAATTACTCCGGGTATAGCGCAATATGGTCGGAAAATTATTCTCCGCCCACATTTTTCATAGTAAAAAAAACCTGTGGAATCCGGCACCCCCTCTGCTAGAACCTTGCCTGAGGTAACTTTTATTTTAGTCTTGAGAGTCGTGAGCCAATGATTGATCTTAGAAGTCTTCAAAAGCGAGGGTTATTGAGGAGTTCCGCTAAACACTACAAGGACTTCTAGATGACTGAGATGTTTAGAATGTAAGGGGGTGTAAGGCGATTTATAGACCTCTTTCATAACAGCTGAAAGCGGGTAATTTATGCTTAGACTCAAGAAGATTGTATAGGCAAGAGGTGCTAGGTATCATCATTCCTAGTGGAGACACCGGGAAGGTAAGCGTATTACAGCTGTACATGATCTAGATGTCGAATAAAATATGAACCCCAGTCAGCCTTTCTCCCCTTCAGGATGCCTGATTCTCGAAATGCTTCTAATAGGGGAAATACCCCTGGCGAAATTCTTGAATAAAGTTTCCAGTCACGAGCCTTGCATCGTCCGGAGTTGGCATCAGATCCGGGGTGATAATGACTTCAAGACAAGCAAACGTGGTCATATGTTCTATCTCATTAGCTGTGAGAATAAATGTGGTTTAATTCACGTCTAAGGAGAACTTTTTATTAAATGTTGCGACCGTCCTAATTCGCCCCAACTAGGATTTCCCCCTATTTCCTCCACAATGATGTCCCAAGTCACAAGCCCACAGGCAAACATATTGAGATCACAAACTGCGACAAAGTGGGAGTTGACAAAAATAGCTTATGACCTGGCTTCCATGCTTTAAATATCTTACTCAAATTTGTCTCTTTAGGTGCCCTCAATTTTGTTTAATAAGAGGTGGGTAAATCTGACTTATTTGCCGAACACATTGGGATTGCGCTCGTCAGCAGAATATTGTCCCATCAGGTTGGGCATCTCCTTGGTGATAGGAATCTAAACCTCTAGGCCTTAGTCAATCATTTCAGTAAATTAAAAGGCCTTGCCGTCTCTAGGAGAGCTTTTAGACTCTTCCAAAGTGCAAATATTTTAATAGCTTTTTCCGGAGAGAGGTTGCGCCTATCCGCTCTTCCTATGATTCCCCCAAGCTAATTCGAAAATATGTGTGCTCTAATCACCAAAGGTTAGTGCTCTTACTGGATTCCATGACATCATCGGCCTTCACAGATGCCCTATGTGTGAAGGTTCACTTCCAAGTTCACCACCAAGGGCTATGCTATACCCTATGAAGCAACAGTCACAAAAACCACCCACCAAAATACAACATCTCTCCCTGATGGTTCCTGGGATTAACCGAGTCCAAGCTCAATAACTAAGGTCCCATCTCTCACACCCCGCCAATCAGTTTTGTTTTCCTTCTTTCTGAACTACCCTTCCAACTGCTACGATAATTTTTTTTCGACGTTTTTCATCCATTCCTAAAGGTATTTAAATTACATCAGTCAGTTTAATTTCCTTACTTTTTTTTTTCTACTCACCTTCTTTTCCACCTAGCTCCAATGTTTCTTTATCGCGTTGGTTTGGCCCCTCAGGTTGTCCAAACTCCTAATATCATACCTAGGGTTCTAATGACCACCTAGTATGTTGGTGCTGCAAAGCATAAGAACTTCCATCGTCTTTTGCAAGTAAAGTATAGCTTACAGGCTAACAGTGAGAATATAAATAGCACAACCCAAGATATCTACCAGGAAGCTCGCGAGGCACTCGGTCAACCAGTACTGCACGAGTAGGAGATGGACCTATTCTTGATTGGCCCCACAATTACCCCGCTTCCGAAATGCCCGCAGTATAATCCATCCGTTATTTCTACTTACATCCACTCAGTGCTGGAGGAGTGGAATCGTAAGGATGCTTACGGTATCTTAGCGGCAATCTCAGAAGAGGAAGGCTCAGTCCCGACTTTGATCTTTGGATTGCCGCCACCAGCCATCACCGACTATGTTTTCAAGCAAACACCATATAACCTGCCTGTTTTTTTGAATGATGACTGGATTGTTTACGCCTCACGATTTAACAGCTGTTGGGATATGGAACCAGTACGTGGGGGAGGTCGACTGTGTTTAGATCATATTTCTGTTGGGGCTCAAGGTTCTTAACTCTAAACATTTCATTTAAAGAAGAGGCTAACAGTAGTATAGGGGATTTGGCTACAGCGGGAAGTTTCGGTGGATTTCTAAGAAGCACGGTATCAGTACAAGATGTTTTCGGAATAACAGCCTCTCACTGTGTTCCTGGGGCTCCATTAGCCACGACAATTTGCTCGCCGTCCAGTCTTGAAGTCACAAGCCGTTTTGACCGTATTCTCAAGTGTACAACGCTTTGTCCAGTTAACTCAGTGGACCGCCAGCCAGTGAGACGTGGGAAAGAGGCCGAACTACGATCAATATTGGATAGATTTCATTTCCACGAGACTGCTACCGGCTCCTCCTTCTATCGTCCAGTTCCACCCTTTGATCACCTAACCGGAACATTCTCCGGTAACCCCATCGGACATATCGTCATGCAAAGATTGGAACATCGACCCAACCTATTGGAACAATATGATCGGTGGCTAGTACAACTCCCTGGGCCACCTCGTGCCACCTTTGACGCAGACTCAGCATGGGAAAGCCGCTTAGACTTTTGTATATTCTCCTGTCACCCTGAAAGGTAAGTATCTCGTAATTCTCCTCTACCCGTGGCTTGTTAATAATTATTAATTTTAATGTGATTATCAAGTTACGGAGGAAACATATTTGATGAGGAAGATGTCAACGAAATTGGTGCTTTGTACCCCGAGGCATTAGTGGAAAAGGTTGGCCGCACAACTCGGAACCGCGAAGGTCAGGTTAACGGTTATTCGGCCCAATGTTGGCATGAATCCGGCGAAACCCACGAAATTGCAGTAATGTCCACGCAAAAGGCTAGGGTATTTGCAGAGGGGGGGGATTCCGGAGGCTGCGTTTTCGTCAAAGAAAACGGGCAGTACAAAGCGGGCGGCATACTCATTGGGAAAAATCAGAAGACCGGTTTTGCTCTCGTAACCCCACTGGCTATGATTTTAGAATCTGCGCCAGGATACAAGTGGGCTTGAGTCTAAAGTTCTTCGCTTGTGTGGGGTTTGGTGAACTGTCACCCGATTTGTAGCCTCTCAACTTCATGTTTTTAATTCCAAAATACCTATCGGTTCACTTCCGAGTTGTAGCTGCCAAAGAACCCTTTCAATGAACTTTCCGTTTTGTCGGGTGGCTAATCCAAACCAGAATTCCGTCTTGACAGCTTATTTCAACAACCTCGAGGCAAAGTTTTTACCCACTTTTTCTACACAAATCTACTCTATAGGCCCCCGATCTACAAGAATGTAAGATCTACCAGTCAGTTCATCGCCGCTGAGTCAAGCAGAACAAGCTAGAATTCGGCGGGAACGGTGCCAGGCCAAAGTTAAAGAAGGAGGGAGCCCAAGATGAAATAGCATACCTGGGCCAAGGGTCAAGCATTCAGCAATGGGGTATAATCAAAAAATAAAGGGAGGCGGGAGAAAAACCCACAGCGATAGTCTAGCATACCGGAATTATCTCGTTCTCCCCTTACCCTTTTTAGGCCCTTTTATCCTCACTGGTAATCCAGAAGTGAGGGGACCCCCGCAGCTCGAGAAGCCACCCTGGATCCCCCCGATATAGACATTTCCGCACACCACTACCAGCCAAAACCCGGCAGCAGTGCCTCCGTCATCATTGCTTCGGAGCGGTTGTCACACCAATGCTCAAGGACAGCAGGGTCCTCTTTCCTGCGTTGGCAGTGATTAATTGGATCTCGACTGGGGACGTTTGATGATAGAGAATAACATGTTTGGCGGTCAGACTGGCGGAACGGGGAGTAGTTAGGGATATCCAATGATCCAGATGATGCAGCAGCTTATGGGTGGTGCAGGAGGACTTGTTTGGGTGGCGGTCCTGGGGGGATGGGTGGTTTGGGGGTTCTAGGCGGCCCGGGGATGGATATGGGTATACCTCCTCCAGAGATTCAGCAAATGTAGGAGAAGGAGCAGTCATGGGGGAAGTGGCGGAAGGAATTACATGCGCTGAGCAGTTTGTATCTGGCTGGCTGTGTCCTGCGCGGAACTGGCTTGAACCTCACTGGATCCGCGCTGGAGAGAGCTGAATGAGCCAATATTCCTAGAGAGGAGGCTCAGGTATTTAGAACCCTATTTAATTGTTGTTTGCTCGCGTTTGTGCTAACTTCCCTCTCTGTATAGTCGTTTTTCTGGTACTTCACTACTATGGAGTTAATCCCACTGTCTTCCCGATTCTTTCTTGAAAAGGTAAGCGAAATATGCTGATTGTGTTATTTCGTGTCTGTTACTAATATACACTCTTTTTTGTTATATCTAGGGTCTCCCCCCTCCGGGATTTTGGCTTACTAGGATTGGAGTCTTCCTCCCTCATCCGTTCGGGGCCTCCTGGGCCACTATCGCTCGATAAAAGGTGATCGGGACTACCCTCATTGCGGATGCCGGCGTGCTTATATTCTGCCTCGGCACGGTTTCTTGGTGGAATTCTTAATCTCAACATCCCCTATCCATGGTTTATTGTACCTTTTACTCTCTCTTTCTCAAATTCGTTACGTAGTGTTATTGAAGCTTCATGTACGATAGGCGTCGAAGACTATAGTCGTTGTGGGAAATAGACATCTAAGATGCCATTTTCTACGAAACAAGAAACGAAAAAAGACTGACAATATGAGTACATTGAGGTGGATCACAAAATCTATGATTGAGCCGAAAGACTGTGGTGAAGAAGGAGATGACACTAAGCCAGCCTCCCAATGCCCCCAATAGAATTCCTCTCCACCGTGCCCTCCACCCTCTTTCGCTTATTGACCTTCTGCTGCTCCTCCATCAGCGCTTGATGTATCTCGCATTGCGCAACGATCTCATCCTCTTCTGACTTTGGTACTGGCTTCGCCTTAGTCGAACTTATCACGGCGCGAATAATATCGCTCTTGGGTTTGTGCTTTACGGAGGTACAGCTCATAAGTATTGTATGTTACACAGGCACCTCACGCATAACCCTCTGCTTGTGTAACATACAATACTTATGAGCTGTACCTCCGTACGTCAATGGTCTCTGTCTCACCACCGTCTGCCCCCATCCCAAACCGTTAGTTAGTCACCAGCCCCCTCCGGGAACCGACAAGCGAGGAGGGGCGGGGGGGGGGAAGGAACCGAATTCAATAACCAAGGTAACATCACCAGTACTCGCTCCCCCTCGGGTCACTTTCATGTCTACGTCTGGGTTATGATATTTCAAGCGGGGAAGGTAATTGCGCCAGAATTTCCTACGGGTATTCGGAATTAGACATGTTTAGGGCGGGGAGAATAAGGGGGGTATGCACTGTTCCGAGGATCCCCTTTGGCCATATTAATATTCTGGAAACTGATTTCTGTTACGCAAACAATGTTATAAAAGTTGAGAATTGTATCTGTCGTCGTGTTCAATTGTTTTTTCTCTACTAGATGACCAAGATCCCGTTTTTGAGTTGGGTGATGACGGAGCGGGTAAATGAAAAAAAAAAAAAAAATTCATTATTTTTATTCGCTTTCAGCATGTTGTTTCAGTGCTTGGCTGGGTTCTGGAACCTTTATGGTAGATCAGACAACCAATATTAGCATCCCACATCGTATAGGAATCATCATTACACAATGTCTCTTTGGTAATCTCGAAACGAACTGTGTGACGGAAATTCATGCTACGGTAGAATTCTCACTGATATCCATACTAGGGAAGCTCGCATCCTTGGCACTCAGGTTCGCCATTATCCCGAGACATTCTTTGTCTCTATCCACGAGGTAATGGAGGGAAGGAACAATAGAGTCAAATAAGTTTACTACCGGCCCCATTTTTCGATGAGATGCTTCCCCGCGACTCGGCCATAACAAATATATTTGATGGTGGGAGCTCACTAGTTACGGGACAGGCGATTGCCGAATTTTGCTCACACCATGGGGAATAATGGCGAGGCTTTCTCTGAGCCACCTGAGAAGACTCTCTACGCACCCATGGATCTCGTTACTGTTGTTAGGCGGATATCTAGCATTAAGTAATCTTTCCTAAGGAAATTAACCTTAGTCTTCTCAAGCTGATTTACCTCTCTAATAGCTTCCGCATGCTTACAGGGGCGGAGCCTCTGAAGAAGGATGATTGAGATGAGACCAGCTTCGGCCACAGCGAGAGAACACCAATTTCGTCCCGAAAACCTGGAAGGAAATTCCTCCAATTAAACCGACCACCACGCACATTTTCCTTCATTCTTCGACTCAAGATCACACTCGGAGTGACTTAACCGGTTCTGCATTACAAATTCATACCATGATGCCTCCGCTGAATAATTTGTGTTAGTGTTTTTAATGGTCTAATTAGTCATTTTTGGGAGAGTAGACGACCTATGCACTACCCCGGAAGACACGGATCGACCGTGAGCCCGGGCGTCCAATCACAAAAATTTCATATAACTAGCCTTACGCCCTCACTTCCGCACCTCCTCCACCACCATCAGTTTTATTATACCACAAAAACGCCCCTCTCACAGTGGCACACCACTTTCGTTATTCATCCCTCATAGACTCATTTAACTTGGACGCCTCATATTGGAGAGTACTACACCATCCTAAAGGGTTTGGGATATGGTTACTAGCCCAGTAATTCTCCTTTGGATTGTGGAATGCGTGGATTAATAGAGTGATCAAGAAAAGCCTGAAAATTTACTCCTAAGTAGAAATCCTATCCTCAAATTAAACCCCGAGATTCCTGCCTCAGTTATGAATTCCCCTCGCTCCACAGATCCCAGTGAAGAAATAAGAAGAGCGAAAAACATGAAAGATAATTTATCCAGCCCCTGGTAGTCCCCCGGCCGTCCCATAGAATCGCCCGGAATCCTTCCTCTACTCCAAAAACCGCCTCGATATCTTCGTTGTATATTCCGGAATTCCTTAGACCAGAGGTGCTATCCTAGATGCCACTGAGGAGGGCTTTGACCGTTACCGTATAATCATCACTACTGATGTCGATAGTGTTTAACTTTCTGCATATGTAGCCAGATTGCACTTCCGCCACCAAGGAACCGGCTCATTCATTGCTACTGCTAAAATGAGTGGCCACATCACGATCATTCCGGAGCTGCAGACTACGGCTATCCACTCTGTTAAGGGGTTGTCTGTTCAGTGGGCAGGTCTCCCAAGAGCCAATTCGGTCAGTACAGGTTAAATTGCTACCTAGATTTGCGACTCCGTGCCCAAGGAGACGAAGGATATTTGGAAAGTGAAAATTCGCCTTCCAGTAAGTTTTCCGTATTCCGCTCAAGGTCCCAGAGTGTGCGGAGCTAAGGGAGTGCAGTCGTGAGAGATTGGTCAATGAACTCAAGGGTGCTTATCTCTACCTTGCCAGTGACGCTGCTGCATACACCACTGGAACTGACATCATTGTCGAAGGGTGTCTCTCACTGTCTATCTCCATCATCAAGACCACATAATTGACCGCACTGCTGATAAATATGATAGGGGCCGCGTCTTGCCCTAAATATTACCGGTTTTTATAGGTTATGATAGATGTACATAACAGATGAGAAATAGATTATTTCCACCGTGATAATTTCAAAAAATAAACAGAAGCCGGTAGCACTTCGCAAAAGTATGGATTCCTACATGGCCACATTATTAGTGAATTGGGCGGAAGGGTCCCGCACCCGTCCAAAATACCGCATAAACTGGAAGGAACCGTCGAGCGCTAAGTACGTTGAAATAAGAAGCGGTCGAAGTGAAACTTACGATCATGTGAAAATAAGAGCCTTGAAGGGCGTAGTTCTGGCTACTAAGGGTTAGCTTATGGCGTCTCATTGCGATTTCGTGACACAACTGGGCAAAAATCTTAATTGGACGCAACTAGGGCTGGACGGTTCTTGCCAGCTCATGCGGTACTAGCCTTAGTTGCCAACTAGCAGCACTACCGGTATTATCACATGCTACAACTACCGGGTTAGCGTAGGGCACTCAGCTAGGGTAGTTTTAGCAGTCAGGAGAGCGTTTGAGAACGCACCAGAACCCTATGTGTGTAGATAGCTTGGCGTGCATAAATATCCCACACCAGTATCGCACCTGTTCCTGAGAAGCTTAAAGTAACAACAACGCATCACTTTGTTCTATATCTACGACAAATCCCTAAAAGAATGCCCACCATGTCCGCCATGCCCGCAAAGCCCACCTTGCAAGCCGCCAAAGCCGATCCAACCCCCCCCGACAGCTCCCAACCCGTGGGCGCTGAGGGACCAATCGACGCCGGACCAATCCCCTCCGACAGCTCCCAAACCAAGAAGCCTGAAGCAGCACTCGACATCCAGGTTTATCTTACCGAAGGGCTAGAGGGTGTAGAACATCACGAATATGATGACATTCGCTCCTTCAAAGGCCCTGTGAATGCACAAGCTAAGGCATTCCTTAATGCTAAAGATGACGAATCCTCCTCCCCCTCCCCGTACTTGATATTTTCGCACGTAACCCCCCACCAACTTGGGACAATCGATAAAATCCGCAAAACTCAATACAAAAAAGTCCGGATTCTCTATCTAGAGGAACGCGAGGTTTTAATCGTGAAGCATATGCCTCGTCCAGAGCACGAACAGGCAACTAGGACATTCGAAGGTATCATCATAAACAAGATCGTGGATGGGGGGCAGGGAGCAGAGATTGCGCAAATGGGCAGCACTACTTTTCCGGGAACCCTTGGCAAGAAAGAGGCGGATGCCTCATTAAAGCCGCTCCGAGCACGTTCCGGGCGTATGGATTGGCCGACTGTCATACTTGAGTGCGGAGTTTCTGGTGTGGCGAAAAGGTTAACGGTGGATGGAAAGTGGTGGATCCACAATTCTGGAGGAGCCGTCAAGGTGGTTCTCCTATTGTTTGTAAACGCCACAGCCAAAACGATCCGGATAGAAATGTGGAAGAAGGATATGACAGAAGATTCAGAGCAAACCGCTGAACACGATAACGAGGAAGTCAGCGGACCTACACTCCAACAAACTATCAATATCACCGAAACCACCATTACCGGTACACCATTGGTGTTACAATTTCGTGATATATTTCTACGCAAGGCCAAAAAGAAGCGGGGAGAAGCCAATTATTTCTTCACTAACGAAGATATGCAAGAATTCTACCACAGCATTTGGCCCCCTGCGCCAGATGCCAGTTCTAATGCCCAATCATGTAAGTCAGCCTTGTTGATCTCTAGCATCAATTCAGTCAAAGCTAATTCTTGCAGCCGCCGAAGAAGATCAATCAAGCCACTCGTCTGACGAGGATGTCAAAGGTTGAGATCAAAACCCGGTTCTCCGGGATATTGGCCCGGTTGTTGCAAACCCTACATGTTTGTACTCTTTTTTCTTCTTGTAGTTTAGTTCTGTTCCTAAAAGTTCAATACTCTCCTCTCCAGTAGTGGCAGCAACCAGAGCTCAAGTCTTCCGTATCGCACTCATTTTGGTACACTACAGATCCAGATACTGGTACTACATAATGTTGGCATTGAAGGTGCATGAAGCCAAGGGCAAATTAATTTAGATTCTAGTTTGCCATACCGACTTCAGATAAAAGCCGCTACTAGATTGCCGTAATAGGAAGTTGTTAACAATCAGTAGGCATTGAAAGGTGACTGGCCATTGCGCACTAAACAAAATCTGATTAGCGGTCACTAAGGTATGATCATTTGGTTAAGCTCAAAAGGGTACGTTTCCGACTGTCTTCAAGGTGCTGGTGTTGTCGTCACTGTGTGCGAACTGGTTGAGGACATCAAAGTAGGCGACCATGTGGGCACCGTGGCTCAACGGGAGTTCCGGCCACTGCGAATTGTAAAAGTTTGTTCCGCTTAATTTTTATACGATCCTACTAATGTGAAATAGGTATGGCTGGAGACGAGCCCCTGTGCGAGAATCCCCTACTCTCGGGATAGTCCGCGGATGGCACTCCCCAGCAACTCGCGACCGGCAAAGCTGCACGTCCCGAGAGGCTTCAAAGGAGCTCCGTTGGATGCAATTTCACTTATTCTCTAGACCCTCGACGAGATAGGTCCGCAACCAATCAGCATTTCACAACTGACTTGGCATGGGCTTATTAAGGCGGATCTCGTTGAGGGGGTCAATCTCGCCACAGGCACGGTCGGTCTATGCAGGAATCACTGTTTGTACCCGATGACTACCTATTGTCCCTATCAAACTAACTCAAGTAGGTTTATAAAGCCCTTAAATAATGTGACGCGTTGACAGGCCAAACTATAGCTATCGTTGTGCCGGCTGTCGTCTCGGCTCTCTTGTCGTAATCATTCTAGGACCATTCCCCTATACTGGAGCTAAGTGAAAGATATTAGGTCTAATACGCCAAAGCAATTGATTTCAGTGTTATAGCCATCGATACTGGTAGCGAAAAACAAGGAATGTGTCTCGACAAACTCGATGAAGAATTTTGGATCTTGCAAAATGCGATGTGGTGGCAAATGTCAACTTTATAACTGGGGACCCCGGCGCCCAGGCTGTGACCCTTCTCGCTATGAGCGAGAAACTTTTCCAACAATCTACAGAGGTAAATCTACCCTAGAACTACTCCGTCTTGAAAAAAAGATTAAACAATTAAAGCCTTGAGTGAATAATAGTATGCAGGTCTCGTTGAGCCATAGTCTGCGTAGGTCTCCTCCGTAAGCCCGCATTTCAGCCGAAGTATTCTCGACCGTCATCCCAATGATTGACATCAAGGGATCCTACGTCGGCAACCTCTTCAACACCTAAGAAGTAATGAACTTCTTCGGCCGCATCAAATTCCCCTTCCAAGTTGGAAAGTTCTCTGAGCTCACTCAAATGTTCCTACTCCTAGAAGAAGGCAAAATTGATGGGCGCTATGTTTTTATTACAAGCATAAGTTCAATCAACCATATTCTAGGCTAATTTTCTAATCTAACATCTCCGTTCATGTAGAAATAAGTGACTAAAATAATGAGTTTGTCATATGCAAGTACCACATTGCCCTAGGTATTGAGTGGTGACTGATTTGAGGGCGGTATTGACGGTAGCTGCTGTTTTCGTGGGTTGTGCGAAATTCCACAAGTGATAATTTTTGAGTGTGGTTCACCGCCAGTCGATCATTATACCAGTGCTTCGGAACGTGCAACGAACCCCCGAGGTGCTGAAGGACATTTTGATTTTACACTTTTCTCCTCAACACTCAAACATGCGCGGTAAAGATTTTAGGGTAGCATTAGTCTTATCGGTCAAGTCTTAGAAGCAAGACAAGGCTGACCAGTCTTCATAAACCATTGATTAGTCATGTAATATCAGTCACTTAGCCCACGGAAAAGTGTTTGATGCTTCTGAATTCCTCTATCCGTCCCGGTGTTCACACAGTTTTAGTGATTTTAGTATGGGAGCCTAGGGGTCTCCTATGGCAAGAAAGGTAACGATGGACGACACACCGAGATAAAGCAATATCTGGTGAAGTACTCCCACTCGTACTATAGTCAGGAGCAGATCTACACAGAAGACCTGGTTTCAATCATAGCAATACTGCGTAGTACTCACTTAGCACTATTCTGAGCACTACACCACCTCCAAAGCACAAAGTTTTTCATATCTCAATTATCCAAATAGGCTAGGTTTTAAGATTTTTCAATGTGGGTGCAATATCTAAGCAGTGAACAGGATACCGGTACCACTCTTCGTGTTCATCATGATACTTACATCATACTTGTCACAATGATTCTTAACTTTGCTCTCTTTGGTTACTCCACCACCTTTGGTCGGAGCCGGGGGGATCACCCAATCAACGCCCTTGGAGCCATTCTCACGATGGCTTCATGTCATGGGGATTTAGGTTTGCGTGGCCTGTTTCCATCGATTAAGCCCAGAGGCGATGTCTTTCCATCACTTTGGCACTCGGACTCGGGGGTTTCGTCCTCTGGAGAATCCTACGCCGCTCATTTTGTCGCCTTCGGGCTCGATTTACGGTCGCGGTGGACCTCGTTATCTCGACGGGATGGAGGGCTGCCCCTGCGCGGTAGCCTGCATGATTTCTTTGGGGTTTTTGGTGGCGCCCTGTGTGGCGTTTGGCCACATTGTGGCTGCTGTGACGGGAGGCTTTTGTGTGTGGCGGACGGTCAGCTGGATCTGGCCTTTTTGGGATTTTTCACTGCAGCTATGGCAGCTTAGCGTTTTGGGGTTTGGGCCTTCGTGGCCTATTTCCATCGTTGAAGTCCAGAGGGGATACATTTTGTCACTCTGGCACCTGGATCTGGGGGTCTTGCCCCTGGGAAACCTATATGGCCCTTGTTCCGTGCGATCGGTCAACTTGTGGTCGCACACGGCCTCTTTATCGAGGGATTAGGCTCTATTGGGATCCCCCGACCATGGCCTGGGGCTAGATAATTTTTGGAATTGTTGAACCATGGTTGAGCTACGGGTTTTGGGTTTGCTGCACTATGGCTTGGAGCTGCAGATTTTGTGTTGTGTTGATTGTTTTTTGGTTGGTTGGAGTTTTGTGTGTGGAGCAGGTAGTTAGCTGGGTGTGTTTTTTGGGGGCTCCGGCCTTCTTTTTTAACCTGGTTCCCTGTTTGGTTGGTAGTTTCCTTTGTTGGGCTGTGAGGTCGGTTTGCTGACGGTTGTGTTTATTTAATTTTGAAGATTGCTGTGTTCTGGCCGGACATTCGGGTCCCTGTGGTGGGGTTTCTACATGTCGCATGGGTGGTACTTTCCAGATGTACTGCAGGATAGGCAGATTGAGTTTGCTTGCCTCGGGATTGTAATGCCGTTTGGTGCTCATAAGGCTGGATTGGCGGTAGCTCCTCTAACCTCTTTCCCTGGGATGAGGCTGTTCACAGGGATGTGGCTCACCCTGGCAACCACTCGAAAATCAAAAGCATATTTTACTATCTATATAAATAGTAGTGATATCATATTGAAAATTTGTTACAATGTACATTTAAATATGGAGAATTAGAATATGGAGTTCTTATTAAATAATATAATTTAATGGTCTTGTATTCTGACTTTACTTGATATTTGTTTAAATATCCTTCTGGTTAGAATAGTAGGTCAGCAAAACTGCAAAGCAATTCCAATATTGGAGTTCAAGTGAATAATATGATCCTATAAGGCTTATATTTGATATATTAACTGTTTTGGCATTTATTATAGCTATTTTGGCAAGCATTGTGAGCCTATAAAAAAATAGAGAGAAATATATGAGTTACAAATTTGATTCGATGATATCAGCTTATGGGTTATATGTAATATTCCAATAATTTCTAATATGCTTCTTTCAAGTAATCTAATAAACTATATAAAATTTAAGGTCAGTTGGTCATGTCTTGCAAATTTTATTCTCTAGTGATTATTAAAAAATTCAAGGTATAAATGTCACAAATGGTGACTAAGCGAGGCAGATTACAAGTGATATCACTTGGATCACAATAGTAAGTCATAAGGGTTTAAGTATATCATATGACATCGCAATAGTACATTATTGCTTTGTTCTAATTGGTTTATTATGTTGACATGACTCATGATTGTCATCATAAGATTATAATTTTAGCACATAACTCAGAGTTATGAGTCATGGATTGCACTCATGTGACGCTTGTCGGCCACATGATTGTTTTATTGTATTTTGAATAGTTATTTGTTTTATTGCACAGTGACTCATAGGAGTCAGCTGATGGATTTTACACTATAACTGACTATGAGTTATAGGATTGCGTGACACAAAGGTATAAGTTATAACAGTTAGAGGTGTGGGAAGAACGTGAAGAAAAAGAGGACCTGATGCTGTCTTGGTTGAGAGGTCTTCACGCAAAGATTGAAGTTATTCACTACACTATACTTTCGAATCAACATATCTTTCAAACAGGTGGGCCTGAGATCATAAGTGTCTCGTACGAGTTAGCCATTGATCATGCATGACAGCGATGTGTATACTCAGCTGTCTTCATATATACCAGCCAGGATAGCAACTGAGGATAGTGTTTACTTTCTGCAAGTATTATCCGAGAAGGACTGGATTGTAATATTTGTTTCAGTCAATGATAGTTGCACTAAACGAGAATATAGAGGAACTGGCATCCCCCTACGCAGGAGAAAATGACATCAAAATAGACATATTTGACACCACAACCCTTGGCAAAGCGTGTGACCAAGCTGTAGATAAATCAAGGGCACCAAGCTGCGATTTGCTGCAACTCAGATTACCAGACGGGTCTGAAGAAACTTGACTACATGGAGGGACAAGAAGAAACACAAGGGCTATAGCTACAGACGCGAAAAACAGGGCAACCGCATGAAATACTCTAACGGATACAGACAATATGGTCTACCAAATACTGGATCTCAATCCAGAACAAGTACAACAAATTTTGTCTGGCCTAATCGGAGGAACCTTCCAACCAAAGATCAAGCAATCAGAAATGTTCTCAGGTGAGCGAACTAAATTGCAAGAATGACTAGCATAACTGAATGCATCCTGCATGGTGACATGATTGAGGGAGGGCCACCATCTGCATTGGATCCTCTACACTTCAAGCATCCTTCGAGGAGACGGCAGAATGTGGATCACATTATGCACTGACTGACGAATTGCTCACGATTAACAAACATGTCCTGCATTTACTGAGGAAATCAAAAACCAATTTGGAGCAATCGATGGACAAGGAGAGGCAGCCCTCAAGATATAAAAATTACGACAAGGAAGCAGATCAATGAGAGAATACTAGAACGAATACTGCCTAGCAGCAATAGAGGCAGACCTACAAAAGTACGTTGGTGGAGAACACCTTCTGGTGGGTATAAACACTGCCACCCAGGCAGCATGGAGACCAGACAGTAGCGACTTCGACGACAGTGAGACATTGGCGAAATAGTTACTCAAGACGCTAGGATAGCTACTGTCAAGTACATTGAAACAAAAGCGCCAGCAGAGAGCAGAGCTGTTAAGACACCAAGAAACCAGTGTGGGATCTTCCAGTCCAGAAAATTATTCTATAGCAAGTCAATAGACCTCGACGCGACAAGGCGACGAGCCAGGCTACCCCCAGCCAAATTCAGCAGCAGGATACAGGAAAAGCTATCTATTAAGTGCCCAAAACCAGGACAACAGGTCCGAGACTGCACTTTACTAAGGGATAGAAGGAATTACACACCAATATGAAAAACAGAACCCACCCCTGAACTCGGTCGGACATTGGGCGGCAAGGTAAACCATTATGGTAATTGAAGTTA
The DNA here is from genome assembly GCA_003070745.1 of Tuber borchii. NCBI lineage: Eukaryota > Fungi > Ascomycota > Pezizomycetes > Pezizales > Tuberaceae > Tuber > Tuber borchii. The sequence continues at coordinate 6,794 of NESQ01000058.1, read as the reverse complement.
AAGACAAACCCTACCAGGTTGGAATCACAAAATGGCCCCGGTTAGAGATGGTCTGAGGGACAGACCCGAATGGAACCCCATTATCAATCACAATTACAACCTGGCTCTCCACTATCCCAAATCACACAAATGTGAAAACCATTTTATTATCAACATACGAGCAGAGGGAACACAGGTGATAGTTACCATTTTCTGGATAATCGGCTCTGGGGCCACTGCAGACTTTATTGACGAAGGCAAATGCTCCAAACACAGAATTACCAAGACAGAGGCCAAGAACACAAGGCAGATTTATCTGGCGGAAGGGAAGCCGAGCGCTATGGGTCCAGTTACTCATATGGGGAAAGTACCTATGAATATCAATAGTCATAGAGAATTGGCAACCTTCCAGGAAGCAAATCTCCAAAGCTGTGAGAGAATCTTAGGGATGCCATGTCTACAGGCATACAACTACAAGATAAATTGTGAAAAAAGAAGATCACATTCAACAGCGAAGGATGTATGCCATAATCGCTCAACAGTTAGCTAGTCGCATATACGATATCAGTAGAATCAGCTTAGGAAGCGAACCTTACGAGAAAATACAGAGAAGTTGGAAACAAAAGGAACAAGGTCCAAATTCGGAAGCTACATCGTGAGGCTAGGCTGCCAACTAGACAGTGGGAAAGTGCTGCCGGACATGACCAGTACTCCAACAAACAAATCAGTATCGTTGCATGAGAATAGAAGACGGTGGGAACCGGAATAGCCATTGGGCTACCCCATGATACTTACGGGTGTATCGCTCTACGGAATGATTTCGTAGTAAAATGCCGAATCACTATAAACGCAGTCGTTAAAGATCCATATGATTCTGGAGAAATCAAGATTGTCCACGTCAAACAAGTCACAAACCACTTCCAGGTGGAATTCCCAGACCGAATCATACAATAGATCATAGAAAGGAACAATATGGAAGTATGAGATGAAGTGCCTACCTGCAGTGGACCACTTTGGGAACCAAATGACTTAGAAGAACAGACAAGGAGGAAGTCGACAAACAAAATAAGAACAGAAATGATACATATCAGACAAATATCGGCTACAGCATTCGGAAGCTGTCACCCACCACAAGAGACTACTGGCATCCCTGGGTGCAATGATGTCAAAGACGAGAAATATTTGGAAAAGATCAACATCATCACATAACTAACCATTACCAAAAGCCTAGAAAAACATGAACAACAAAAGCGAACCATAAAAGAGACAGTGCTGCAGGAGTACCACAAATATCACGATGTATTTCAACAGGACAAAAAGCCAATCTTACTACTACATCAGGAAGGTGTCGATCTAGATATTGACCAAGAGCTAGGAAGCGAGGTTCCCAACAAGAAGATATAGCCTCTGAGTTACGATGAGATCTAAGAACCTTACAAATCTCTGAAACAGAACGAAGCGAGAGGATGGATACAGGAGGTGGAATCTGGAAAAGCCTTGACAATCATGTCCATCGAAAAAAATGGGATGGGAGGCCAAGACTCTGTGTTGACTATCGACGCCGCAACGAAGTTACGAAAAACGATCTGTGCCCTTTGCCTCTGATATGTCAAGCTTTGAATCAGCTAAGAACAGCGACATACTTCTCCAAGCTGAACATCAAAGATGCCTATCACAACATCCGAATTCAGGAAGAAGATGAACATAACCCACTATTTAGCAGCAAACTAGGAACATACGAATACCTAGTGGTACCATTCAGACTCTGAAACGCACGGGCAGTATTTGAAAAATAGATCATCAGAGTCACCCTCCACATCAGCAAAAGTTCACATTTGACCCTCATATCTCATGAGGGATTGGGGGTATGGGAGGCCAAATTATAACACTCAAGTTGTTGTATCTGACGTCCATGCCACATAACTCCGGAATCAATCTGGGGTTATCGGGCACTTTTTTTTATTGTCGGGAATTTCGTTATCATGCAACGTTTTCTGGATCCACTTCTTCCTCTTTGTGCTATTGCAGGGTCCATACACGCTTGACTCTTCTCCTTTACTTTATCCGGCATTACCTCTTGGGCTAGGAATTGTTCCATTATGGATTGCTGCCCCACAACTCAATCCTTTTTCCCAACAGCCCAAACACGCCGTTTTATGGTCCATTCCTGCTTTGACCCGTTCCCCTGTATTTTATCCGGCATTACCTCTAGCGCCAGGAATTGTTCCATTGAGAATTTTTCTCTCATGACTCAATCATGCTTGCCAACAGCCCAAACCCGCCATTGTCTGCTTCAATGCAGCTTTGACCTTTCCCCTATAATTTATGCGGCATTACCTCTCGCACCATGCATTGCTCCCTTGTTGATCCAAACATCCTGTTGTGAATTTCCTATTGACAAACTCTGTACGACTCCAAACTTCAACAATACACAGTGGAAGGCAGGAGATACCGCGTGGCTCGCTCATACATTGTCCAGATGTGAAATGAGAGGAATATCACCACTGGCACGCAGGCCGGTAAAACTTTGTACAATCAAGTTAGTACGGACAGCGTGGCACAAATTGGCCATAGAGGCTTCGGAGGCAAATTCACTACCTCCAGGAATGGCCAACATCGGACCTTCCACTTTGCTCTGGATGCTCTCATCATGGACGTCCTGAAGAAGGCAGCTGTATCTCATAGGAATGCCAGACTTAATTCCAATACCGAGGAAGAGGGGGAAGATGGAGGCCCTGGTGGTACATCCGGATCTGGATCAAGAGACCAAATGGCCCTTCCTCGTACCCAACCAACCGTTCATAAGGAGAAACTGGTACCAATAATATTCATTTTGACTACAGGTGCCAAGCCTGGGCAGGCTCGCCAGCTCCCATGAATAACCCGTGGTAATAATGCTGTGCCAAACAAGTGTTGGCTGGCAGTTCTGAGACACTACACTGTACACGAGCTCGGCGAAGCTGCCTTTCTGTCCGTACGCGATGGCGAGCATCCCTGGCAGTTCATTGGAATTCTCCATGACATTCAAGGCCTGAATGTCACTCCTGATTGCGCCGACCAGATCAAGTTGATCGAGGATGATCAGGGCAATGCCCACCTTCATCTCTCCCAGTTCTCCACCATTACTGTCACCTGCTTTCTCCACTGAACAGCTGTTGCCCCTCCGGATAGTGGGGACCCTGTTCATCCCAACATACCTCTTCTTGGGCACAGCCGGAACTATCTCTTAACTGGCTAATTCGCCGTTGCCAAGTTCTACACTGAGCCTGAATCTGACTCTGATGAGGAGCACCATTTGGAGCGCCATGCAAGGCGCAGGAGGGCCTTTTCTACGTCCCGCAATAGCTGGGAGTGGAGAATTCTGATCAATAATTGTTGGGTTGTTAGGTTCCAGACCCACTACCGTGAACTGATTTTGCCCGCTGAAGTGATGCACGGGCCTGAGTATATGAGCCAATATGCAGGACAAGATGTCCCAATAGTGGCTCTTCCACAATTGATCCCACCTTCCCGGTATGAGGTGTCAGCACATTAGGCTATTAAGGAAGGCATTGATGATAACCGTAGGAGTAATCAGGGCAATAGAGGTGGCGGTGATGGGGGCAATGGGGGCAATGGGGGCAATGGGGGCAATGGGGTCAATGCCTGGGATTTGTTTGCACCGGACAGCGTCCTCTTTGGGCTTTGGGGTAGTTTTTTCTTTGGATTCTTATGTTTTACTTTCATTTCTATACATGGTTTCAGTGCCGGTGGGGGGTTGGGGCTTGTTTGTCTGGGTAGTGTCTTCTTGGGTATTTTGGGTGGGCTCTCTTTCATTTCACGGGATTTTCTTCACTTTGTTTTGCTCTCGTTTCTATCCATTTGTTGGGTTTTCTGGGACTCATTATGTGCCAGGCTGCATCTTCTTTGAGCCATTAGGTAATTTTTCTTTGGTTTTACAGGCTTTGCTTCTTTGCTTCTATATTTCTTCTATCTATTAATCATTGTCTTAATCCTGTTTGCGCTGTCATCCACCGTTCCTATATTTTACCCGGTAGTCTTATATTTTAATGTTTTTCGTAGTTTTTTTGTTTTCAGAATTATTTGAGTGCAATAGAAAGCTTTTCTAGGACGCTAAATATCGCTTTTATCCTTTATCATATCCTAGTATGTATAATACAATCTTTTGAAATGATAAGTTATGTTCATCCATGCCCCGCATATGAAATCCTGTTCTGGCAATTCAGAATAGACAGTCTCTAATTGGCACAGAGCCATCCGTACACATAGCCTTTGAGACATTTGGATGACAAATGGCTGTTGGATAGCTGGAGCCCATGCCAATGATTCTCACGGACCTTGGCTCTTAGCTAGGAGTCCGTGTAGTAACAATAATATAAATCTTATTCATCCGCAATAGGAGGCTGTTCGTCCACCATCTGGCGCCGTGAGTTTGATTCCTGTCTAAGCTTTTATTTCTATATCTAATAACCTTTTCCTCCACTAGTTCTTTCATATAAACGCGCAATCAGGAATGGGAATATGAGCAGAGATCAGTCACGCCTCCTGGAGGCCAATGTGAGCTCACTCAAGACTTAAATATCCCATTCTTGACCAGAGTAGTACGACTAGCCCCCCGAGCCCAAGCATCATCTTTGAGACATCCAGTAGCCTTCACAGATCTTTCACCGTCAGTACCGGCAATACAACAACGAGTTCATTTTGAAGAAGACCAACCTACAGATGTTGACGATGATGATATTCCGGTTAGACATCGCCAATGGGACGAACGACATCCTGCTGCACCTCTCCGGCAGCCACCTCCATGGAGAGTCAGGAGTCGGTTAAGATATGTAAGTAAATCTAATAATGTTTTCAATTGACATAGTTATAAGAAAGAGTACGGAGGACAGCCCAATGCCGGTTCTAAATGGCCCTTCATGGGGGCTTCTAAATGGCCCTTCACAGGGGCTTGCATCACACGAGCAGGCAGTACAATTATATTCCAGCCATCTCAGAGACCATTTATCACCATTCTTACTCTATATTCCTGATACGCCTAAAGCCGACGAAATTATACCATCTCATTCAAGATATACTATAGCTGCTCCAGACTTTCCAGAGGGTAATATCAGGACCACTAGCATACTATCGGCAAAAAGGAATACATTGCAGGTTGAGATGAGGATCATCTTTGAGAACACTGCAAATATGGCCCGGTATCAGACGTGGTTTGTTAATCCTTTTGTAAAGCCTGCTGAAAATTATACGCTTCTGTAAGGTTATTTGGTAAAGGCAGCTAGAAAGGGAGGTTGGGAAAATAGAGTAATGGAAAGGCGGGCAAGGACTTTTGTAAGTCCTTTAATTGACGAAGAACGTCCTATTAGAGACTGATCACCGCTAATTAGATACATTTAGTTGAAATTGAGGGATTCTAGCACCATGTCACATCTAGTTTCAGACAGCAAAAATATGATTGAGGACCGGTATGACTTCTGGCAAAAACCACCAGCCCAAATAAAGGTGAGAGTTGCCTATTTGCTGGAAAATGATCGGTTTACATGCCACCCAAGTAAACAACAAGTTATTATACTCAGATCGTCCTAGGTGAGACGATATAAGCCTTAGCAGACAGCATCTTGCATCAGGAAAATGTTTTTGCACAGTCCAGGGTGGCCCTGAACGCTCTTGAACCACCAGAGGGGGTTACGGTCAGCATGGTCCTTCATGGTCCGCCCAGATCCACCTTGGTCTACTTTGCATACCCGAGATAGGCAAAAGCGGTCCAGCGCAGACCCGTGTGGACCAGCGAGCACCAGGGGACTAGAACCCCCCCTGTTGGCCCAGCACGTGTGTTTACATTTGCCTGATATGGTTGGCGCTTTTCTGCGCCAGAGATAGCAAAACCCTTGTTTCATAAGTGGTACCGGGATGCGTGAATGCGAGGGCGGACTAATAAATCATTTCTTAATCGTAATAAAGACAACCTGATATGCCTTACAACGGTATTTCTGTATCATTCTCTGAAGGCTTGGAGTTTCGGATTATTTGTTCAACCTCCACATTTTTCCGATCTAACAGCACAAAGTTAGTATTGACTCGTTTCAAGATTCAGATCCGCCGTTGTAAAGCTTATTGTACTCAGTAGAAATTCTATGTCTATCTTCGACACCATCCTACATGGCGATGAGTGCCACCAGGAGTGTGAGATAAACTCGTTGAAGATACAAAAAAAAGTGTTAAGAAAATGCTGCGGGAGGGTGGATTGATACCGGATCAGGAGTCTCATGCTCTACTGGAGGACATAGAAGCCGTAGGGTATTTTGATTTGCAGATTTCAGGCGATAAGGAAAGCGAGATTGAGGACGATCATTTAGATCCAGAAGCGGGGAAGGCAGTTGAGGCTCCTGAAGAGGAGTTGAATCGGGATGCGTAATGTTCAATTTGGGACAAATATAGATTTAAATAAAATAAACAAATAAAAGAGCTTATTATTATTATTATTATTATTATTATTATTATTATATTTATTATATTTATTATTTTGAATATGCCACTTAGAGAGAGACTTTAACCCAGTTTGTGAAAAAAGACATCAGGGGAAAGTCACTTGGGGAAGGAATGTCCCAAAGAGCCATGAAGAAGGCAGGAAGGTGTGAACAGTGAAGGAGTAAGCGAGTGCAAGGCCACATATCATTAAATAATGGACGGTCCTCGTCACGAGAGGGATGAACAGCGTCTTCTTAGATATTGTATAGAGGGAGAAATTATTAGGGCTGGATTAGGTCATGGGGCAATAGCAAGGAGGAAAGGGAGAAATAAGCGAGAATTACAAA